>QANY01008582.1:57728-314360 GCA_003255025.1 Datisca glomerata
TATAGAGAGAGAGAGAGAGAGAGAGAGAGAGAGAGAGAGAGAGAGAGAGACTAGAAGAGTAAGGGAGGAAAGAAATTACGAATCCGAATCCCCCGACTTTGTAAGTTGGCCCCGCGATCGCGTAACCTTTGCAGAACATAGCAAGGAAGAGTTTAGCAACAGAGGCTTCAAGAAAAGCAGCTGCTATTTCTCTTCTTCTAAGGGCATCAGCATATTCGTGAGGTGAAGTAAAATTTCTGATGTTTTTAGGCTGAAATCCCAACACATCAGTCAAAAACTTGGGGATAAAGGTTCCATTACAATACCCAACAATGTCATTGTTCGCTTTCAAAGTTTCAACGTCAGACACGGTTGGCTCAAGACGTTGCGTGGTGAGCATGCTGGCAAGGTTAGCTGTGTATATCTGTGTGATCACTAGCGCAACTAATAGCCACACCACCATTGTTATCCTTGATGCATTTGCATTCATCTTATGCGCTTTAGTCAACCAATTCAATCAAGAAACGTCAAATAATAAACCACTTATGTTAGCATGTTAAATTGTCTGCACTTCCTAACATTTAAAGGATATAAATGTAGAAAGAAAAAATAGTGATGATTATACATTTAAATTAAACTAGTACACATATATGTATGTTGCAAGTGTTTTAAGTATATATTATGCGTACAACATTAAAAACTTTAAAATGCTTCGGACTTACAAAAAAAAAGAGTATTTTGAATTATTGAATAAATTAATAATTTTTTGTTCAATATTTTAAGAAATACGCATGTTAAGTTAAACTTAAAAATGGTATCACTTATAAAATGTCACATGAGTACTCACATATTGAATACTTAGATCATAACCATAATTAAATAGCGATTGAACGTTTTACACTAACACTATCTAGCTATTCAAAACTTCAAACAACATTTTAATAATTATCAAGCAAGAATCGTGAACATATGATTGTGAATCTCTTCTCATCTTAATAGGATAACACGATATTTTTAGGAATCAACAAAAATAGAAAGCTTAAACGATTTTATTTAAGTTTTATGATTCATTAACAAATCATGTTTATTGACAAGGAAAGAGAATGATGAGAGAGAAGGAAATAATTCCAGTTTAGCTGCAAAGTATTTTTTCTATAAAATATTTTAGAAATAGAGGAATAATAATTAATATTAAATCTCCTTCAACAATTTAATTAAATAAAAGATATGGATGAGTGGTCTATTAATTAAATCACACCACAATGTCATTAAGTAATGTCAATCTAGGATTAACATAAAAATCATATGGATAAAATAATCTAAAAATATTTCTCTAATTTTGGCAGTTTAATTAAATAAAAGATATGGATGAGTGGTCTATTAATTAAATCGCACCACAATGTCGTTAAGTAAGGGCAATTCAGAATTAGCATAAAAATCATATGCATAAAATAATCTAAAAATGTCTCTCCACTTTTGGCACTTTTATATATACTATAGATAATAAAAGGATTAATTAAACTAACTAAACACAGAAAATTATTTAATAAATTTTTCTACATTAATTAATTTTTTTAGAAAAATTATACTTAACGTCTTTTCAAAAGTTCTGGACGAAAAAATTGGCACTTTTGAGATACTAGTCATTGGATCTTGACTTGGTTGTTCAATTTCTGTGCGATTAGATTGATTAATGTGGTTAATCTGTGGTGCACCTTGATTTTCTTGCGATAGATGCTGGTAGGTTTCATAGTGTAGGCTAATAGTTGAGTTGTTTATGTTTTTTTTGGTTTGGTATAGTTTTTTGTTTTGGTTTTTCCATGCGATTCTTAGGTTTGATTCTTAGGTTTGGTTTCTATGTTGTATCTTCGTTCTGGTTCTGTTCTTGTTTCTCTGTCATATATGATATTTGTATAGCATTATAGTGTGTTATTATTGTTTATCTAGTTCGGAGCTTAACACTATAATGACTTATGTATATTTGAGATATGTATCTTATATAAGCGTAATTCTTTTAGTTAATATATTTTTACATTTGATAGAAAGAAAGGTTGTGAGACGAAATTAATCTGAAAATTAAAAAGTTGTCTAAACCGTATCATTTCTACTAACACATTGTTAGCCTAGTCCAAACCATTTATTTGAGGTGGTAATAAAAATTTGTAGATACCGTATTTTATCCGGTCTAATACATTAAATATACATACTTTATATTTTGGCTCATATAGTCCAAGACTATATGTATAATTTGAAAACTAGTCCAATACTAAAATAAGAAAAGTGTCTCAAGGATTAAAAAAGTAAAAAGTGAAAAAAATGATTAAAAATAAAAAAGGCAAACCCTAATTTTTTTCTATAAATATGGATGAGGTCTTCACTTGAGGGGGGTCTCTTTGGAGTGGAGAAAAGGAAGTCATTTTTTTTAGAGTGAGAAAGAGAGGGATTGGAGTGAGAAAGAGAGGTGATTTTAGAGAGAGAGGAAGATGTTCTACACTTCTATTATTTTCATCTTCTTCCATTCTTTTTCTTAATGTAGCTTAAATGTCTTGTACATTTGCTCATAATATATCTTGTTCATCTATCTTCTTCATATTCATGTAGTTAATATCTTTTGTATCTTTTTTTCATACATAAGTTGATTGTTCATTCTTTATCATTTCTCCTACTTTAAATCTTAACCCTTTAATTTCATGCATTGATGNATTATTAACTTATATCTTAAATGCAAAAAATGTTTAAGGAATATTTAATTTCATGCATTGATGATTTCTTTACAAGTTGGATAATAAGATTAATTTCATGCATTGATGATTTCTTTACAAGTTGGATAATAAGATGTCTTTGTCATCAACTCAATTGATGAGGATGATGATAAAGCTTTTGAGGGGTGAAAAAATTAACTCCATGTGAATCAATATTTTAATGGGTTGAAAGTGTACACTTGATGCAAAGATCCTCTAGGATAATTTCTCACACATAACAATGCATAAAATAGAGAGTAAAACTTCTCTACAAGATTATGCAAATATCTAAGTTTTGAAATTTTTAATTTTCCTACAAGTCTTTTCTTTTTAAAAACTTATGTTTATCATTTTTGTGACACTTGTTTGAACTAATTATCATCCATGATCATCCCCTTTACTATTTAATTAGTAATGATTAATGAGGGAAGGAAGGAAAAATGATAATTAGAAGACTAAGTAGTCAAAAAATAAAAAAATAGACATATTTATGTAAAAAAAATCTATTGTTTTTCATCATTTTTCTTTCAATTTTTTATCATTTAATTATCTATTTAATAATAATAATAATATTATTATTACTATTATTATTATATCATAATATATTATATTATAATAAAAAGAGTAAACAACAGAGGAGATTTTCCTCTGTTGCTGCAACGGAGGGAAATCTCCTGTGTTGCAACATTTGCAACAGAGGAAGCTTTAATGCAAGAAAGGAGGCTTTCCTCTGTTGCAGCTGGAAAAGCCACGGTATTCACCGTGACTTTTTTCTTAATTTTTTTTGTTTAAATTTCTTTTTCTTTCATTTATTACATAGTGTTATTTTTTACTGTATGCTTGCACGTATTATTTTTTTATGCATGTTTTATATAATCTCAATATTTTATGTTTTCTATAATTTGACATCCTATAACTTTATCTCTATTCTTTTACTTCCCTTTTATTGTAATTATTAACATTTATTTTCTTTATAATATTTATTTATTTAGTATTTTTATATTGTCATTCTTATAATGTGATTCTTGCATTATTCCCTTATTAGAGTTAATGTTCATATATGTGTGGATTATATTTTTTTACAATTAGATTTAAATTTTGTTACTTCTATTATTTAATTTTTACTAAACAAACGATGGACTTTGAGATTTTCGGGATACCAAACTTCTCGAACTACTGAGGTGGGGAGTTATTCTTGGGATACTGAGAATAACTCTAATAATGTTTTGATTTAAAAGGGTATAAGAATATAAACAATAATTTTTCAATGGTCTTTGAACCACCCATTAAAAGTAATTTATTTTGTTCATTTTTATGATGCAAAATGCACCAAATGGGACATTCAAAAATGAATTTTTTAACATTTACCTTAAAATAAAAAATTGGATAGCATTTGATTAAATTTTATAACCATTTTATAATGGGTGTTGTGAGGTGCTAATACATTCCCCACGCACAAACGACTCCCGAACCAACTTTGAGTTTTCGTAGACCAAAATTTTCATCTTAAAATTGGGTGACCAATCACACCTTAAAATGATTGGTGGTGATTCTAAATTTCTTTTTCCTATAAAAAAAAATTTTTTAATCGCCGTTCCGCGTCGCGTGCATGTTGCGACAAAATTTAAAAGTCTTTTTAGTTAAACTTTAAGCTTAATTCTGTATAATATACTTTAATGTATACGTGAGGTGGTAATACAAATTCTATTATTTAAATGCATAGATTATTAACTTATATCTTAAATGCAAAAAATGTTTAAGGAATATTTTTTCATTTGAATGATATGATCAACTTCCTAAAAATAAAAACTAATAGCTCAATTGAGTCGGGAAAGCTTTGAAGAGCATGTAAAATCTGTCACACTCACACATAAACACATGGCACCTAAGGTTAACATAATTAAGGCTCGATATATTTGAAGGATTAAATCTGTCACACTCACACATAAGACACATCGCACCTAAGATTAATATAATTAAGGCTCGCTATATTGAATGATTGAAATGTTAAATGATCGAGTATTTAGTGTGCATTTGAAATATTAGAAATGACGCTTCTATATCATACGACGATGCAAGTAAAATGAAATTATTGTCCGTTTTCAAAAGTTTAAGTAATTAGGGTAAGGTGAAATAAATGATTTGATTAAATCCTTAACATTACCTGGCAAAATGACGATGAGAGAGATGAACGGCAAGGAGAGCCAATTTCCTTTAGCTTGTGTTTCCGAGTTCGGATGGTGGACTGTGTTTGCCGACCTGTACTTTCGTTCTATAGCCCATAAAACAGTAGCATTGATGATGTTTACGAGAGCAATTAGAAACCACATCAAACCTGTGAAGGGTTTGATGAAGAGGTAACCTTTTTTTCGTGTATTTGATTGGACTGGAACTACCATCACTAGTCCTGGTTCGCTGTACGGCTGTGTGAACTCCGCGTAATTCCAGCGACTTGATATTATTTTTACGTCACCTACTACTGCGTCAAATTTCTTGCCACAGCATTAAAAAAAGATTAATAGGGTAGAATATAATATATCTTTATAGTTTTATTGTTATTTATTTTTTTATTTATAAGATTCAACTATTTACTTATTTACTTACTGTCATCTATAATTTGTTAAGTATGTGTTAAATACTTTGAAACGACGTGATTTTAAAATATTAAAATTAGAAAATCATTCATATCAAAACTATGTCGTTTTAAACTTATATTTTTTCCACAAATCCTCTTTCTTCTTCCCATTTCTCCTTCCCTCCCAACAGCTCGTGGGTTAGCAGAAATGGATGATTCTTACGATTGGCTTTCCAGCGATAGTTAAACCAATCCAGAGATCGTGAAGTCTACACGATGATGATCGATGTGTAGTCATCGTATAGTCTACACGAAGGCTACACACTACACGACGATCGTATAGCCATCGTGTACCCATGATCCACCATCTACTTACTTTTTCTTTATTCATTCCTCTTAATACTTCTCTTAAATAACATCAAATCAAATGTCAAATCATTCTTCTTTAACATTCAACCTCCATATTTATTAATATTTAAATACATATATAAAATTAAATATATTTCATATGTAGTGTACACGATACCTACACGATCGTCGTGCAGACATCATGTACACTACACTATGATCGTGTAACCATCATGTACACTATACGATGACTGCACTGCAATTGTGTACCAATTGCCTACTACTTTTTCTTCATTATTTCTCCTCAATTCTTTTCTTATACAATATCAAATCAAATGTCAAATCATTCTTTTTCAACACTCAATCTTCACATTAACTAATATTTAATAAAATATATAAAATTAAATATATTACATGTGTAGTGTACATGATGCCTACACGACGATCATGTAGACATCATGTACACTAAATGATGCCTACATGACAATCGTTACACTACAATCGTGTAGCCATCGTATAGACTATACAATTGGTACACGAGCATCGTGTAGTTATCTTGTAGTTTACACGATGAGTACAAAGACGTCATGCACCTCCTCTCTCTCAGCGTTCTTTCTCATTCTCAACGCTCTCTCTCTCTAAGCTCTACGTTTCATCTTTCTCTCTCTATGTTTTCTCTCAAAATTAACAAAACCAACTAAAATTAACAAGACCTAAAAAAATTAACAAAACCCATTAAAATTACACTACACGATGGACTACACTACGATCTCGTACCCATTGCCCACTACTTTCTTCTTCATTCTTTTCCCCTAACACTTTAGCAATCGTATAGGCTACATGATGCCCGTATAACCATCGTGCAGGCTGCGCGATACCCGCGTAGCCATCGTGTAGCCTACATGATGGCTACACGATGCCAGTGTACCCATCATGTAGCCTACATGATGACTACTCCATGCACGTGTACCTATCGTGTAGACTCGTACCCAAAATTAATGAAACCCATCAAAACTGACAAAACCTATAAAAATTAACAAAATCAATTAAAATTAACAAAATCCATTCTCTCTCTACGGTTTCTCTCTCTTAAATCTGGGCAAAAACTAAAATTAAAAAAACCCATCAAATTTTGGCCAATATTCTCACCCATTTTCTACTAAAATTTTAAAAATAAATTAAAATTTTAGCTCTCAACCTTAATTTTTTAGAAATGAAAAAGTTGTAAAATCATAAAACAAATGAAGTATGAAGAAATAAAATATGAAAATGAGTTTATGAGAAAATGAAAGAGAGATGAAGATAGAAGATGAAGATGAAGATGGAAGATGAAGATGGAAGATGAAGAGAGAGAGTGTGTGAGTCAATGTATAAGGACAATGAGGAAAAAAGAAGAAAAAAAATGAATGAAATGTGAGCCCGGAGTTAGGGAGTGCACAAATTACTAGTGGGTATTTTACAAAATATTTTTTCGTGAGGTATAATCTTGCAAAAAAAACCTTATTTTTTCCACCGACCCTACTAAACAAATCCCCTTTCTTCTTCCCATTTCTCCTTTCCTCCCAGCAACTCGTGTGTTAGCAGAAATGGGTGATTTTTACAATTGTCGTCCCAACGATAGTTAAACCAATCTAAGGATAGTGTAGTCTACACGATGGTTATACGATCGGCATGTAATTATTCTATAGTCTACATGAAGGCTACACAATACACGATGACTACACGACGATCGTGTAGCCATGACCCACTATCCACCTCCTTTTTCTTTATTCATTCTACCTAATACTTTCCTTAAACAACATCAAATCAAATGTCAAATCATTTTTTTAATACTCAACCTCTATATTTGTTAATATTTAAATACATATATAAAATTAATATATATTACATATGTAGTGTACACGATGCCTACACGACGATCGTGTAGGCATCGTGTACACTACACGATAACTACAATGTGATCGTGTAGCCATCGTGTACGCTACACGATGACTACACTGTGATCGTGTAGCGATCCTGTACTCATTGCTTACTACATTTTATTCATTCTTTCCCCTAATACTTTTCTTACACAACATTAAATCAAATGTCAAATAATTCTTTTCTTTGAATAAATATATAAAATTTAACATATACATGTGTAGTGTACATGATGTCTACACGACGATCATGTACACTACACGATAACTACACTACGATAATGTAGTTATCGTGTAAACTACACAATGGGTACACGAGCATCGTGTAGCCATCTTGTAGTCTACACGATGGGTACAAGGGCAGCGTGTACCTCCTCTATTTCGACATTTTCTCTCATTTTCTCTCATTTTCAACGCTCTCTCTCTCTCTAAGCTCTATGTTTTATCTTTCTCTCTCTATGTTCTCTACGATGCCCGTGTAGTCATCGTGTGAGTTGTGTGATGCTTGCGTAGTCATCGTGTAGGCTATATGATGGCTACATGATGCTGATGTACCCATCATATAGCCTACATGATGGCTACACGATGACCGTGTACCCATCGTGTAGACTTATACCTAAAATTAGCAAAACCCCATAAAATTAACAAAACCTATAAAAATTAACAAAATTCATTAAAATTAATAATATTCATTCTCTCTCTCAAATTTGGACAAAAGTCAAAATTAACAAAACCATCAAATTTCGGCCAATATTCTCACCCATAAAATAAAATTATAATTTTAGCACTCTATCTTAACTTTTTTAGAACATAAAAAAGTTGTAAAATCAGAAAGCAAATGATGCATGAAGAAATAAAATACGAAAATGGGTTTGTGAGAAAATGAGTTTATGAAAAAATGAAAGAGAGATGAAAATGGAAGATGAAGAGAGAGAGAGTGTGTGCCTATGTGTAAAAAGGACAATAAAAAAAGTGAAGAAAATGTGAACCTAAAGTTAGAAAGTGCACAAATTACTTGATATAATTTTACAAAATGTTTTTTACTGAGGTATAGTCTACTATTTTTTTCCCATTTCTCCTTCCCTTCCAGCAGCTCGTGGGTTAGCAGAAATGGATGATTTTTACGATTGGCTTTCCGGCGATAGTTAAACCAATCTAGGGATTTCGTATTAATGGTCTGAAGTGAATAAAAGAACTTTTCTACAAATGAATCTTTGTGCATAGCCCCGATACCAGCTCGGATATTGAAATCTTTCGTCTATTGTTTGTTAAGTTTTTACTTTCGTCTCTACTGCTTACCTTCAAGTTCTGAAAGTATGAAATTGATCCTAAGAACACTATCTTCAGCACTAGTTTATCATGTTGTGTTGTAATGACAGGCTGAAGAAAAGTTTGGATATCTTTTGGAAGCCTTTGACATGAGTGCTCCTCCCCCACGGTATGTAATTCCCACGAGCTGCTGGGAGGGAAGGAGAAAGGGGAAGAAGAAAGGGGATTTATTTAGTAGGGTTTGTGGAAAAAAATATATGACCAATGCGACATAGTTTTGATAGGGATGATTTTATAATTTTAATATTTTAAAACTACATTGTTTTAAAGTAAACTAATATACACTTAATAGATTATGGATGAAATGTTAGATATGATGGTAAATGAATAGTTCAATCTTATAAATGATAACAAAGTGATAATTTGAGAGATTAATTTATAGTTTTTCCCAGAATTTATTTAAATAACGTTGACATTTATTTATATTTAAAAATTATACAGACATCTGATGTTCTTTATAATTTATATAATAAATGGATCTAACTCTTTAACCGAAAACTTTAGCAATGGCAAAATGGATAATGAAATACCCATAAAGTCCCCTATTTAAACCAAAACTTAATCCAAAAAACACATTAGTTAAGCAATTCAATCCAAAATTGAAACAAAACTCGAAAAAAAAAATTATGAGTAGGATACGTTGCGATTCAATTTGATTCTAGATTAAATTACTTAATTAATGTGTCATTGGATTAAATTTTAATTTTAAACAAGGACAGATCTTTTGAGAGATTTCAACGTACATGTAGCTGCCGTTGAATTTTTTTATTAAAGAATCGAATCGATTTGTTATGGAAGTGTGCATGTATAATTTCGGCAAACTACAGATTGTGTCAGATAATTTCTCTAAATTAAATATATCATACATGTACATCTATACATAAGAATAGATTTAATTCACTTCTATTCTCTTAGTTGATTCATTGTTAATGATATTATATACCTAATTATATTAGTTAATTTTCCCCCCAATTCCATTAATAAATATAAGCAATGCTGACAATTCAACCAAGGAAAGAATAAGCATGAAATCTAGACAATTTCACAATAAAAAAAAATTGAAATTGACGCCAAAGATATTTTGTTAGAATTTAGATAAGAAAGATGTGTTACCTTCAAGTAAATTTGCCGCACCAAATCATCATAAGTTCCATTGAAGGGGAAAAATTGGTAAGGAAGATAGAATGGCAAGCACGCGACCGTTGCTTTGAAGACGTCAATTGCATATCCGGTGAACGATATATTGCTATGCTGCTCATCATCTTGTTGTACGTCCGCATACTCTTTGAACATGGCTCCAACAGGCACGCCGATTCTTAGTGGGTTTGTATCTGAAGATACGGTCCATCCTTTCGGAGTAAACCAAGGTCCCCCTGGCCAAAACACTTGACCTAAACCCTTCATAGAAGAGTATTTAGGAGAGTTTTTGTCTAAAGTCTTTGTGAAGCCTGATTCTTCTGACCAGAATCCCAGTTCCATGTAGCTCTTTCCCATGACATTGATAATCTGAAACACATGAGTTGGAGGTAACTTTCTGTTATCAAACTGAATCTTTCCGCTTAATCCGTCAAAATTTGTGACGTTGATGATTTCCAACAAGTGGTCTTTATTTTCGTTGCTTTTGCTAATTGCTAGAGCTACTGTTGTTATAGCATCATAAGCTTGCACTGCGAAAAAACTAGGTTCATTGCTGTCCTCTTCTGGAAACTCAGAGCTAAACCTTTTGCGGAACTTTCGATAAAATTCTTGAAATGGATAATTAATGTGTTCAGCAAAATAGCTCTTTATTCCAACAACTCCTTGTAAAGTAGAGATGATAGAGGCATTGAAGGAATCGACAAGATTAGTGAAGGGATTAGTAGTGATCCAAACATAGTCCTTTCCAATCATGTTCATCTTATCCGCTCTTTCAAATAGGCGCATGGCCAATTCGAAGCGCATATGAACCACGAATACTCGGGATTGTCCCCTTTTTAGCATCCTGAGCTGATTAGATAGTAAAGTAGAATCCAAGGGAGGAATGGCTACATATTGACTTATTTCAGATCCCACTTCTTTAAGGGCATCAGCGAGATGAGGTAAGACTGTCGTAGCAGAGAAGTCTCTGTCTTGGTATATGACACTGATCTTATACCATCCCCAGGAATGAATGATTGAAGCAATGGCTTTTATTTGGTTAAACTGATTGGATGAAGCTTCAACAAGAAAAGGCCATCTTTCTGTTGCCCACGTTGGTGTTGCATCAGCTAATGATAGAAAGGGAACGTGATTATCGCTTCCGATTTCAGCTACTAAGGATGCCTCTTCCCATGTTTGTGTCCCAATGATCGCTTGAACTCGTTGCGTGATAATAAGATCTCTAACTGTAAATGTAAAATGTTTTAGCTCCAATTGGTAATCATAATATATGCTAATTATATATGTAAAAAAATCATTGATGCCCATAAATTAACAATATATAAAGGACTTGTTTTTGTTCCTATTTATCTTTATTGTTAAAGGATTAATACTCAGATGAGTTTTCAACCCAAAAGCTTGCATTTGCGTGGAGTATTATAAACTACTGTTGGGTTTGATTCTCAAAACTTTCTCCTATGTCCAAGACAGATTTATAAAAACTCTCTCACGTCGAAGACAGATTTCCAAATAGCCTTTATCTAGCCTTAGAGAATATCAATTGAGCTATTAAAGTTGAGTGATTAATAGAAGAGATGAATTAAGTCAGACTAACAAATGGGCTTGTATTGAAGTGAGACTGATTGAAAGAGATTACTCTTGATGAATGTTAATCAAAGAAGCTAGTATGGTTTTATATATGGGCTTTGTGATGTGAGTCTGATAAAGGTTGAAGAAAGACTTGGACGTCAAAATGTGTCTAGCTCGAATGCCATGTTAAAGGAGCAATACACAATTAAGTTTCCAGTCTAAAAGCTAGAAGCATCACCGGTGGAAGGCAGGAGTAAAAAGATGATTGGTCATAGACTTGCACTGATATATATATATATATTTGAGACTTGATGAGTCTACAATTGGTTGATTGTGAGATTGTTTATTGCAATCACTGGACTCTTGATTCTAGTTATCAATTCATGACAAAATAACTCATATATCTGTCATTTCTACCGTTGATTGCTGATTAATGCCTATAAGTTACATTGGCCAAATATCTTTATCTAATTTACTCTGTCTAACACTTATTTTGTTCTAAACTCTCTAAATCTAGTGTTTGTTAGTCAATTGGTTGAACTTGCTGTTGATGTTATCTCTACTAATTTTTGTTATAGTGGTGGACAAAGTGTAGTGCAACGTAAATGTGGACAAACTCTTAGTTTACATACATATGTACATATGTATGTAGATACATACACAGATACATATACAGAATGATGTTTCTTCTTCATGGGTCAATCTACTTTATATATATATACATCATTCTTCAATAATAATATAGTGAATTCAATACTTTCACCTCAAATAACATGGTATCAGAGCCATAGACATGTAAATCTAGGTTTTCCCCTTTTCGTTCAAAATTGGGGTTTAACGTTTCTTTTAGGATTCCACCTTGGATAACCCTTTTGGAGTGGCCATTCGTTCTCACCGCCCGTCCTAGAAGAAAGCCCCGGAGTTCAGTGCTTGGAAGCCTCGCGGGTGATCCCCACTTGCTGTCATGAGTCTCTTCCATCTTCCCCACGTGCCTAAGCGTGACTCCTGAAATAGTCTCCGGCCGTCTTTGTTTGCTTCATCGGTGTTTCTCTGCTTCGTCTATACATGTTGACTTATGTTCGTAGAGGTTTGGGTTCTTCCATTTTTGGGTTTTGCTTGCATTTCTACCTTGTTTTTCCGCTGCCTTGTTGGTTCTTTTTATGGATCTTCTCTTCCGGTTTTGCATATTTGGTGTTATGGCTGAGAATAAGTCTTTTGTTGTCACGGATGTGGTGCTAGTAATGTCTAAAATCATGGACCATAAGCTAAAGGGTTCGAATTATTTAGATTGGACTAAGACCGTTTGAATTTATCTACGGCGTATTGACAAAGATACTCATTTGACTGATGATCCTCCTAAAGATGATTCGAGGAAGACATGGCATAGAGAGGATGCTCGCGTGTTCCTGCAGATTCAGAATTCTATTGATAGTGAGATAATTGGCTTGATCAATCAATGTGAATTTATTAAAGAACTGATGGATAATTTAGATTTCCCGTACTATCGAAAAGGGAACATTTCTCGCATTTATGAGGCTTGCAAAGCTTTTTATCGTGTAGAAAAATAAGATCAGTCCCTTACGAATGATTTTATGGAGTTTAAGAAGACGTATGAGGAGCGTAATATTTTGTTGTCTTGTAACCCTGATGTGAAGGATCAGCAACACCAACGAGAGCAAATGGCTATCATGAGTTTCCTGACTGACATTTCCTCTGACTATGAGATGCTAAGTCTCAGGTTCTTTCTGATTCTGAGATCTCCTCTTTACAAAACATATTTAGTTGAGTACTCTGCACGAAAAGTACTCCTCCTGTTCAACTCAGTGGTGCTTTGGTAATTCAAAATAATATTTATGCATTTGGGAAATCAACCAATCAAAGGGAAAAAAAAAGGAGGAGGCTCACAAGGGTTTGAAACTCATGGAGGATTCTGAAAGCATTGTGTGTCAATAATGTCATAAGCCATGACATACAGAGTTTGAGTGTAGAAAGCTTCAGTTCAAAAATCAGAAATATCATTCGGCACATGTTATGTTCACCAATGATGCCTCTGAAAAATCAGTCCTTATTTATGTCGGTGAAGTTGACAAGTTCTTATAGTATCAAGAATCACTGAAGTCTTCATCTCCTACTGTCACTGCTATTGTTGATTTAGGTAAACCAAATGCGTGCCTTCTTTCCTCATCCTCCAAATGGGTCATTGATTGTGTTGCCACATAGGGGTATGCAATCGTCCCGAAAAGCTCGTCCTGTAAAAACAACCGTCCCGAATCGAGCAGGATGGGACATGATTTTTACTCTTGGTGGGACGAGACGGGACACGGGACAAAAATATTGTCCTGACTTGTTTCGTCTCGTCCCGATTTTTCATAAATAGCCTATTTTATTTTTTTAATTTGATCCTTAACTTTTTTTAATTTTAACCCTTAATTTTTTTTAATTTTTAACCTTTTAATTTTTTGAACTTTAAACCAATGTTAATTTTTAACCTTTTAATTTTTTGAACTTTAAACCAATGTTAATTTTTTGAACTTTAAACCAATGTTAGTTTTACCGAAAATACCCATCCCAATCTCGACCCTCATCCCGCTCGGGATTTTCCCTCAACACGGGATGGGAGAGGACTTAAAAAAATTGTCCTTTCCTGATCAGACGAGACAAAAAGGCTCAAAAACCGTCTCGTCCCGTCCTGTGCACACCCTTAGTGCCATAGATCATATGATAAGTAATTCTGGTCTCTTTTCTACTTTCCAGTCACACACTTGCACCTCTATTGTTACTTTGGCCGATGAGTCACCATATTGTGTTTGTGGGGCTGGCACCATTACTCCTACCCCTCTACTTCATCTATCGTCTATCTTACATTTACCTAATTTATCCTTTAATTTGATCTCTGTAACCTAATTCACTCGCAATCTTAATTTTTGCATCTCATTTTTTCTTGATCATTGCTTATTTCAGGATCTTATGACGAAGAAGATTATTGGTAAATGATATGAGTCTCTACATTCTTGACACACCAATACCAAAATCTGTTGCTTGCTCTGGTGTCACTTCTCATTTCTAGGCACATTGTAGGTTGGGTCATCCATCTCTCCCTTTGCTCAAGAAACTTTGTCCACAGTTTAGTAAGATGTCTTCATTAGATTGTGAGTTGTGTCAGTTTACAAAACATCATCGTCTTAGTTCGAGTCCAAGAGTCAACAAATATGCGAATGTTCCTTTCGAATTGGTTCACTTTATGTTTGGGGTCCTTGTCATATTTTGTCTAAACTTGGATTTAAGTATTTTGTTACTTTTGTGGATGATTATTCTCGTATAACTTAGTTATATTTAATGAAGAGTCGTTCTGAGTTGTTTTCCCTTTTTTATGCATTTTGTGTTGAGATTAAAACTCAATTTAATGTTTCGATCCGTACTTGGTGAAGTGATAATACCAAGGAATACAATTTCGCTTTATTTCAATCTTACATGGTTCAGAATGGCATGCTCCATGAACTTGCATTGATACTCCATCCCAAAACTTTAATCGTGAATACCCATTTGCATGAGCCATATTATTTCAAATGAATGTTCCAAAACTTTTTGGGTCGATGCAGTTTCTCCAACATGTTTTCACATTAATCGCATGCCATCATCTGTTCTTCATGGTGAGATCCCTTACAAAATCTTTTTTCCCAATAAATCATTGTTTCATGTTGACCCTAGGATATTTGGTAGTACTTGTTTTATTCAAGATGTTCATCTGCATGTCACTAAATTAGATAACAATGTCTTTGAAATGTATCTTCCTTGATATTCTTGTCTTCAGAAAGGTTATAGGTGTTATTTTACAAGTCTTAACAAATATCTTGTCTCAATTGATGTTACCTTCATGGAAAACATCCCTTACTTTCTGTCGTTTCCTCTTCTCGCTTGTCAGGGGGAGGATGATGATTTTTTGGTTTATTCTATCACATCCTCCAAACCTGTCTCGGAACTAGTTCTTGTCAAGCCTTCTATTATTCAAGTCTACTCCAGGTGTCAACCTCCTGATTCATGTCCTGCACCTGCTCCTTCGTCATCAGATCCAGTCTCGAGCGATGATCTTCCTATTGCGTAGCGTAAAGGTAAACACCAATGTACTTTTCCTATTTATTCTTTTGTTTCTTATAACTGCTTATCATTTTTCTCTTGTTTTTTCATCGCATCCCTTGATTCTATCTATATCCCTAAAACTGTTCATGAAGCCATCTCTCATCCTGGTTGGCATCATGCAATGATAGAGGAAATGAATGCCTTAAATGACAATGGTACTTGGAACTTGGTCAATTTACCTTCAGGGAAACGGGCTATAGGATGCAAATGGGTATTCACGGTTAAGGTTAATCTAGATGGGTCAGTTGCTTGACTGAAATTCCGTCTTGTCGCTAAGGGATATGTTCAGACCTATGATTGGACTATTTTGACACTCTTTCTTAGTTGCTAAATTTACATCTGTTAGGTTGGTTATTTCTATGGAGATTACCCATCATTGGCCCTTGCATCAACTAGATGTCAAGAATACTTTTATTCATGGTGATCTTTAAGAGGAGGTGTATATGGAGCAAACTCCTGGTTTTGTTGCTCACGGGGAGTCTGGACGAGTTTGTCATCTTCGAAAGTCCTGACTTATTAACTGAGACAAGAAAATTAGGGGCAAAGCCTTGTAGTGCTCCAATGACTCCGAACATGCACCTAACGGGAGATGGAGAACTAATGGAAGATCCAGAGAGATATGGAAGATTGGTTGGAAAACTAAATTATCTTAGAGTAACTCGTCAAGATATTGCATATTCTGTGAGTGTTGTTAGTCAATTTATGTCATCCCCAACAGTTCATCATTGGGCAGCGTTAGAACATGTTTTGTGTTATTTGAAAGGAGCACCCAGACATGGTATCTTATATGCAAATCATGGACACACTCATATTGAATGTTTTTCAGATACAGATTGGGCATGTTCTGAAATGGATAGAAGATCCACTTCAAGCTATTGTGTTTTCATTGGAGGAAATTTGGTCTTATGGAAGAGTAAGAAGTATAACGTTGTCTCAAGCTCCCGAATCAAAATATAGGGTCATGGCATAGTCTATGTGTGAGATAATGTGGATATATCATCTTTTAAATGAAGTATGTCTTAAAACTTCAGTACCAGCAAAATTATGGTACGATAACCAAGCTGCTCTTCATATCGCATCTAATTATGTATTTCATGAGCGAACTAAGCACATTGAAACTGATTGTCATTGTTCGTAAGAAAATGCAGCAAGGTTTGATTTCTACAGGGTATGTGAAGACTAGAGAGTAATTATGGGATATCTGCACGAAAGCTCTAAATGAGGTTCAGGTTTATTATGTTTGTAACAAGTTGTGCATGATTAATATCTACACTCCAGCTTGAGAGAGGCTGTTACAGAATGCTCCAATTGTAAATAGCTGGTGAATTAGCTTAATTCTAGGGATCCTAATTATATAGTTTCCTAAGATACTTTCATAGTATATATTATATAAATGTGTGTGTGTGTATGTACATCATTCTTCAATAATAATATAGTGAATTCAATACTTTTCACCTCAAATAATACATATATACATATGGGCATCCAAACATACATAAGATGCATACATATATGAGACTCGTGAACATTTAAAAAGAAAAGTCAGTCTAGGTGATATTTTATTGATAAAACTTGATAGTCGATACCCTTTCTAATTTAGTTACCAAACGAAATAGTATCGGCGGCTTGATGCTGTAAACGGAAGTTTGATTATTCCGAGGTACATTCCTAGAGTTAGAATATGAATTATAACATATATCTTCTGAGAGAGAGAGAGAGAAAATGTCATAACATACCTGCAAGAAGTGCCTGAAGTGGCTTACTGTGAGAGTTTCTCATGTACAGAGCTAGACTTTGATTGCTGTAGCTTGAAAAATCATCCAATGCTATCTTCATAGCTACACTCTCTTCCTTCCCGACACGGGAGTCGTAATCTAAGATCGCGCCTATTATGCTTTCTTGATTGTTATTCTTTGTTGTATCAGTTACTGCCTTGTCTAAAATCAGCAGAGCCATAACAAAGAAAGAACAGAGAAGCAAGAACTTATTCATTATGTTTTGTGCTGCAAATCAGCAAATGTCTTCCTTTATAAACATAAGAAAAAATGGTATATGTAATCTGTTCATAAGAATTCAACTACTTCCTTTATAAACATCATAAGAATGGACTGTTTCATTTGTTGTAATAAAACTTAATTAAGTGGAATCCGTATTTTTTTAATCGACTTATAAATAATTCCACTCTTTGTTCATGTCCAAGTCAACTTATTTTCTTTCAATTAAGTTTTACTATATCAACACTGTTGAGATGATTTGTCATTGGTTGTCGAAGGGTCTGGTACTCAATTTATAAGTGTTAGATGAAACTCTACCTCATAAATTAGTTTTTAGAATTGAGTATACTCAATACTGATATCAGAATCAAGTTAAGCCAACAAGTCTTTAGTCCAAACGAAGTGAAGCAAGTCGACGATTATCATACTTATGGCTTGATCTGTAAAAGAGGATCAGATCTCGATATGTGAAGCCAATAATTATGCGACTAAGGGTGCAATGTGTAAAAGTGGTAATCTCAATCCAAGTAAAGCATGTCGATCAATGGTTATATGACTTTTAGGAACGTGGTGTGTGATGAAGAAAATTACTTTAGGATAACGCGCTAATTTAATATTTCATTAATTTATAAGATAATACATTACATAAAACTCATAGAGGTCTCACGCACTTATTTCCTTATGCATAGTGTTTATGGTTCAACTCATCTTAAAATATGATTACACCATTGTTTATTTTTCTTGAATCTGATCACATCTCTAACTTTTTCTTAACATGTTAAGAAGTTCTGTACACCTTTGAATGAGAAGTCATTGTTGTATGTGTGATGTGTTGCGTTACTATGGCTGTTGTTGATTCAAATTGAGTTTTTTACTCGGTTAAATGTTCATAAGATGGAATAATGTAGTGCAACATTGAACAATGTACAATATATTTTTTTTGGAAAATAAGTATTTTTGAATTTTACTTAATTAAAAAGTAGATTCAAGAATTGTTAGTTTCTGAAATGAGAAATTAATACAATGTACAATATTTAAGAAAATAAGGATAAACTAATAAGTTATTAATTAATCGATAAATGAATGAATTATTAGTTAATTATCTATTATTTAATATTCACTAAACTAATAGGTGAGATACTTAAAGCATTAGCTCAGCAGGGCATGGGTCGATACGCGATACGCACGTCTAATATCCATCTTTTACGGCTATGATTATTAGAGTATCTCATCTCATTCCGCTCCACTAGCTTTCTTCTCTCAGCATCAGCGTCTTCCAAGACTCTTACTTTTATTTTTTTGCGGTTTAGCTATAATATGAAAAACTATGACCTGGTTGTATTCCAGCCCATGATCTCTTGAAAAAATTTCTAACTGAAACTCATTTTTAAATTACGAATGACATCTTAATTTCCTTCAAAATTTTGATATAGTTTCGCATTAACATATATGTGAAGAAGGAATAAGCAATTTTTAATATTTCAATGAGTAATTCTACGCCGACTAATTAATTGATCAAGTTTTAAGTGGTTAAGTAACATGAGAACCATTTATATGTTATTTTGTTAAATCATTTTAATGAGTCATCAAACATCAACCTATAAATAATTATCACATCATTTTATCACTTAAATCTTGATAAATTACTTAGTTATTCTATAATTATTCTATTTTAAGAGTTGTAGAGAGGTCTGTTGGTTCGTAATTTGAAATGAATTTCAGAAAAAAAAACAAGAATAATAATGTTATTTTCAAAAACAATAGAATTAATATCCAAAAACATATTTGGTGTAAAATTCAAAGATACATTTTAGTATATATTTTATGGATACTTGTTTAAAGATAATCTTAAAAAACCATTAAAATAAAATTAAAGAATATGTGGTTCGAAAGCAGTGTTTTAAGTTTTTTTTTTTAAAAGAAAAACTAAATCTGATACCTAACTTAAAACGTGATAATGTGATCTACAACATTACATCAGATTGCCGCGAATGGAAAGTGGCATGAATGTAGCTTGGTTAGGTTTGACATTCTATTTCCAACTTGCAAACTAAAATATAATTTATTTTAATATTGCTTAGACTTGCATTATAATCCCTCACCAGATTATTTTTTTTTATTACAACAGTACTGAAATTGTTCTAGACATATCGTCACTCTGATTTTAAAAACAATGAGAATAATGGGTTAAACAAAACAATGAACGGGGATTTCAAGACAAGGTTTACTTTTGCAAGAAACAGTCCCTCTCGGCGCTCAAGAAACAGTACTGGAATTGTCATTTTGTATTGAGCACTTAAACTTAAGTGGGTTGAATATGTCTCTTTGTCCTTGTTTTGATGTGATAATGAAATAGTCAATTAGCTAAATTGATGAGTTCCTTACGATCACTTTCTTAAATTTTAATAATTTATAACATGTAATTATATCGTACACACTATCAGTCTTCTTTTTGTGTTTTCATACACAATTTTGTTGGATGATATTGACCATTATTAATCCCCAAAATTAGATTATATATGAGATACCTATTCTTCTCAATGTATAGACTGAGCAGGGCAGCTCAATACATTAAAGGCCCTACGCAAACGATTTTAAACCGTCTAATTTAAACTTCTTTTTAAATTATTGTAACACCTTTTAATATTTAAATATCATTATTTGATATGTCAATTTTTTTTACTATTTCATTTTTTACTGGTTATATGTAAATGTATGAGATGAGATTGAATTTCTGTTATATTTTATTTAATATTTACATAATAAACTACAAGCTTATTTTTTATTTGAATTTCTCATCTATTTGTCTTTTTAATCTCAACAAATATTGGGGGAAGGCCATGCCTGAATATTTGCGAGAAGATCATGACCGTCGGATTTGAAAGACAGAGATCGACCGATCCTTATAAATGATCGACAAATGTAATGCTCAACATAATTAAACAAAAAAAGCTAATTTTCTCAACAACCAAACACGCAATAGCTAAACATTCAAAGAAACCCACTTAACAGAATTTTCATTTTTTACGTTCTCCAAGAAGTGTTAGCCGTTATTCACCTTTTTTCAAGATTTCGTTCTAATTTGAGAGACTCTTGTCTTTGACCCATATTCGGCATGTCTGAATCAAATTAATTTTTAATAGAAACGTGATACATGCTGATGTTATTAAAAATTTATTATTTATGATAGTATTTTTTAAATATTATAAAAAAATCTACGATAATATTTTTTAAACACTTTAAAACAGTCTAAGATAGCGTTTAATCAACGTTATCAAAAACTTTTTGTAACATTTTTTAAACGCTATCAAATGCTTTTATAGCGTTTAAAAATATTATAAAAATTCTTTCATAGCGTTTAAAAAACGCTATCAAAAACCTTTCATAACGTTTTATAAATGCTATAGTAGGTCTTTCCTAACGTTTTATAAATACTATCGTATGTTTTTCATATCATTTTTCATTACTTATTGTTTTGTTAATGTTATTAAATACTTTTTATAACTTTGTTTATTACTAATACTTACAATTATACAAATATAAAAAATAAATAACTTTTCAAAAAATATCACAAAATAATAAAACTCACATGTCATTTTATTTAATTAATCAAAATTATTACATACTAATTGTCTACTAGAAATCACACCTCAAAATGATAATTACATATTAATTTTTAGATAGACCAAGCAAAAGTAATTTATCCAAAAATAAATAAAATCTAGTATAAGTTCACATCTAAACAAGTCCTACAACCAACCGCTTAAGTTTTGTGGATCTAGGGACAGTGGCCATAAAAGGAGAGGAGTTGGCAGTCCTCTAGGTACTGAAGGTGGATGTACTCTAGGAGGTCCACTTAGTGGTTTTCCTTGGTGAGGAAGTGGTAGCGCGGGTTTTCCTTGGTGATGCTTCAAGAATCGTTGTGTCATTGGCTGTAAGAGCACCTTGTGACTTTGGTAAGTATGAACTCAAATTCCAGTAAAAAAACGACAAGATGGATCTTAACTCTAAACTAGAATGGACATATAGATAATATATTGAGTTACATTGCAACAGAGGGAAACTATCAGCAAAGACTTCAACTTTCTAGACGAAGTGTTGTGATGCTACCTAAAGCATTCTACAGCTTTCTGTTGCTGTAGCTTCCATTTCACGTAGGCTAAATTCTTTGAATGAGCTCCATAGATGAGCATCTTAATGAAAGAGTGTGCCAACACATTCTCCTTGAAGGACTTTAATTATGTTTTCAGCTGCAAACCCACTTCAAGTACAACGATAAAGCAGAAAGCAAGAATACCTAAAATCTGTGGCAATACCTTCAGCTACCCACAGTTAAGAAATCATCAATAAACATTTTCACCATACATGAGCCAATGGCACGAAGCCAGTCGGCCAACACTAACACCCATAACAACAAAGAACTTGAAGAAGACGTAACAGCCTTGTAGGATTAGTATAATCGATAATCTTGGGCACGAATCCAACATTTTTGACAATAAATAACAATAAGAAGTTGCCTTGAAAATTTAGAACAAATTAAAGGAAAAAATAATTTTTTTCAATTAGAAAACACAGAAATAAGAAATATCAAGAAAATAAACCAAAAGAGTTTTACGCTTCACTCATCATCCCCAAACAAGAGAAATCAGTGATTAGAAATCAGAAAAATTTGGCCTCAACACGATTGTCATGTGCTATCAAAGCACATAATTGTTGTAGTGTCATTTTCCTAACATCTTTTCATGTTGTTTAATATAATTGAGGGATATGACAAATTTTGTGAGTTATCCGCATTGATTATGAAGAACAAAAGACAGTAGCTAATTCAACTAATTAACCTCTTCAATTCTTCATTTTCTCGATTTTTTTAATCACAAATCATGTCTATGTCTAGGAGAAAAAGTTCGAAATCATTCACTTGAATTCTTATTTCCTATCAAAATTTAACATAGTGCATAGGTCTTTCGGCCCGTCCAAAAATCTAAAACAATGTATAAAGAGAGCACCCAAATAATCACTCAGTAAATCATATGATTATTTAATTCTTTTAGTAAATTAAAGAGCAATAGCTACTCTATATATACTCTAGCAATTGGGTCAAACCTTTATGACAATGGTGTAAGCATGTAGATTAACACCCCATGCCAAAGTCGATGTACAGACAAGTACCTAAGATAGCAAATTAATTACATAGTCAAACTAAACATGTCAACACATATTCACAGTCCAAATTGCCAAGATTTAAACCAAAACAGAATCATCTCTAGCTTCACGAAGAGATGAGAAATGGAGTGAGAGAGGGAAACATTTAGGGGTGTGTGAGCGGCAAGTTCATTCCCCCAAATTTCAACTTTTCCTAATTGCCCTTCCCCGCTCAATCTCATTATTACCTTCTATTACGTTTCATCTCAAAATGTTGTAATGAAGTGCAATAAAAGATACTTTTTATTGTAGTGAAACCAATTACAAGTAGACGTATAAGGTGTCTTTCATCTAGTTTAAGCATCTTTAACGCCAATATTTCATAACAAGCAAAGAATTAGTTGTAGGGATCTACTAGTTCAACTATTCTTGTTAAAAAATAACCGAGAACAAGTATATCAAAATGAACAGAAATAAAAATACACTCATGTTGAACTGTGCATCTAAATCAGCTTACCCTTCAATTAATGCAATTGAGTTCTTTCATATGCTATAGAGGGGATTTTCTTGGAATATGCTTAAACTCTTTTAGAAGTCCATAAACATTCTAAATTCTGCTCCACTTATATCTTTCTAAGCTTTGCAATGAATCTGAATCATAATACTTGCACACAAAACAGTTTACTAAAAGCAATAATATTTTATCTCTACAACTCTAAATGAATAAAAGCCATGAATGAAGAACTTAAAGTAAATTGCAGAGATTTTTTTTATTAAATCGGTAATGTCTTTCCATTTCCTCATGAGGCTTCAAGATTTCACCTTTATCAGGCGTCTTTCACCTAACATCAACTAGATTTTAAACTTATCAAAGTAGAAAATATGTGTTAGCAGTATGAAGACTCTAAAGTTTGACCCTTGCAATTGCAAACATAATTAAAAATAAAGAAAGAGATTTATCTATTTAGAAATTTATAGTAGATTGAGGGTTTAAATTATGTGGTAGTCAAAAAATTAGTACAAAAGATTTTAAAGACAACAAAGTTTATCGTTTACATCCTACCTCAAGAGGGCCATCAGGGCTTTATGCACAATACCACGATCCAAAAATTCCTCTAAAAAATCAAGGGCATAGATCATTTTTCTCATCCTTTAAGGAACACGCAACAAGAAGCACATTTTATGGCTATCATTATCCGATTCGAGAATTTGTACAAAAATGTCAACTATTTTCCCAATATTTTCTAATGAAACCTTGCAGAAAAAGGGAAGTCCTCGAAGAGCTTGTACACTAATATGGACAATCAGATAAAAGCAGGGAAAATATAAGCTTCTATAGAAAGATTAAGAGTGGACAATGATGTGAACCACCAATGAAAACAATCAGACACAATATTCCACAGGAACCAGAAATTAAAATCTTCCAGCTTTGAACCACCAATGAAAACAAACAAGAAAACAGAGATTAACAAAATGAAGACAACATAAATTACTTGCTTTATTTATAACATGTCATCTCAACAAAATAAACTATATTTAAAAGCTCATCACAAGATTTTTAAAGCATAACATAGAATTAGGACAGACAAGCTGGAATTGGGAGGAGTTCACGCTGGTAAACGAAAACCACAAAGCTTAGAAAGAGAGATTAGAAAGAGAGTTGAGATAAAGAGCTTCTAGAGAGAGCCATCAACGGGACAGATTTTGGCAAAGCTGAGAGAGGTAGCTACATAAGAGAGCTCAGAGAAAGAGCTACGAGAGAGAATTTATAATAGAGATTTGAAACAGGGAGCTGCAAGAGAGGCATGCAAGAAAGAATTGAGATAGAGCTTCACCTCGCGAAGAGAAAGCTCTGTGAGCTTCGTCGCAGAGAGAGCTCTCTATGAGCTTCGTCGCCGAGAGAGGGAGGGTTGAAGAGAGAGGCCTGTGAGAGATTGATTTTTGTTTAATTTCTTTTAGTTTAATTAGGCGGGTTTGAGACTTTCATTCCCCGCCCTTTGTCCCTGCATAGAAAATGCACTTTTCATCGTGTTTTAGTGTAAAACGCGATCCTTGAGCGCTATTAAAACACCTAATTCTTGTAGTGGATAACTGGGAAGATGATTATTGATTGTAGATACCATATTTTATTCGGTCTAATACATGAAATATATATACTTTGTATTTTGGCTCATATAATAATCCAACACTATATGTATAATTTGAAAACTAATCCAATACTAAAATAAGAAAAGTGGTCCAATGACTAAAAAGTAAAAATTGAAAAAAAGGACTAAAAAATAAATATTGAAAAAAATACTAAAAGTAAAAAAGGCAAACACTAATTTTGCCTATAAATAGGGATGCGGTCTTCACTTAAGGGGGGTCTCTTTGGAGTAAAAAGAGGGAAGCCATTTTTTAGAGTGAGAATGAGATGGGTTGGAGTGAGAAAGAGATGTGATTTTAGAAAGAGGAAGATGTTCTACACTTCTATTATCTTCATCTTCTTCCATTCTTTTTCTCAAGGTAGCTTAATTGTTTAGTACATTTGCTCATAATATATTTTGTTCATCTCTCTTCTTCATATGAATGTAGTTGATATCTTTTGTATTTTTTTATACATAAGTGGATTGTTCATTCTTTATCATTTCTCCTCATTTAAATCTTAACATTTTAATTTCATGCTTTGATGATTTCTTTACAAGTTGGATATTGAGATGTCTTTGTCATCAACTCAATTAATGAGGATGATGATAAAGCTTTTGAGGGGTGAAAAAATTAACCAAATGTGAATCAACCCTTTTACTGGGTTGAAATTGTACATTTGATGCAAAGATACCCTAGGATAATTTCTCACACATAACAATGCATAAAATAGAGAGTAAAACCTCTATACAAGATTATCCAAATATCTAAGTTGTGAAATTTTCAATTTTCCTACAAGTCTTTTCTTTTTAAAATATTTTGTTCATCATTTTGTGCATTTGTTTGAACTAATTATCATCCCCTTTGCTATTTGATTAGCAATGATTAATGAGGGAAGGAAAGAAAAATGATAATTAATAGACTAAGTAGTAAAAAAAATAGACATATTTATGTTAAAAAAATATATTGTTTATTTTTCATCATTTTTTTTTCAATTTATTTATTTAATAATAATAATAATATTATTATTATATTATAATATATTATATTATATAAAAAATGAAAAAAAAGGGTTCCTCTGTTGTAGCAAGAGCTGCAATGCAGCTCTTACTTTATATATATATATATATTAATTTTTTTCTTTCATTTATTACATAATATGGTTTTTACTTTATTCTTGCGTTATTGTTTTTTATGCATGTTTTATATAATCTCAATATTTTATTGTAATTATTAACATTTATTTCCTTTACATGTTTATTTATTTAGCATTCTTGCATCGTCATGCTTATAATGCGATTCTTGCATTATTTCCTTATTATTATAATTAATGTTCATGTATGTGTGGATTATAATTTTAATAATTAGATTTAGATTTTGTTTCTTCCATTATTTATCTTTCACTAAACAAAGCCGACGATGGACTTTGAGATTTTTGGAATACCAAATTTCTCGAACTACTGAGGTGAGGAGTTATTCTTGGGATATCGAGAATAATTCTAATAATGCTTTGATTTAAAAAGATATACGAATACAAAAAAATAATTTTTCAATGGTCTTTGAACCACCCATTAAAATAAAAAAAATTGGATAGCATTTGATTAAATTTAGTAACCATTTTATAATGGGTGTTGTGGGGTGGTAATACATTCCCCACACACAAAAAACTCCCGAACCAACTTTGAGTTTTCGTAGACAAAAAATTTTCATCTTAAAATTGGGTGACCAATCACACCCTAAAATGATTGGTGGCGATTCCAAATTTCTTTTTCCTTCAAAAAAATGAATTTTTTAATCGTCGCTCCACATCGCACGCACGTTGCGACACTGATCAAATGATCAATGCTGCAGTAATGGTGTCTGTTCTACGGAAGAGCTAGGGTATTGAATTTGGAGATCAAAGCTTTGGATATGAATGCCTAACTATTCAAATTTGGTTGTGTAGAAAGGAGATGGAGACAGTAGATGGTAAATGACCATTGGGCTTTAATAACAACCTTCTCATTCTTATGATATATGAGTCAGAGACACAGCCCTTAGAGATTTGCTTTGGTTCTTGCCCAATTTGGGTGAGAATTCAAGATTTGTCACCTGATTGGAACATTGGGCCAGACGCATCCCAGATAGGTTTGGTTCTTAGGGTTGATGAGTATACCTTCAAAGGTTCCCTTCTAGACCAGTACGAGTCATAGTCATCTAGCTCTAGTGTTGATGTGTATACTTTAAAAGTTGGCATCCCAGATAGGTTTGATTATAGGTGTTGATGAGTATACCTTAAAAGGTGCCCTTGCTAGATCTATATGAGTCAAAGTCATCTTTGATATTAATATTCATTTGAAACCCGAAATATGGGTAAGGAGGAAATTGAAATGTCCTATCTGGATTGAGCTTAAGTATGAATGACTTCCTATTTTTTTGTTTTCACTGAGGGAATATATGCCATGATACGAGATTCTATACCAAATATGGAACATGGGATGAATATAAGTTTGGAGGGTGGCTTAAGACTAAAGCAAACCTGAGAACACCCAACTTTGTCAAGGACTTTATGATCTGAGGCGGTAATAAAAAAAATTTAAATGAGGAGAGATTTGGAAGTTCTGGAGAGGTAGGAGTTGTGATGACACATAAGCAGCGAGTGCAATTGGAGGTTGATAGTCATGGTACTTAGGAGCTTGGTCATCAATCAATTATTGAGGATGATTGCCGTATTGGGGAATTGAAAGTTGATGCTTTAATAGAGAAATTCAATTTTTCTACTACCAGTTCTCGGACTAAGAGAAAACGCAATAAGAATGGTGGAAAAGGAGGTCAGGGCAGTAGATATAGAGGGGTAAAGAATCAATCTGGTAGCAAAAAGACTGAGAATTGATGAGGATGGATGGTTAAAGTCAGTGAGTCTTCAAGATATTTTGGTTAGAGCTTTCTTTTGAGGAGGAAAGGATTGTTGAGAAGGTTTCTAATGAATTTGGTGAATGAAATGTTGAGGGTGTGATGTCTTTCCCTGAAAAGCCATCAGATGATCGATGAAGCTCTTAGCTTGAAGTTGTTAAGGACTAGGGAGTGCCTTGATAATTCAAGCATTGAAGGCGACTTTAAAGCTTCGTAATCCTCATATTATTTTCATGTTAGAAGCTAAACAAAAAGAAATAAAGCTGAAGGTTTTATAAGGAGATGGAGGTATGATATGTGGCATGTAGTTGATCCAGTAGGCTATCTGAAGGAATATTGGTATGTTGGAATAACTCAACCTGTGTGAACTCTTTCACTAACACGGCTAATATAATCGACAGGACTATTTCTAAAATTAGGAGACTGACTTTTATTATGGGCATAGAGATGACAGAACAAGGTGGATCCAATTTTAAGAATCGGGAAGAAGCAATAAGGGAGATAACGTACATTGGTTAACTCTGGGGGATTTAATGACATGCTTTGTGCTAATGAGAAGAAAGGATGAAGATGTTTAAGCGCTTTGAGTTTAGAGCTTTTGTTGGCAGTTGTGGCTTTTTTAGAGGTCCAATATAGTGGTTATTGGTTAACCTAAAGAAATGGCAGAGCTAGAACGAATTTTATACAGGAGAGACTTGATAGAGCCTTTATAAATAAAGCTTTCTTGGATAGATACCTAATCTTTAGGTCTATCCCTCCAAACATTGACTCAGACTACAACATATCGATTGTCTCTCTAATTAAGGAAAGTCAAAGAAGAACAAGGCGCTCGTTTAAGTATGAAATGAAACGGCAGTTGGAGGAAGACTATATAGATACCGTCATGAAGGGATGGAATTCTACTCAAGCTGGAAGAGGGGTGGAAAACCTAATAAAGAAGTTAAATAGCTGTAAAGCAGAATTAAAACAGTGGAGCTTTAACCTAAGAGGGAATCCCAAAAGAATTAAAACTATGAAATTTGTTATCATGTTGTCCATGAGGAGAAGATGGGGGGATATTGGTATTGAGGCTTCAATTGCATTCTTATTCATGATAGCTTCAGGAAGTCTCTATGGAGGATTAACATTCTTATTCATAAAAGATCAAGTTGTTCCTTTGGAAAGCAGTACACAACTTTCTATTTGAAAGACAAGTTTTAACCAGAAGAAGGGTTATCCGGAATCCAATCTGCCCTATTTGTGAATGGCGAGGAGTCTATCTTACATACATTGGTCACCTGTAAATGGAGTAGGTTAACATGGTGTAGCTCATCTTTACTCCTTAGAGCTAACCAAGTATCTGAACCAGAATTTAGTCTATGGGCTCAAAACTGAATTGCAGAGTTGTCCAGTCATCCAGATAGAGGGAGTGATTGTGTTGCTCTATTCTGTAACTTAGTCAATTTAGAAAACCAGGAATAAATATGTTTTTGACAACAAGAGGGTGGATCCTGTGATGACATCTTCTGTAACATTAAAAGCCTGCTTTGAGTTTATGTAGTTAATAATAGGTTTTCACATATTTTCCCATAAAGGTTACAGGCTCAGGATGATTTGGCAGGTGACTTTTTTATGCCACGAGAGGTCGGCTATGTCAAAATAAATTGTGATGCTTCCTATGATGCTGTAAAAGGAAGTTATGGAATTGGAGACATAGTTTGAATCTCTGATTGAGATGATCGCTAATTACTGTTAAATCAATTCTTGGTTTTTCTGTTGAGTACGGAGAGTTGATTTTTCTTGAGGAAGCTCTGAATATTGCAGGTAGAGGAGGCCAGACTAATGTAGTGATCAAATCTGATGCACAGATGGTGTTCAACTGGTTGCTAGGCTCTATCTGTACAGATTTGAGAGTTAACATTGTTTTGAAGGTTAGGAAGAAATTGTCTCAAGCTTGCAATCGTGAAATCTCTTGGATAGTAGGAAGCTTAATTCCACTACTGATACTATAGCTCATTTTGGCCTAGATCAGAGTATAGATGGAGGTAATAGCTTTATTTGTTTGCTCTTTTTGTTGGCTTAGTTTTGAAGGAAAAAATTACTGTTAGAGGGAGGAGAAGACCCCCTTTAAACTTATATTCCTTTTGCTAATTAATGGAATCTTGTTTGACAAAAAAAGCACTAACAAGCTATTTAAATTAGGAATACTTTAGTGTGTTGTACAACTGCCTTGAATCTACTGTTTAAAATTTAAAAAGACAATCTGTACGGGTCAGATTTTCTCTCATAATTAATGAGCTACCAGCGTGGTAAAAGAAAGAAGGAAAGCATAAAAGGGTGAGGTCGTGGAGGAGACGAAGTCAACAGAAGCAACATGTCACTATTAAAGGTGGTGCCCGTTACCCTTCACTCCATGATTTCATAAAAAAATGGTTAAAATATTATATGTAAATGATAATTAAATAAGAGAAGCGGTCATGAAGGGCAAGGCCTATAAAAAGCCTCCATATGTATACGATAACCCCAACCTTTATCATCTCTAATTAAACTATAAGTTCATTCTCTCAATTTCTATCTTTCATCTCTCATAATTTTTATTCTTTACAGATTGATACTTTCATTGAGAGTTGAAAGACACTTGAAAATTCATTCAACAAAGTTTCAAGGATGCCGAGAACCAGATCTAGTGTGGCTCGTGACAATCAAAGTGGAAATAATTCCGAACAAAGAAACCACAATGTTCCGATGATTCTTGAAACCATACGCAAAAGAATTACTGAATTAGAAACTCGCAATGCTGAAACCCTAAATACAACTCTCCATGCGTTGCAAGATCAAGTTGTCACCTTACAGTGCGAAGTTCAGCAGGCAAGACACGAAATAAGCCAATCACATTGTGAAGAAACAAGCAAAGCACGAGACGCGATGCCAAGAAAAACACTGGGAAGAATCGAGAAAACAGAGTGGAACATAACGATGAAATCGAGGCGCAATAAACAAACAATGAAAATGCATAGGACAGTCCAGGAAGTTAAAGATGGAATAACTGAACATGAGATTGAAAAGATGCTTGACAGAAAGATGGCAAAAGCTAAAATGTTGGGCACCACCACCATTGCAGATCTCGAATCTCTCACCAAGACACCTTTGACTCAGGAAATCCTGTCAAGAGGGAAATGACATACACTTTGCTCACCATCCTAGTTAATCAAATTTTGTGGGCCGTAAAGGATGAACCATGGTTGAAGAGGCCGCCGCCAATGAGAAAAGAGCCAGTCGATAGGGATAAAAATAAATTATGCTCTTCCCACAAGAGTAATGGGCATATGACAAAATATTGCTTCCAACTGAAGGATTACATCGAAGAACTCATCAACAAGGGGCACCTCCGCCAGTACGTTGCCAAATGAGACAACAAACCGGCAGAAAGAAAGAATTGAGGAAAGCCATAGAACCGTTGCAGATAGTGGATACTTTAATAGCACTAACAGAACAAGAAGGCACAATCACAAAATAAAGGGAGTAGTATTGTAAAAAGATAGCAACATCGGATGGAGAAAGAGAAAATCCTTTAGAAGAACCTTTAATTACCTTCAATGGCAAGGAGGACATGCACATTCTAGAAAGTCACAATGACGCTCTGGTAATATCCGTTCAATTTGGAAACTACTTATTGAGAATAATGTTGGTAGATAATGGAAGCGCTCTAAATGTTCTCTACTGAACCACCATGGACAAAATGGAAATTGAAGCGGCAAAGTTACAGAATCCGAGGCAACCACTAGCAGGGTTTAACGGAGAAGTAACCTACTATAAGGGAATATTTTACCTCCCCATGTTGGTTAAGCCTTTGAATCACTTGACGTAGTTTACAGTCATTGACCCGCCTTCTCCATACAATTCAATACTAGGAAAGGCTTGCATCCACAAGATGAAAGTACCCAGTTCCGGGCGGGAAAAATATGATTAAGGGAGACCAAGAAACGACACAATGTTGCATGGTAACCGCACTCAATGCTACCAAAAAGCGATTGGGAAAAGGCCAGGAAGTAAAAAAAATAATAGCAATTAAAGACATCAGATCAATTCTTTGAAGATGAGGCTCTGAGATACAAAGCGGCACAAGAATTGGTCGAAGTAAAATTGATTTAAGGAACAAAGATAATCAGGATAGGAGCCATGCTATCAACAGAAGAACGGTAGAAACTTATTGATTTCTTGAAAAGAAATGAAGATATGTTCACAGAAACCCTGGCGGATATGCCAGAAATTGATGAAGAAGCAATATTCCACCGATTAAACATAGACCCGAAGGTCAAACCCGTGAAGAAAAAAAGGAGGGTCTTTGCTGCGAAAAGGAAGAAGAAGGCACAAACACAAAAGAAAGGAAGTAGTATTGTAAAAAGATAACAACATCGGATGGAGAAAGAGAAAATCCTTCAGAAGAACCTTTAATTACCTTTAACAACAAGGGGGACATGCACATTCCAAAAAGTCACAATGACGCTCTGGTAATATCCGTTCAAGTTGAAAATTGCTTATTGAGAAGAGTGTTGGTAGGTAACGGAAGCGCTCCAAACGTCTTCTACTGAACCACCATGGACAAAATGGAAATTGAAGTGACAAAGTTACAGAATCTGGGGAAACCACTGGTAGGGGTACTTTACCTCCCCGTGCTGGCTAAGCCTTTCAATCACTTTACATAGTTTGCAGTCATTAACGCGCCTTCTCCGTACAATTCAATACTAGGAAGGGCTTGGATCCACAAGATGAAAGCAGTTCCATCGACATATCATTAGACCCTGAAGTACTCAACGCCTGACAGAATAGATATGATTAAGGGAGACCAAGAAAAGACAATATGTTGCACGGTAACAATGCTACCAGAAAAGCGACTTGAAAAAGGCCAGAAAGTAAAAAAACAATAGCAACTAAAGACACCAGATCAATTCTCTGAAGATGAGGCTCCTAGATATGAAGTGGCAGAAGAATTGGTGGAAGTAAAATTGATTCAAGGAACAACAATAACCAGGATAGGAGCCATGCTGTCAACAGAAGAGCAGCAGAAACTTAATGATTTCTTGAAAAGAAATGAAGATATGTTCACAGAAACTCTAACGAATATGTCAGGAATTGATGAAGAAGTAATATTCCATCGATTAAACATAGACCCGAAGGTCAAACCCGTGAAGCAAAAAAGGATGGTCTTTGCTACTAAAAGAAAGAAGACAATCAAGGAAGAAGTCGACTAACTAACCAAAGCGGGATTCATCAAGGAGGTAATGAATCTGGAATGACTGTCCAACGTAGTGCTAGTGAAGAAGAATTATGGAAAGTGGAGAGTCTGTGTAGACTTCACTGACCTGGACAAGGCTTGCCCCAAATATGACTATCCACTCCCAACAATTGATCAGATGATTGATGCAACGACGGGGCATGACTTGTTGAGTTTTATGAGTGTATCTTCAGGATACAATCAAGTGAAGATGCATCCACTGAATCAGTAGAAGACCTCCTTCATAACCGATCAAGGTACTTATTGTCATAAAGTAATGCCTTTCGGATTAAAAAATGCAGGGGCAACATACCAGCGGCTGGTGAACCACATATTCAAAAATCAAATTTGGTGAACAATGGAGGTATATGTGGATGCATGTTGGTCAAGTATGTTGACCAACAAGACCATGTAAAGCACCTCGAAGAAGCTTTCTCAAAGTTCAGGAAATTTAACATGAAGTTCAACCCAGAAAAATGTACCTTTGAGGTCAGAGCAAGGAATTTCCTCATACATATGGTTTCTCAAAGGGGAATAGAAATAATCATGATCAAGTTAAAGCAATCATAGAGATGAAGACTCTGACTTCATTGAAAGACTTGTAGAGTCGCACGGGAAAGTTAGCAGTTGTTGGAAGGTTCCTTGCAAAGTCAACCGATAAGTGTAAACAATTCTTCACCAATATTAGAAAAAATTCAACTCAAAGATGGAATGAAACTGTGAAGCGGCCTTTAAATCCGTTAAGGAATACTTAGCCTCACTGACAGTCCTGTCAAAGTCAGAACTAGGAGACCAATTGTATATGTATTTTCAATTTTTGAGGTAATCGTTAGTGCAGCGCTAATAAGAGAAGATGGGAATTCATAGAAACCTGTCTATTTCATCAGTAAAATCTTGGCGGACGCAAAAATTAGATACAAAAAGTTGAAAAAATAATTTTGGCATTGGTGGTTGCGTCATGCAAGTTGAAGCCATATTTTCAAGCTTGGCCATAGTAGTACCAACAGAATACTCGATCCGAAGCATCCTACACTCACCATACTTGATGGGAAGACTATGGAAATGGGAAGTCAAGCTCGGGCAGAATGAAATAAGTTATGTCCCAAGAACCGCCGTGAAATCTCAAGTACCCGGAGATCTCATCGTGGAATTCTTCATCATGGAATTCATAGCGGGGCAAAATGATAACGTTAGAGGAGTTGATCCGTTCACAAATGAATGGGAGCTTGTTACGATTTTTTCATAGTGCAAGTGTACACTATCATCGTCAAGTAATAAATTTCAATAAAAAATAGAGAATCGTCCACAGGATTGATTGATCATTAATATTGAAATTAACTATACCTTAATTCTAATTGAGAATGACAAAAAAAATGGGAGTTTTAATTAAACTAAAATTCTAATTAAACTAAAATGATAAAGATTTGATAAAGATAAATAATTCAAGATAAATAATTCAAATTTGAATAGATAAAAGATCTAGGGATTCTGATTTCACCAAACCAAATATGCTCAACATTCTAAAACTCAATCAATCAATGTTTATCAAATTACTGACAACGAATTTTTCTAAAGTAATTATCAATCTTTCTCAAGTATCGATAACAATGAATCAAAAATACTAATCTCACATCTCTTTCATGATTAAATAAATTAAAACTTATTAAGCACAAGAAATTATAATTGCTACACTAGATCCATAATTATCTTTAACTTATGAAATTCTAATGGTGTTATAAACAAAGAGCAAATTTAATCATCACTTCTCAATCTCAGAATTAAATCTAAAATCATGCAATAGTTGGTCAGACGATCACAAGCATTAAGAACAGATTATAACACTCAATAATACTGAAAAACATTGATTGAATTAAAAATGAAAATTTATGAATAATCATGGTTTGACTACGTTGTAGCCCTAGATAAGAAATTTAGAACATACTAGAATAGGAAAATATCCTAATAATATTCATGAATATAAAGGAAAAATGTAATACTCATGTATTTTATAACGGTTATTTTTGTAATTCAAACACTCACTCACACATATGCACTCACTTAACACTAAGCCAACCCAATTTGTTTCCCTCACACGTGTTCTCTCTCATTCATCTTCCCCAAATCTCTCTTTACTTTTATCTCAAGCTTACCCACGTAACTCCCCCTCTTTCCTCCATTTATTTTTATAGGAAACATAATCGTTTTCTTAGTGTGTAACTCCCATATAATCTAATGTTCTTTAAATCCCTCTTCCCTCCATTTCTATTTCACAAAACCCCTACCTTTGTAATTGTTGTTCGACCTCTTTCCCTCACTCGTCCGTTTGTTCTCTTTGGCAGCCTCTCTCCCTCAATCGAACATTTGCGTCTCATTCTTTCAATTTCATCTTCTTCAACATTCAAATTTACGTAAGTTTATCTCCCTTCTTTCTCATATTTTCTTTCTCGTTTCCTCTTCTCTCTCTGAAATTTTGGTTCTTCAATTTCAGCAATTTGTAAAACTGTCACTCTCTCGTCCCTAAAGGTGCACCATTGTCGTCATTCCTAGATTCAACCCCTTGATCGTCTCCGATGTTCTCTCGATTTTGTTAGCAGCCAAACAAAAATTGGAGTTTTGAAATTTGTTTTGCTAAATTATTTTATTGAATTGTTCAGCTTAGATGTTTCGGCTTAGATCTAGAACTGTTCATCACTTTTCTTAACATTGTCTTTTCGATGGATTAAGATTTATACCTCTTTATTTTAGTTTTGTTTATGTACCTTTTTTTACGACTGATTTTTTTTTGCAAGGCTGTATTTCTATATTGCCCTTTTGATAGTTCATCCTAGTGGATTTTTGGTAATCAACAGAATATGTGATTGTTTTTACACAATAATAAAAGTTCTTTCTCAGTTGTTCAAATTAAGTGGTTTTGTCATTTTTTTCAAACAAATAAAAAGTTCTTTTATGTGAAACAAATAGTTTTATTACTCTATAAGCAATTGAATCAATTTTGGAGTGCTTTCAATGCTTATTAGATTTCTCTAGTGTGTTTAAGAATTTTGTGTGTTTACCCATTTTGTTTTGCTATGTATTTATTACCAATCAGTGTGTTAATTATGACCCGAGCCATGTTTTACCCAGCCCGAATCCGTTCAATTGAACCCGACCGAACCGGTTCAGTTCACTATGAACCTAGTTGAACTGGATTGAACCACTTGATTAGTTTATGCCCGGTTCAATTTCACCTTTTTTTACCTCACTCGCCCTGCTCGTTAAATAAATAATTGTAGTTATTATATGAATGCTTAGTGATCTGGAATCTGTGAATTTCAGGCCAATAGTTGCTGAATTTAATTCGTATTGATCCAAGTAAGTGGATTTACGTAATAATTCGGTTCATATGTTATAGTGTAGAATATATAATGTGAAATTATTTGTTCAATCTTATGATCAAGTGTTTTACTTATTTTTCATATCACGGTGAAATTATTTATTATGTTATATATGATTATACTGAGTTATACATGTAATAGTTATATCGTTTATGTTCATAAACAAGTTATATGTTTACCCATGTATATATGATAATGTGAATTATGAATATTAATTCAAGTAAAGTGGTAAGTAAACAATAAGCAGACTTAGTCATGCCCTTGGTTATCAAGTAAACAGATTGTCCACGTCATGGTATCAAGTTATACGGTTGGGTGTCACCATGTTCATGTTAGCATCCTAAAGGTTCAGATAACTTTAAGTGGCATCAAATTTCAGGACACTCAATCTGTCATGTTCACGTTCATGTTACAAGTTCAAGTTGTAAATAAGTTCTAGTTAAGTTGTTAATCGAGAGATATGTCTAGTCAGATTATGATCAAGCAAGTACAAGTATCAACATGTATAAGTACAAGTTCAAGTTATATGTTAACCATGAAACTCATGTGTTATTACAAGTATTTTAGGTGACCAGTGAACGTGTGAAATTAAATTTGCATGAATTATATGTTTACATTTATGTCATGTGAAACTTATTAGTATGTGAATTTACTTACTGAGTATTTTTAATACTCACCCCCCATAAATGATTGTGTTGTAGGTGATGGTGAGTAGCAAGAGTGAGGGACTGTCCAGAGATGTCTCAGGGGGGAAGCGTGTACGTTGTCACACTCCCTGCTTTCCAAAGGTGCCTAGAGGACGGGCCCACCATCGCTTCTTTCCATTCTTTCCTGTCTCAGGGGGGCCTCATTCAATCTCGTACGACCGAATTGGTACGGAAGTTGTAACATGGGAAAACCACGGAAAACACAACTTATTTGAATAACCCGGTGACCTACCAATTGTAGAAGTAGGATCTTTGGCAAGCAATAAGCACTTAAATAATACAATTCGAGTGAACCATCTTCTTTCTCATTTCGAGGAAGAGGTGCGGGAGGAAAAGGAAGCAACGGAGGGATTCGAATCGGACCTAAATGGGAATGACCTGAAAAGTATTTTTCAACTTGAATACCTACTATGGTAGAGTATTCATGTGGTATTTTTTTTCATATTTTGCACGTTCCGCCACTTCTCCTGAGGCTAGAATCGGGAGTCGGTGTCGAGAAGGGGGGCAGTCGGAAGTAGCGATAGGTTAATCGAAGGTAGCGAGTCTCGGGTCTTTGTCGCCAGTCTTTCTTCTTTGGGTTAAGTCTCAGTCTTTTTCTTCCTCTGGTCTATCTTTTTGATATAATATAAGGCATCCTCTGGATAATTCAAATCGAAGCAATTGGATGTCCGACTCGGGCTTATATGACATGACTGATCAATAGAAAGACTCCAACACTCCGCCTTTTTCATACGAGAACAAGAAAATAAAAATAGGTTTGGGAGTGCCTAGGGGGAGGAAAGAAGGAAGGTGACCCATGACGCTGGGGATTTTAACATATATCCCACCCCAGCTTCGCGTCTGATTCTGTGACTCTAGAAAATAGATCTCTCTGCTGCTTTGTATCGGCTCGACTCTTTAACTGGGTTTCGAGATTTTTGATACGATCCTAAAGTAAGGATTTCATAAACTCCCTTTCTCATACGTCTTTATGAAAGCCTCTCGCCTTTCGAGATCCGGTCCATCATCAACTCAGTCAGATCTTTTTGTTTGCTTGCTTTGATAAGGCTTCCTTTAACAGATTTGATCGGCCTGCAACCCTGCTGAATTCGACCTTTTATCAGCTGGTTGGGTTCTCAAGTCGAGGGCGCTTATTTAAAGTGCCTGTGATAGACGCAACGCTTTAACAAGGCCGTTACGGAGATGCGAACAAAGCAAGCCGCAGCTCGCGATCATAGGAGCTATGGACTTCGGCACTTAGAGCTAATCGTCTCCTAGCTGTTCTTTCCGAGTAGCATTAGCAAAAGCGAGCGTAAAGGAAATGGAACCACAAAGACTGATTTGGAGCGTGAATCCCTTTATTTAGAAAGCAAAGCAATCATTTACTTTACCTGTATCATTGGTAGTCAATCTATCCACAAATTCCTTTATTTTAATATATCTCCCCACTTTGTTCCCGGCTTTGAATTCGCGATAGATTTTGGCCTCGTCTGCGGTCGACAACTTAAAGCATTTTGCCTATATTGGCCTTCACTCCAAACGAAGCATGGTTATGATTTTTAAGTTAAATTATAATGTTATGACTTCAGTTTAATTTAGTTATTTCAGAAATTTATAAAATATTCATCTTTAACTTTCATGTTTTCTGGATTTTTTTGTGCGTTTCACTTTATTATATTTCAATGAATCATTTAATTCAAATTAATTATTTAATATTTTCTTTTAATAATTTTATACTTCCGCTATTTATCTTTAAAATTAGGACAAATAAGGGTTCTCAATTCGGAGATTTTTCTCAAATTAAGGTTTTAATTGAATTGAAGATTTTTAAATTGTGAAATTTCAAGCATTTTTAACCGTCGGGGATCGGGGTGTTACAAAAAGAGAAGAAAAAATTAGATATGCGGATGAATTGAAGTTGAGATCTATCTCCCGATTGGATCCGTCTTCTTTTCCTCTCCAAAAAGTTTTCTCCTCTGCCTCCCACGTCCAAAAATTCTCCAAGAATCCTAAGATATTATATTTATACATTAGAGTTCGTAAAGGATTGGATTGGAGTGAAAAATCACAAAAAAATTGAAATCACGCCAGTATCGCAATGTTGGGAAGCTAGTGTCGTGGATAAAAATCAAAGAACCAATAAATTAAAGTTAAGATTATATAAAATATAAGTGTGAAACACACTCATCAAATACCCTCAAACTTTACTTTTTGCTAGTTCTCGAGCAACACTAAAATAAAAAATAAACAAGAAAACATTAAACACTAATTAAGCAAAACTACGGATCAAATGATGAAATATTGTGACTAACTAAACATATCTTAGAGATTTCAAAATAGCGATTACCCAAGAAAAACTTCTGAATTGTGATCATGTAGAGTTTCAACACAACTACCAACTAACATTACACTTTGAAAAATCTCAAGTGCGTGTGTGTTACCTTAAGTCGTCCAACTTCTTTTCTCAAATGAGTTTATGCAACCAAGTCTCGCAAAAGCGGATCCATTAATCTATAAATAGATTAGAACTTCATAGGCCAATTTTTTATGTCACTCTCTACTAATGTAGGCAAACCACAACACTTCGGATCATTAGGACTTTCACAGGCTTGTAATGTATGGCTAGAGTTTAGGGTAGGATACATGCTATTATTTCAACTCAATCTTTACCCATAGATGCATTCTAGGAATCAACGAGCTTAACTCAACTTATCTTGTAATACCCCCAAACTTGTCATTCCACCTCTTGAATTATCAACCATGCTCAGCTATTTTTTTATTTGATTTCCTTAAGCTTCTCTTTTCCTTAACGAGCTTTCAGCTAATAGCTTCCAAAACAGTTGGTCTTAGGGTATTAGGTTTTAAGACACCTCTTCGAGCTTAGTCACTTAAGTTCAAGTGGCTACGAAATCAAACTTATTCATAATTTTTTTATATCGAAACTCCTTTCATCCACCCAGATTGTCATAGCTCCAAGTATTTTTCCAAAACAACCAAATAGTATGAGTAAAAAGGGTTACTAGGGAATACTTTTTATAAGATTGTGAAATTGTCATGGGTGATAAAAAAATGGTTATTTAGGCTCAACAAAGATGACTAGGAAAACAATTATACACATGTTGGTTTGAAAAGCTCAAACAGTCTAAAGATGGCCTAAATCATGTCCTAAATGAAGCGTAGCCTAGAATTTCACCTCGAACAACAATTAAATTCATTCTAGAGTTTTTATGAGATCATAATGATTACTTAAGTCATATAAACATTCTCTAAGCAAAAAGATAATCGAACGCTCAAGGCTAGTTGCTTAATATGTCAGGATTCTCTAGTGAAATACAAATAAAAAATTGGTTCGGACACACACCGATACATAAATTCATCATTTTTATAAAGCTATCATTAATTCAAAACCAATCTCATCGTAGGTGTTAGTGTTGTCTAAAAGCAGAGTGAAAAAAATGAAATTTTAATTAAAATCAACACCCTCAAACTAAAAACTTTCATTGACCTCAATGAAAATAAAATATGTAAAAGGAGTAAATAGAGAGGACTTCCTTGAATAATGATGAGCTATCATCCTCATCATTCTATGCATAGTTCATGTTATCTCCAACTGAGGAGAAAGTGGTGCATGAGCCAAATTCGTCCATAGTTTTTTTTAATATAAAAACTTGAAAAAAACCAAAAAAAAACAATAGAAGATTCATCTCGTTCAGTAAGTTCCCAAGTAACCTGTTGGATGCACTGATCAACATCGGTTGACAGCACCTCAATCAAAAGCCTTGCAGCTTTAGACTCACTCTTCAACATGACAATCTCAACATTTTTTGTGGCTAATTGACGCTTGAGAATAAAAACTTCTTGCTGGTGTCTAATCAGATCTCCTCCAATGTTGTTGATCTTGGTAGAAAGAGCATTATGGTACAGAGCGGTCTGAATGTAGAAAAAGCTAAGTTAGAAAATATGAAATACATAAAATATTTTTAAAAAAAGAAGGAAAAAGCAGTTTCCTGAATAAGGCAATATCATTGATGCCCTTCTGCAAGTATTCAACTGACTCATCGGCCAGTTGATCAAAGTTAGTTGAACATTAGATATGGCTCATGATCTTATGAGAAGACTCACGGTCCATCATCATATTCACCTCAAAATGAATTTGCGGACCTTCACTGGGAGGAAAAAGAGTCAAAGGCAGGTTATTAATAGGCTCCGAAGAGCCCAACCCAAAATCAAGAGAATAATATAAATGTATAAACCTCATCGGCCCAACAGAGTCAATCTGAATGGAGAGAGAAACAGTAGAAGTTGGGAGAGGAGAAACTTGAGCAGTAAGGCGAACTAGAGAAGCAACAGAATGAATAGGAGAAGTCATGGTTGAAGAAACCAGGCGAAGGCTCGATATCCAGTCGTGGGCACACAATGCGCGAGGAAGAACGACTAAGGTAAACCCGGATTGGCCACATTTTGAAAGCCTCCCGAATAGAATGAGAGGTTGAAGAAGAAGAAAAGGAAGTGGGCAAAGAAGGGACTCTTGCAGGGGCAGGTCTTTACACAACTATTTAAACTGGAGGTCTGTGAGGGGAAGCAAAAGCTGGACAACAAAGGGGAGCTGGCATTCAGGATCTAGAAGCCATTGCCAGTCGTGGGTGGCGACGTTGTAAGCAGCTCGGATCTTAGCTCTATCATCCGAAGTCTCAAAAGGGCGAATATTTTTCTTCTTATCTGAAACAAAAAGAAAAAGATGATTTGTTGTAACAAGCGAAAGAGAAAAAGAAAATAAAAATGGATAGGGGCAAAATCACTCACCATTCGACCTTCATTCGATGGGGATGTGGGAGTGACTACCACCTCTCCAATCACCAGAAACTTACAATGGCTCAACATTCCACCACTTATTGCCCTTTGGCAGATCCAAAATCAAGGGACCACCGGCCAAACCACTACGTGGGGCTGCATAATGGTGATCATTTTTCTTCCTAAGGGAGTACAGTAGACGAAACTCAATGAGCCGTAAATCTAAACCAAACAGACGTTTTAAAGATTTGAAGCCCAATAAAATCCTATAGGTATTGGGGGTAAATTGCGCAAGATAAAGGTCATGATAATGAAAAATTGTTGAAAAAATGGAGAGATATGAAAACGGAATCCTAAGACAATATACATTGTTCTAAAATTTAAAATCCCTTGGTTGGGAGGGGAACTGACGAGTTCGCCATCAGAATAAGAGCAACTAACTTCCTCAGGGAAGGAATTCGGGTAACGAGCGATAAAGTGATTAATCTCATCCTTATTCCTAATCCTAGGGACAATGGGGGGGAGGATGCAGTGATTAAAGAAGAAGCTTGAAGACGAAGAGAATGGGAAGAAAACTTACACAGAAAGGTACGTGCGAGAAGATAATGAAAAAAAGTTACTTTAAGTACTTCTTCAAACAAACGCCAAATGGTGGATTTGAAAAGTAAAAAAAATAATAGGTGAAAGGACGAGAAGACAGTAAAATGGTGAAAAGGCGCAAGAGGAGACGCGTGTTGTAACAGTAATGACCAAAAATTGAAATGAAGCTGAACGGGTAAAGACGCCACCTCTTGCCCAAGAAATGCACTCATCATGAGCAGAAAGGTGAAGCCGTTTGGGGCAGGCAATGATGACAGAGAAAGTTATGACGACATCGAATCTTCAGAAAAGATAAAAGTTTAATACGTTTTGTATCAACAGCTTACACCCGAAGATACAAAATAAGGGCAAATGTATGGGGTAGATCTTCTTACATAATTAATGAGCTCCCAGCATGGCAAAAGAAAGAAGGAAAGCACAAAAGGGTGCAGATGTGGAGGAAACGAAATCAACAGAAGCAACGTGTCACTATTAATTAAAGTTGGCACATGTTACCACTCATCTCTTGATTTCATCAGAAAACGGTTACAATATTATCCATACACTATAGGAAAAACCACCTATTGCGGCGGTTTTAATAGGTTACAGCAGTGTTTATAACCGCCACCAAAAACTTATGCACTAGTTCGACAACCGCCGCGGAAATTGTAGTTGTAAAAATTTTTACGACGGTTTTCTTAACCGCCACTAAATTATCAACCGCCGACAAAAGTAAAAACATATAAAAAAAATAGCGGCAATTTTAAACCGCCGTTAATTTTCACACATTTAAAAAAAATTGGGTTGTCTAGCAAGATTGGGAAGCACTTACAACACTCATTTCAAGTACTGTGTATTTGTATAAAAATAACATACAATGATCATTCCATAACCTTCAATTGATATAAATATACTCAAAAGGATTAATACACTATATTATAAACACTCAAATTAAGGGTACATGAAGAGTTAACACAATATGTTGTCAAAGACTCAAACATAAAGCATAACACGGTGTGTAACACCCCAATACTAAAACTACCTTATTGATTATAATTTAGGAAGTGATATCCTCTTTAACGTTAATTAAACATTTAATATGAAATACATATCTTAATTTAAAAAATAACTTTATCAAATCTTTTATTTAAATTTATAGGTATTGAATTCAAAGTACTTAAATAATAATAAAAAATTTATAGCGGAAACTTAGTCAAATAACAACCAATAATTTTAAGCTAAATCATCAAAATAATAATAATTAATCATAAAGTAATTGTCTGAAATCTTTATTCAAACTATTTTACTAAGTCCAATTCACCTGCACGGTATCGTCTCGCAATTACTCCTCACCTGAAAATATTTAGAAACCACGGAATGAGCTAGCCTAGTAAGTAAGATTTTACACATACTCAGCAAACACATACGCATTCAATTCCATTTTAAAAACATTTGTGTTTGACATACACTTTATAATCATTTTATCATTTTATTTCCTTTTCTTTCATTAATTTCGTTTCATTACATTCTTTCCATGCAAACTTGTCACATTTCTTTCTTTATTATTTCCATTGCATTCATTTCTTTCCTTTATTCGCGAGCTCACTTGTGTAATGTTTAGCCAATCAGAGACAGTGGGCAATTATTACGAAACCTGTTCGACTACCGGGCCCTAGTAGTATCATTTATTCACATTATATCGTTGGACAGGCCAAACGATCATTCATTCACATTATATCGCTGGACAAGCCAAACGATCATCTATTCACATTAACCATTAACATTTATCGGTCCGCCGGTCCCCCACGTCTCATTTCCCACTCATGTCTTTCATGGCATAAACACACACAAGGTATTTAAACTTTTAATTAAATTGATTATATTCATACTACAAACCCTCATGTATATGTATGAACGTATTTACAATCATTAACATTGCAATACAATTACATCATAGATAACATACAAACGAATATAATTAAACATAATATCAAACGACATCACAATGATAAATCAATACAACATCGAAGTTTACAAATATTAAAGTATGCGTAAAATTCTACTTACTTGACATCCTTAGTAAAATCAAATGTCTAGAGAATGTTTTGAGGGGTCAACGCTCAAAGTGCCAAAATTATTAAATTTACACATTAAGATGTTTTATCAATTTCACATAGTCATTGAAAATATAAAACAAAATCAATTGTTTATGACATAGATGGTAGAGTGGAAAACTAAGTCACTGCTCAAGAATAGAACCCAAATATTTATATACTTTATAAGCATGGTACAAATCCAAACTCCAATAGCTTTATAAATTCATGATACTTCTTGTTTACTTGTTCTAGTTATAAAACATAGAACACAACTTACACCAGGGCTTTCTAAAAGTTGTAAAATTCATATAGTATGATCTTGAAAACGCTAGGGTTTCAAAAATTAAATTTCATGAAATTTTGAGGTCATTTATGTGTCAAAACATGGAAACAAATTCGTTTCCTAAAACTGTTTCCTCTGAACAAAATAAAAACTTTAAAAATTCATATAAAATCGTATACTTTTAGTTATGACCTAAAATTTATAGAGAATATATTTCAACATGTCTAAAAGCTACCATCTAAATTTCATACTCAAATTCCATATTTTGGTATATGAAACATGAAATCGATTCACAGTGTGTAGAAAAATCTGAAATCCAGTTTTCATTAAAAATCATATTTTTTTATTGAAAACGTTTCTCCCTTATTGAAATTGATTCAAGAGACTTATATGATTCAAGAGACTTATATGATTCATAAAAGAGTGTTATTAAGATCTAAATTAAAATATGTGAATCTAAACTTAAACATTTAAAAGCGTTGAATACATTGAAATAAAAAGAAGTTCTGAATCACAAACCTTCGTCCTTCCGTAGAAAAATGAAATAGTTTCCACAAAGAAATCTTTTTGTTCGTTATCTCAAAGACGCCAAATTGGAAAACCTCACAGTTGCTATTCCTTAACCACAAAGCATCCAAATTGTTCTCTTTATTTTTTTTGTTGATTCTCGCCTCTGGACGAAGAGGATAAAAGAAAACATTGGTTTTTCTTTTGTTGGGCGGCGAGAGACTATTTTAGAGAGGGAGAGATGAAGGAATATAAATATGTATATGTAGGTTAGGGTTAGCTTTAGGTGTATGCAAGTATTGGTGTGAACAAGTTAGAGAATGAGAGATAGACGAATAAAAAAATCAAAATAGTGTTAGGGTTTTTTTTCCTTAGGGTATAAATGCATATATGGTGTGAGTGAGCTTAGAAAAATACAAATAAATCTAATCTTAATAAGTAAAAAAATTTGATAACTAATATCAATTATATTAAAATTATACTAGGCACGTAATGAGTCGTTAGATCACCTTGAATTATTTCTCTGCAAGGCATTTAATTAATTCAATCCAAACGTTAAGTCAAATAATTATAGGATAATTAAGAGTAAAGATTAACAATTAAACACATAATTTATTGCAAAATTAGTTGGGGTGTTGCACCGTGTTTCTTCTAATTGAGACCTTAAGATAGCCAATCTGAGTCATCATTGCTTAAACAGATCTTCATGCTACTATGCTTAGATCGCATTACTACAATTTTGGCCTTAGATGACAGTGAAAATCCGTCATTATAACCCTATATGACAATTGACCGTCTGTCATCTATCAGGCTGTCATCTTTACTATTTTTCAACAACAACCGTGATAATAGGGTGCCGCGAAAACCAATTAGATGACAGAGAATCCCCATCATCATAGGTTTTTCCCAAAGCTATTAGATGAGCGGGGAATCCCCGTCATCTAATGTCTAAATTTTTTTTAAACAATCATGGAAAGGGAAAAAATATCTTTGCATGACAGCTTTTTTCATCTAAACACCAAAAAATGGTTGAAATAGTAGCATTTTATCTAAAAAGCCTAAAGTCCAAATTATTTTTAAAAAAACTGTCATGGAAAGGGAAAATACTTTTCCATGACAACTTTTTCATTTAAACACCAAAACATGGCTGAAATAGTAGCATTTTATCTAAAAAGACTAAAGGCTGACCATAGCTCCCAGTAAGCCTAGAAGAATAGAGAGAAAGTACTCAAAGGGAGATGTAAACATCGGAAAAGATAGCATGTGGGCCTTTAGGCAATGGCTCTCTATCCCATTCCGACTATAGATAAAAGAATACCTGTCAAATTAAGATCGGTGAGCTTCTCATTTTAATAAAGAACTAATATGATACGCAATACAATAATTCCATCAGCATAATATAACAGCAAAAAATTTAGGTATAACTTCTACGTATGGAAGTTGGAAGGTAAGACTTGGAATAAGATAGAAGCTGAAATATTTACAAACCAAGCAAACACGTTAAAACTAATAGTTAACAACATAAATTCATCTCATCATGTCAAAAACATCCTTTTACGAGGAACATATGGGAGAGGTTTTACAGAATTGTAAGTTTTAGTAAATTAATCCAAAATATGCTAATGACTTGACATCAAATGCTTGTGCACGACAACAATCTCTATCGTTGGGATAAAGACATATTTTGACTTTTAAATGTAAAAGAAGAAGCCATGGCAAATAAGAAAGTTAATGATAATGTGTCGATCAGCTATATCTTCAACACATCTGGTCTCTCTGTAAGATCGAACCCCCAATCAGATTTAGAAAATAAAACTCTGAAAGACCAAGAAAGGACTAAGAATAAATTCATAATTTGATACCGCTCGTAAGCATTTTCCTGCAGCCTCTACATAGAAAAGCTATAAGAAAAAGAAAAGAACGGGCCAATTTAGCACAATAATCAACATTCAAGTCCTTTTTAACTACAATGTCAAGAGAGAGAAAGATATTAACATGGAGAATTGCATCAGAAGTTGAATTCTTAAGGGGAAGAGAGACAAAAGAAGTCTTTGTGGATTCAGCATAGTCAGCAAAGTTAACAGAAGCTTCTCCAAGAACACCAGCTTTTGCCCATCCCTACATAAGACACGCAAATAACTACTCTGTTTTAATCCCCCATCAGATACATATATCTTTTAATTTGTTTGGTTTCTAAGAAAATTTACTAATGATATGAATGTACACATGAGTTAACATGGTAAAAGGTCAAACTATCTCCAATTTCAAGGAGTTTCAGGCCCTCAGATCCTTTAAGTACTTAAAATTTCACAACAAGAGAATTAAATTTTCTCAGCAACCACACAGAACCTGAGTTGAAAAACATTGAATTCAAAAGCATCAAATCTCAACCATTCTAGGTCGCATGGAATTGCAATTTAAGAAATTATGTGTTTTAAACAGGTTTAAAAAAAATAATCAAACAAATAGAATTTGCTAACAACGATAAATGCACGGATTGTTGCAAGATGGTGTTCCCGAAAAAATGAACATTACTACTAATTTCAACGAGCCCCAAAAAATTAGCACATAATAAACCCTAGAGATTCTAAGATTCAAAGACAAAGGGGTAATCAAACGACTATAGAGAGATCGAGGGCTCCTTCGGAGAGAAATCGTTGCAAATCACCCTTGAGGTTTTGAGAGAGAAGAGAGATGTAATTAAATTGCGGGTTGGGAAGGAAATGGAGATTTAAAAGACTTTTAACGGCGGTTTTAAAACTGTCGCTAAAAGTAAATACAAACCGCCGCTAAAAGTTAAAGTATACTATTTAGCGGCGGTTTTTAAAAACGACCGATAAAACTTTTACCGTATTTTTTTACTGCGATTGCTACAACCGGTGCAGTTAAACCATCTTGAAATATCATTTTTCTTGTAATGATAAATGATAATTAAAATAAGAGAAATGCCCATGGAAGGCAAGGCCTATAAAAAGTCTCCATATTTAAAGGATAACCCCAACCTTTATCATCTCAATACAATTAAGCTATAAGTTCATTCTCTCAATTCTTATCTTTCATCTCGCGTAATTTTTATTTTTTACTTCGTATTCAACATTTGAATACCGTAAAGGACAAAAAATTCTTACAAAAGAATATATAGAATGACTTTACACGTAATTTTGTTCACGTGAAATGATTGTCATTATTACAAAAATATAAGTAATATAAATTTTGCAACAACAACAAACAATTATATAGAATATTTGGGAGATTGGTTTGGTGATAATCTGACTCTGAACGACAAAGCAATGATTTGGATACCACTTTATCATGGTTTCTTACACTTCCATAAAATTTTACAAAGGGATCCATGATAGGTCCATGCCAAAGCCGAGATTGAGGTGACACACGTGAACCCAAATAACACCCAGAAGCTGCTAGGATTAAGACTAGCAACTTCTTTGTCGAATTTCATGCCCTCACACTCAAGTGATGCGATCATGTGCTCCTCTAGCTCAAGTAATGTACCTTTTTCTGACATACTTAGTATTGCTTGATTCATGTCAGGAATCAGAGGAGAGTTATGTGGAAGTACCTGTCGATGTCAATGGAAATATACATGTATATATATAAGAGCACGAATCTAAGAGTAAAGTACGTACTTAGTTGATGAGAGAACTTACAAATCCAAAACCTCCAATTCTGAAGGAGGGACCAGCAGTGGTGAAGCTATTACAGTGTTCAGCCAAAAACAGTTTAGCAAAAGGAGCTTCGAGAAAGCCAGCCTCAATTTCTCGGCTATTAAGTGCTCGAGCATAATCATGGGGGGAGTTATAATATTTGACGTTGTTGGGGTTGAAATGTAAGACATTAACCAAGAAGTCTTTGATGAAATCTTCTCTGTAGAAACCAACTAGTGCGCTTTTGGTTCGGAGAGACTCAAAATTAGTCACAGTTGGTTGAAGATTGTCTGCTGTGAGTATGCTAGCTAGGTTAGCTGTGTATGTCTGTGTAATCACCAATGCCACGAACAGCCAAACAAACATTGCTACCCTTGAGTAATTGTTTTGAGGTTCTCCTGATTACATCGAAACCAAATCAAACAAAAACAACTGAAAACAGTTACGTACACTTAATATCTGAAACATGTTTGTTAGTGATTTCAATAATTGTTTAAATATAATACAACCAAGTTGTTTGAGAAAAAAAGATTTAATACCCAAAAACATGTTTGAGAAAAAAATCTATAATTTTTTGTTGAAATTACACTTCTTTCCTTAAACTTTACCTTTTTTTTAATCGTAATCTCTCAACTTTACACACTAAGACTGACACGCTATAAGTGAAAAGAGACAATTACAGTGACTTGGTAAATAGAATTACTATAATTTTTACTCATGTAGTTGACGGACCAAATTGGAATTAAGTTTCAAAGTTTAATAACTAAATTGATAAAAACATAAAGTCGACTGACCATGTAAGGAAAAGAGAGATGTGAAAGCAGAGCACAGGAAGGTTCCTATATGGTTCCATCTTGAGTCGCCTGCATCTAGAATCTCTGGTTTCCACAATTTTTCAAGTTCATTTCCGTCTAACACCCACAGTATGAAGCCGTTAAAGAGAGTGAGGCAAAATATGCAAAACCACAAGGGAATTCTGTAGGGCTTTGAGACTAGAAAAGCTCTATTGGGGGTTACTTTATGAACAGGAACTACCATTACCATTCCTGATTCTGTGTATGGATGTGTAAATTCTGCATACTCAAATCTCTCCTCCACTATTGCTACATCGCCTACCACTGCATCCAACCGCTGTTACCCAACATGAAAAAGACACAAAATCATCAAAGAATAAGCTAAGCTCAATTATTCGATATTCATGTTTTGTCACATGTTAAAGTCTATGTGTCAACCTTATACCAAAAAACTAAATGACGATGAGTTGAGAGTCATTCTCAGCCGATGTATCAAATTTTAAATGGTCAAAAATTATGTCAAACAGTCACAGTTGTTAAAAATGAATGAAGTATGAGATAAAATTCCACACCTTTAGATAAACTTGCTTCACCAAATCATCATAAGTTCCATTAAATGGTATGAATTCATACGGCAAGGAATACGGCAGTCTGTCAATGGTTGCAGCAAAGACATCCAATGAGAACCCCTTGAAGACGTACTTTCCGGCCTCATAGCTCACATTTACATACTGTTTGAAGCTAGCCATGGTGGGCACCCCAATTTTAAGAGGCTTGGCTACTGTCGGAAGACTCCACCCTCTTGGCTTAACTGAGGATCCACCTGGCCAGACCACCTTCTCTAGAAGTTCCATTGAATCAATGTACGTCGACGTTTTACCAGAAAAGTTGGAGAATCCCAACCCTTCTGACCAGAATCCAAGTTTTGTGTAATTATTTCCTCTCACATTAATGATCTGATATACATGTGCTGCACCTCCTGCAAGGACGAGGCAATGTTAGGACAGGAATTTTGGATCATCTCCTCTAGTTTTCATTATTATGTCAACTAACATGGAGTTGGAAAAAAAAATCTCACCAGTGATAAGTAACTGATCTAATAACTGCCGCCTCTTGTTTCTCATAAGCAATACTTGACAAACTCTACGTGCTGCGTCGTATGCCTGAAAGGCAAAAATCCCAGATTCACGGTCATCTTCGGCCGGATATTCCTTCCGGAAGTTTTCACGGAACTGGAGATGAAAATCCCGGGGCTCAATTCTAGGGAAGTAAGCCTTAACTCCCAGAATTCCCTGCATTGAACTAATGGTGGAGGCATTGATGATATGAAGAAGGCTGGTAAAGGGATCTGTAATAATCCATGCGTAATCTTTCTCCATCATATCCATTCTTTTGGCAGTCTCGAATAACTGGATGGCTAACTCGAATGTGGACAAATGAACGATAAAAACGCGAGATTGCCCGTCTTTAAGCCTCGTTAGCTCTTCGGACAAAGAAAGAGAAGGGAATGGTTGAAGAGCTACAAAATCAGCTGTTACTTGTGCGTTAATGTCTTGGAAAGCATCTGAGAGACAAGGGATGACTGAACTGGATGAAGATTCAATGTCTTCATGTATGACTATGACATGATGCCATTCCCATGATTGAACAATAGCAGCTATTGCTTTCATTTGAGAATCTTTATTGGGTGAGGCTGAGAGTAGATACGGCCACCGTTTTCTAGCCCACCGTGGGATTGACTCGGAAAATGAAAGAATTGGGATTTGAGATTGGCTACCAATCTCTGCTACCAATGAAGTCTCCTCCCATGTCTGTGGTCCGAGTATGACTTGCACCCCTTGTGTATTAGCAAGCTCAATAGCTGCAAGTGAAACCAAAAGCTTTTAATTAGGCTACCATTGGAAAGAAGAAGAAGAAACCCCATTTAATATCAACAAAAACAAAACCAATGAATGTCGAAAAACAGATCAAAAATCATAATGATGAAAAAAGTATAATAAATTGTACCTGTAAGAGCTGCTGTAACAGGATCACCTTGGCTATCTCTTATGTAAAGAACAAAGCTTTGATTTGTCTCTTCATGGATGTCATCAATAGCCATTTCCATAGCTACTTTCTCTTCTTTACCAACACGAGAAGTTTGATCCAAAATAGCTCCAATAGCAACCTTCTTCCCTATTAATTGAGTTATTCCAATTCCACTAACTGTTTCATCATTTACTATCAACAAAATCAAAACCAATGAAGTAAAGAAGGAAGAAAGAGAAATCATTTTGTTTGCGAAAATGGCTAAGTACTAATTCCCACTTTTGGATTCTTAATTTCTTCTTATCTTCATGTTTCTCTATGATATGTGTAGAAGATATTCTATATAAAGTCTGTTTTTTCTTTGTCAACTCTTGATGTCAAAAAAAATTTCTTGATGTCATAGACCATTTCTCTTGACTTTTGGAGGAAATGAAAGGACTCTATAAGGGTTTGTTTATTTATTATTTATTTATTTGGAGTTTGTGTTTATTTGGGGATGTTACTGAAATGTGTTTTTTTTATAAGTTTGACTACGATGGTATCTTTTAACCCCGATTTGTCCATATTAAAGTTACAAAACGTCCATGTAAAATTATTCATCACAAGATGTGGTAGCAAGATTTTGATTTCATAAGTTTGAACTCTGAGGAGGTTAAGAATGTAGAAGTCAACAGTTGTAATCATCAATGTAAACAAGATGAAATCTCACTATTGACATTATATATTGTAATAGATGATTAAACGGAAAATCATAAAAAAAAAATCAAGCTTTCCAGCTCAAACTGTAAAAATAACGGAATTTTTTTTTAAATGCCCAAAAACATTACCGAGGTAAATATTTATTTATAAAAATTACATGTGTAAATGATATTTATGTTTACGCCAGTACTTCAACACTTTTTTAGAAAAAAATATCTAAACATTTTTACAGTTTGAGTTGGAAAGTTTATCATTTTTATAAAACTCTCATGATTTTATAGTATTGAGATACCTTCTGTTTGAGAAAGCAAGAAATGATTATATCGTTGTAGATATTACAATTGATTTTAGTTTTTAATGGTTAGATATATTTTTAAAAATATAATTTCTTAATATTTAAACATGCATGAAAAATCGTGCTGAGATGATATAGACTATTAAAAATAAATTACATAGTTCATATGATGTGAGAATAACCCCTCTTGTTCTAAAGAGCAGGAGAGAACACAAATCTAATTTTTTATATCATAATTAATCATAAAAGACATACATATTGATTTAGATACACAAACATAAATATAAGAAAATAATTCTATGTTGAACAAGGTTTAAGCTAAGTATCTTTGACTAAGTGTGCTGTTAATCATACATAAGCTAACACGTTACAACTCATTATGATGTTTTTCACTTTCAAATTTTTGTAAGTTTTAAAATGAAAGGCAACTCATTGAATAAATGAAACTCTAAATTTTGATCCGTGTATACGACTCACACATAATAACATTGAAATGTACTAAAATCCTTATTGAACTAAGAATTTTATTTAGCATATCATGGTTAAATCTTAACACAGACACGCTAATTAAGTTGTTAGTTCCAAAATTTTGCATTTTTTGAACAATTAAATACTATGTTGAAAACACAAAGACTGAGTTCTAAGTGAAATTTATATCTATAAACTCTTTAGGTCAACAATTCAAGAAAACATTGGAGTTAAGATAAGGCAAATCTTTGTGCAAGCATTACAACGCCAATTTAATATTGTAATTAGAATTGTTAGAATACCATTATTTGCATTAAATTATCCCTTAATCCATTCATGATCTCAAAAGTTGACTAGCTATTTGTTTTGGCCTTTTTCTTTTTCAAGTTGAATAAATGTAAGCTTCTCTTTAATTAGTGCAACAAATTGTTCTCTGTTTAAGTTTAAAAAAATGTCTTTTGCTGACAAGTTAGGCTCAAGAAATTTTCATGGTTTCCCACTTTTGCAAATTCATGCACTTACATTCGATAAAAATATAAAAAAAATTATTAAAATATATTTATGGAAGTGGAAAAATATATTCTATTTGTTGGGACTATTATACATTAACTAAAGTTACATTGTTTTTTAAAAAACAATAACTAAATGAAAGTTTCATTGAGGTATGAATAATTTGAAAATTGTGTTGTTAATTAACATGAATTTGTCCTCCATCTCATATTATTGACTTCTGGACACATTTTATATCGTAGAATCAATTATACATTAACTAAAGTTGCATTGTTTTTAAAAGGAGTTTAGTACTTTAAGTTAGTGAGTAATAGGCATGTACAACTATGAATTTAGATCTTCTATTGTTGGGATCTTAACAGAAGGTATATGTTCAGTAAATCTCAGCCATCTGTTATGATAGCAGACGATCGAGATCATTTCGACACAAACGTCGAAATGATAAAGGTGCTCTGATACTTTTTTATGTTTATTTTTCCTCATGTCTGTGAGTAATAGGCATGTACACTTTTAATATTCTTATATTCTAAAAACATGAGATGATTCCTCTCATTCTCATGTTCTAAAAACATGAGATGATCTAAATCCGTACAACTATTGAAAAATTATTGATTGATTGAACTGCATTGAGCATTGAATTCATTGATTTTAATATTCTTGCTTTTCTAACATTGTCTAAAACTTAATCTTGAGCCAAGTAATGGAAGTGAGCTATGTCCGATTAATTTAAAAGGCAAATATACAAAATCAACATATCTTGTTCTAGAATAGAAGCTTCTAAAGTAGTTAAGTAAAACTAAACTTACTCATTTGTACTCTTAATATTTATTTAGTTCTTCTACTCAAACTAATGGTCAGTTCTTCAACTGACTTTACTTGTAAAAGAAATTGTTCTTATTACAGACTATAAATGAGATAACTCTTACCCTTTATTGAGTATCGAAGGCTGAGGATTTCTATACCTGGTCTTCATTTTTTTGCATGGTATAAATGAGATAAATGTTTGGTATGTTAACAGTGCATCAGCAAATCATGTCACAGTTAACATGAGTAACCTTAGCATTGCACAAGAGTGCATAAGTACAGAGAGGCTTGCAGTGGGAAATGGTGAGACCTTGTTTATATCTCATATAGGTTCTCCAACCTTGCCTTCTAAATCATATCCTTTAAAGTTAAACACCCTTCTTAGAGTACCTGAGATTAAAAGGAACCTAATTAGCATATCAAAACCGATACAAGATAATAATATCTTTATAGAGTTTCATTCTAATGCTTGTTTTGTGAAGTACAATGAAATGAGAACACTGTTTTTGGAAGAGACTCTTAAAGATGGATTGTATTTGTTGACTTACCCTGGAGCAAAAAGTCTTTCATCACTAAAATGCTATATTCATTCGAAATCTGGATCTGCTGCATTTATGTTAGTTCCCGATAAGAATAGTTATTCAGAGTCTGTATTACATGTTCTGAAAATTTTCCTTCAATAAAGTCTAGTCATAATGTTGCTGCTTGTAATTCATTTCTAATTAGTAATTAGTAAGATAAAAGTTCAATTTATGTTTCATAAGTTGTGCTCATAATCATATTATCTCTAAATCTCGTTATGTAGCTTTATGTAATATTGCACAAATCAGAGGAAAACCACTTGTTTGTATAACAAAACAGTACTAGTGATATATGGCATAAAAGATTGGCACGTCCATTTCAAAAGATGTTATGCAAAATTTTGTAAACTAAAAATGAATCTCTCCAAAAAAAAACAACCTTCTCATTTCTATATAGCCTGCCAAAAGGGGAAAATCATTCTCTTCCCTTTCCACATTCCAAAATAATGACAAAAAAACCCTTGAGTTAATATACATCGGTATGTGGGGCCATGCACCTATAGCTTCACCAAAGAGTTATAAATATTATATCTTCTTTCTTGAATACTTTAGCAGGTTTTCATGGATCTTACCCTTAAAACACTAGTCAAAAGCCTATCAAATCTTTGTCAATTTCAAAACATATGCTTAAAATTAGTTTGATCTACCTATAAAATTCCAACAATCAGATTGTGGTGCAAAATTCCCACGTATCATTTTTAGGCACATTTGTCCACATATCCATCAACGAAATAAAAAGATTGAGAGGAAGTATAGGCATATAGTGGGAAAAGGTTTTACCTTCGTTTCTCAAGCTAGTGGGAAGCCTTCTAAACAGTTGTTTATAGACTCCCTACACCTACTTTAAACCTTATATCTCCATATCATAAACTCTATAATAGGAAACCGTATTACAAAACCTTAAAAGTGTTTGGTTGTTTATGTTTTCCTAATCTTAGGTCCTATAACATATAACACACTCATAAATATGATTTACACTCCGATTTGTGTTTATTTTTAGGTTACTCTCCATCATAAAGGATAGAAGTGTATGTTACACACTTGTAGAATATACATCTCTAGAAATATAGTTTTCATGAGACCTATTTTCCTTATTCTGATATGCATGTTTAAATCCAAATCTCAAATTTTGCCAAAAATACCATAAACAACGCCAATTTTAGATCATTCTTTCCACTCTACATTTCCTAATAGTACAATGCTTCAGACAGCATAGAGCCATGTAAATAACTCTCCATCTGAGAGCTCTACTCTATTATTGATGCATGAACCATTGATATATCTATTTCACCAATTGTTGCACTCAATAACACTCAGCCCATTATTGCCACTCACCTTATGATAACAAGGTCCGAAAATGGCATTCGTGAACCAAAAGTCTTTATTGCCACTAAGCATCCCTTACCTGAATCAATTATTCCTACAAAACTTAGATCTATTAAATAAGCTCCTATCAAACCCAATTGGAAAAATGTTATGCTTGAGGAGTATAAAGCCTTGATGAAAAACACTCCATGGAAATTAGTTCCTTACATCCATGGTGTGTCTTTGGTGGGTAATAAGTGGAATTTTAAGGTTAAAAGAATCACAATTGAAGTATACAGAGATACAAAGCAAGACTAGTTGCTAAGGAATTCCATCAAACCCATAGCATTGACATCATTGGGACTTTTAGTCTAGTGTTAAAACCCACTACTATTAGAATCATACTTCAAGAGGCAGTGTCTTTTGATAGGGGGTAAGACAACTAGATGCAAATAATACTTTTTGAATGGCTTTCTCAAGGAATCAATATACATGACTCAGCTAGAAGGTTTTATAAACTCTGATAAACCACATCATGTTTGTAAGTTGAGAAAGGCTTTATATGGGCATAAACAAGCAACAAGAGCTTGGTATATGACAGGCTGAGGGCATATCTGATTCAGTGACGCTTTAGGAATTCTAAATCTGATAGATCCTTATTCATCTTACATTCAACTTAGCATGTGATCCTTTTGCTAGCTTATGTAGATGATATACTTATTATTGGAAGTAGTCCATAACTTGTGCAAGAAGTTATTGTAAAGCTGCTAACATGTATGCCTTGAAGGATTCAGGGCCACTGGGCATAGAAGTGTACAGAAGCAAAACTGGAATGCGCCTCACTCAGTCTAAGTATGTTTCATATTTACTTAGTAAGACAAAAATGGATGGTGCTAAGTCAGTTGCCTCTCTTACAAGTAACTCAATGAAGTTTTCTATTCATACAGGTGATCTAATGCAAGACATTACACTTTGTAGAACCACGAATGGTGCTCTTTAGTACTCAGCAATAATAAGACCAAATATAGCTTATACTATCAACAAATTAAGCCAATTCATTCACAACCCACTAATATACATTAGCAAGCATGCAATAGGTGTTGGAATTATGACTATAAAGTATAGTGTATAACTATTTATGAGTATTTAGTTATTTTCAGACATTTTGTATTACTGAATTTAATGAAGGAATGAAAATTTTTCTATTAATTAAAGTGTATATAATTTACTCAAGTCTTGGAACTATTGTCAACATAAGAAGAGTAAAAACTGAGCGGTCTTCCGGATAAACTTTTCTGAAATAGTTTAGAACGTTATTCACAATTTTAATATCGATTGGACAATCGAGTCTGATTATGACTGTTAGGTTGAACCAAATGATGCTGGTCTCGAGGCATGGGAGTGGAGACTCTAACGATCGACCTGGACATGTTATGGAACATGTTGAATAGACCATTAATAAATTAGTTTGTAGCAAAATCATTTATATAGCTCTAAATCTAATTGTTACACCTTAAGGGTGTTTTCATAATTACCTAATCCTGAGGTCAATGCGAAACTTGACCTAGTTAGTTAAGATCTTTGATACGCCAAATGAGTGAGTTCGAATTGTCGGACAATACATCAGCTGTTAAGATCTAGATTTAACTATGTTGGAGTTGCGTGATTCACAAATATAAAAATTCGTGGTTAGATTGTAAAATGTAATAATATCACCTTATGCTTTATCGATGAATGTCTGAATAAATTAACCTAGCCAAGTATTCGATGAAATGAATTATTGAATAAGACATGGTGAATTGTACGAGACAAATCACTATTATGTATTTCTTATTCACAGTCAATAAAGAAGTTAAGGAAATAATGATAAGAGTGGTAAACGGTAATTTTATATCCTGCTCTTGTTACTGATATTCACGAAGGATAATATGTTCAAATATTTTTTCAACCGTGAAATAAAAGTGTTTATTTACACCAATAGAAAATATAGCGCGCATGAATCAAAAGTTGATTCGACATCAGACCTATAGTGGAGTCGTACGATGTCAAGATTATATAGGTTAGGAATTTATGGAGATAAATTAATCGAGTATTTGAGTCCTATATCTTTATTCATATGGACCCATTCGATCTCAGGACTAGCTCATAAGAATAGGAATGAAAAACAACACAAGTTTGACCAAAAACATGTTTTGGACCAAAGTATATTTTCCGAGCTCACATGTGATGAGTGTTGTCACTTAATTAGTGAAGAGCAAGTAATTAATGTTCAAGTTAATTAATTGATTATTTTTTAATTATTAGATAATTAATAAATAAAATTAATTAATTATTTAATTGATAGAGATCAATTTAATTTATAATTTAGATTGATGAATTCGGGCACAATATTAACTTTAGGAAGATATGTAATTTCCGACAATAGTAAAGATTAGGGGGTGAATTTTCGGTAATTTAATATATAAGGGTAGATGTGTAAATTGTGTAATTATTATATATGGGATGACAATAGGGTTGCATCTCTAACCCTAACACAGTGTGTGATTACACAGAAGAAGAAAAATATTTTTCTCCCTCCCATGCTTGCCGTCGAAATCTATAGAGGAGAATGAAAATTTTGATTTTTCTTTTCCAGTTGTTTGAGAGCCCACACTCTATTCCTGATCAACATCATTTTGAGATATACTTTAGAATTCTACGAGTGACTGTTGATGTGAAGGGTGATTCGAGTTCTACGAAGAATGCGAGACGACTAATAGGATTCTATCAAATCAAAATTTCTCTGATACAAGAAATGTATAAAATTGTTTCTACATATTTTGAATAAATTTCACTTAGCATGCATAATCAGATGTATGGTTTTAATATTTAATATGATTAAATTGGTTTATGTAAAAAAATTTATATTCTGTCCACGAACCGTTCGTGGTTCAATGATTGTTTTTCAAATTTTAAAACCTGATCCAACAAGACGATCCTTAGGTATTTGAGGAGTACAATAAATGAAGGAGTGTTGATAAGACCCTCAGCCTCATTCAACATTCAAGCATTCTCTTAAGGCGTCCTATCTGATTTACGTAGGAGAGAATCCATGTCTTGGTCATTAAAGAAGCAACAAGTTGTTTCTAGATCTAATACTGAGAGTGAGTATAGATCCATGACAAACTCAGCAGCTAAAATTCAATGGTTTCTAAACATTTTGAGTGAACTTGTTATGTCGGCTACCAAAGCCCCCATACTATAGTGTCATAATCAGAGTGTCACTGCAATAGCAGCAAATCATGTCCTTCATGCAAGAATAAAACACATTAAATTACATGTACATTTCATTAGAGACAAGCTTTAGCATAAGCTCTTTGATATCATATTTGTACAATAAGTTGACCAAGTTGCTGATGATTTGACAAAGACAATTCAATTAAAGAGTTTTTTAGCTTATCATGCCCACTAAAGCTGAAGGGGGTGAAAACCATATTGAGATTGTCTTTCAAGTACATAAATCTATGATTAGACACTAGATGCCAAGTCATCTGATATTAACACCTCATCAGCAATCGTCATGCCTAGAGACAAGTCATCGACTATTGTCAGCTCAAGCAAGAAGTCTCGATTAAGTTGTTCTAGAGTAGAAGCTTTTGAAGTAGTTTAAGTAAAACTAAATGTAACCAGTTGTACTCTTGATAGTTATTGAGTTCTTATACTCAAACTAATAGTCATTTATTCAACCGACTTCACTTGCAAAAGAAACTATTTTCATTACAGACTATAAGTGAGATAACTCCTAGCCTTTACTTAGAATTGAAGGTTGCGGATTTCTAACGCAGTCTTCATTCTTTACACTACTATATTTTGTCATTTTTCATCGGTCATATCATAAAGTCTTCTTTATTTAAGCATTAAAAAGAACCCTTAGATTTTTTAGCAAATTTAGACTTATGAAAAGTATATTTGGGAATGTTTCTCTATGAAATGTGTTATATATTATATCAATTCACATTCCTTTCTCTTTTTAAGAGAAAATAAATTTCATCTAATTAGAAACCAATTAAAGAGACAATTCAAGATACAGAATGTAACATCAGTAAAAATACAATATAAGATATCAATCAACAAATAAATTGAAACTAACAGACGAACATGGACAAAATAAAGCTTCACGGGTGACAACTCCTTAACTCGTTTAAACAAACCCTCTGTCGGTTGGTACACAATTATATAATGCACATGAAAGATCTTAATAAGTTCCACAGCAAAACCACAAAATCTTTAAATCTAAAAGCAAATTCTATAGGACATGAAATAGAAAAATAAACAAAACCATCTCAGATCTAAACCATCGGAAGAATTTATTGGAAAAAATTAGCCAAAGGCGAAAAAAATGAAACAACTCAATATAAGAAAGTACACTAAGGATCTCCCTCTTAAGTAGGAGACAACATATGCAGAGCGATCGTTGAAAGAAGAAATGAATATGTAAAAGGAATGGAGCGACTAAAACATGTTTCAATTAAAAAAACCATGTCCATTGTACTCCTTAAAACTAAATGTTAAAGATAAAGGTATTAAAGTTTTTTAACCGATGCATAAGGTCAAAGTTGATGATTTTGAACACATTCTAACACATCTTCCTAGACTACAACTCACAAAAATTAACTATGCGACATACCAAACACATGTTAAACAAAAAAACATAAAATGGTCGAACAATGCGACGCACAACAACAGAACATTGTGGCACAAAATGAAAGGTTAAAGAACACGAAGAAGAAGGAAGGAGGAAACATAGAGAAAAGGGGGAAGCAACAGAGAAAGAAAGCTTAAAGAAAACAAACTTCTCATTAACCTCAAAAGGAAACTAAACCAGAAGATAAATACAAGAGGCAACTAGCCATTGGCAAGGATAACCCAAAAAGATAAAAAATAACCTTAACAATTAAACCAACCTTAACAACTTAACTGTTAACATAAGAATTAACCCTTTTACATCGCCCTTCAAAATATTGATGAGTGATAAGTAAGTAAAATTTTGGTGCGAAGAGAGTTAAAAACAGCAAAAGTCATGGGTTTAGTAAATATATCAGCTAATTGAACTTGTGAGCAAACATAGTTCACAATCATATCCTTATTTACTAACCTTTCCTGTATGAAATGGTAGTCGATTTCTATGTGTTTGGTGCGACCATGAAACACAGTATTTGAGGGTAAGGAGATAGCTAAATGTTATCACACCATAATTATGGTGGAAGTTTTAAAGGAATGTGAAGATCCTTGAGTAATTATCTTATCCAAGAGAGTTCATCTGTTGTAGTGGCTAAGCTACGATATTCTGCCTTTGTTGAAGATCTGGAGATAGTGTTTTGCTTCTTTGCAGACCATGAAATGGGATCATGGCCAATAAAGATGATGAAACCAAAAGTAGATCTTCGATCTTGAAAGTCATCAGCTCAATCCGCGTCACTATAACTGTTTAAGCATAGGTTACCCTTTTGAAACATGATTCCCAAATATGAAGTTCCCTTTAAGTATCTTAGAATGTGTTGGACACTAAATAGATGAGTGGATGTTGGTTTATGCATGAATTAATAGACTTTGTTCACAGCAAACTGAATATATGGGCATGTGAAAGTCAAGTATTGTAGACTACCAACAATGGTTATGTACTGTGTTGGATCTGGCAGGAGAGGAGCTTGGTTGTTGTGAAGGTTTGCTTTAAGTGAAAGAGGAGTTTTGCAAGGCTTGACATGAGCTAGGCCAGATTTCTCCGAGAGATCCATTATATATTTCTATTGAAAAGTAAACAGTCCATTATTGGTTTGTTGAATCTGTAATCCAAGAAAGAACTTTAGAGCTCCTAAATCAGTCATTTCAAACTCATTATTAAGTTAAATGATCAATTATTTTATAAGACTAGAGCTAGGACCAGTAATGACTATATCGTCAACATATAATAGCAAATAACCAACAGATGAACCAGATTTGTAAACAAACAGAGAAGTATTTGCATAGAAGCTATAAAACCCAGATTATGCAACTAGGAAGTAAACCTCTCAAACTAGGCTCTTGGGGCTTGTTTGAGACCATATAAAGATTTACGTAGTCTACAAACATAGCTAGGATAAGTAGAATCAATAAACCCTTGAGGTTAGCTCGTGTAAACCTCTTCTTGAATATTGCCATATAGAAATATATTTTTAACATCTAGTTGATGTAATGGCCAAGAAAATTGGGCAACAAGAGAGAAAATTAGTCTGAGAGTGATAAATTTAACAACATGACTAAATGTGTCAGTATGGTCAATACTTGGTTGTTGATGGAATCCTTAACAACTAACCTGGCCTTATATTGATTGACACTTCCATCCGGATTATGCTTGAGTCTGTAAACCCATTTGCAGCCAACTAAGCTAGAGTTAGGTGGTAAAGGAGTCAAGGTCCGAGTATAGTGTCTTTGAAGAGCATTGATTTCTTCTGCCATAGTAGACTTCCACTTAGCAGATTTGTTTGCAACATTGAAGGAGTTTGGTTCGATTTCTATAATGACTGATGCAATAGCTTGATAACTAGCAAAATAAACCTTGATAACTAATATTAGACTTGGATCTGGTCTATATACTATGTGTATTTTCAGTTTGAATGTTAGGTGGATGAGTGGAAGAAGGTTGAATAGGATTATTAACAACAGGCAAATTAATAGAGACAGAATCTATAGGTATAATATCATTGGGAGAAGAAGTAGATGAAGTAGGATTAATGACAGAATTATTTTTAAATCTAAAATTGATATGTTAAGGAGAGTGATTATTTGTAGCAGATGCAAATAAACCATAAGCAGTAGTATATTGGTATTCAAATCAGAAACAGAACATGAATTTAAATTAGAAACAACATGTAAATCAGAAGCATTGTAGTGTTGAGATAGTAAGAAATGTAAATACGCATTAGAAACAGAAGAATAATGAAAAGCATTATTGATCATAGTGGATTGAGGAAAGGAAAAAGTTTCTTCATAAAACATCATTAATGCTAGTTATGAGATTAAAACATATATAACATTTTGATTGCAGAGAGTAGCCCAAGAAAACATACTGAGAAGACTTAGGTTGAAGTTTATGTGAGTCATAAGGTTTTAGAAGAGGGTAGCAAGTACATCCAAACACTTTCAAGAAAGAGTAATCAAGAAGCTTACCAAATAACTTTTCATATGGACACATATTATCCAAAGTTGGAGAGGCAGTCTATTGATTAAAAAGACAGCTGTAGAGAAGGTAAAATACCAAAAATGAATAGGAATAGAAGCATTTATCATTAAGCTAAGAGCAATATCAATAATATGTTTGTGTTTTCACTCAGCAACCCCATTTTGTTCAGGGGTGTGAGGATAGCTTAATTGATGTTGAATCCCTTTAGAAGCTAAGAAATTGTGAAGATTCTTGTTATTAAACTCACCTCCACCATCAGTTTTAAGTATTTTAAGTTTAGAAGAAAGTAAATTCTCAACAAAAGGTAAAAAAGTCAGAAAAATAGTAGTAACCTCATATTTCAAGCATAAAAGAAAAATAGTGTATTTGCTTGTATTATCAATGAAAGAAACATAGTACTTTAGTCTTCTATAGAATCAATAGGTGCAGGACTCTAAACATCGCTATACATCAAATCAAGAGGTTTATGAGTGACAATACTAGACAAAGGAAAGGCAAGCTTAATCATTTTGCCCTTAATGCAACTAGAACACATACATAGTTTAGAAGTGGTAAAAGGTATTTGAGCCCTATGCAAGACAGATAAAAGAACATTCTCATAGGGATGCCCCAATACTTAGTTTCTTTCTCTGCTATCTCCCATCTATCTATTTTATTTAGTTATTCACTAGAGCAATTATGATCTGGAAGTTGATCCGGGGCAAGTGTTCGGATCTATTATGACATAGCCACGAGGCGCTCAACGGACCTTTTTCTGGATTTATTATGCTAAAGAGTGCTAGAGACGATGCTACCAAGAAAGGCAACATTGGATCTTGACAGTTTGGGCAAAGAGAGATTTGCCGCAAAAGAAATGTGATAGAGGCCATCTTTACTAGTCCATGTGTGAAGGATCTTCCCTGAAGCCTTGTTCTAGATAAATAACATGTCAGCATCAAATGTGAAAGAGCAATTATTATCAACACAAACTGATGAACACTAAGTAAATTGGCAGTAATCTGAGGGACATAAAGAATTTTCTTACCATAAAAAGCATGAGAGTCAGTTGAAGGTATCCAGAACCTGAGTGAGAGATATCTAAGAGTTGTTCATTGCCAATAGTAATGGAATCTTCCCCAATATAGTTTTGAGAGGAACTTAGATTGGACAATTCAGAGGTGAGATGTGTATTTCATCATGTATTTGTGATCCAAGAAGCATAACGGTCTATAGCAATATGTGTATTAAATCAGTAACTGATGCTGCCATGGCTGCAAGTTTTGTAGGGGGTGCCTACATTGATACACATAGTTCATGCGATTATAATGGTCTATAGCAATATGTCCAGGTTTATTGCATATCTGACATTGAGGTCTTTGTTCATTTGAGAAAGAAAAAGAAGAATTAGGAGAAGAGATTTGAGATTAAGAAATGTTAGATGATGATAGCAAACTGGGCCCTAAAGAAGATGAAGATCTTCCTCGATTGCCATAATTTCTGCCAAAATTACCTCATCTGTTACAGTTGTATCGACCACGACCTCTGTTGTTATTGCCTCCACGAAAGGAATTCACAACCAAAGCCATGTTATGTAAGTGAGTTTCATGTTTCTTGGTTTGGTCAGTAAGAGACTGTTCTTCTGCCTTAAGAAGAACTTGCAACTCTTCAAGATGTAAAGGTTCAGATCTTGTATGAATTGAGGTTTTGAAATCCCCATATTAAGAGGATAACCCATTCAAGGTATAAAGAAGGATGTCTTCATCCTCAATTGAAACAGAGACGACAACTAACTTATCCCAATCAGTCTTGATTCTTTGAATATTCTCATCAACAATTTCATTTCCTTTCTTGCTAATAGACTGAAGTTCAGATTTGAGGGAAAGAATATTGGACCGTGTAAGAGATGAGTATCTTCTTTCAAGCGATGCTCATGCTTCGTGACTGGTTGAGCACCCAACAACATGATAGGGCAGATTGAGATAGTGTTGCGTTGATGGGAGTCATCGACGCCTTATCTTGAGCAACCCAAGCACTAAATTTGGGATCAATTTTGTTGGTGGGTTGACCTTCTTCAATTCGCAGAAATTGGGGTGAGCAAGGATTGGAACCTTCCAAAAATTCGAAGAGGCCATGAGCTGGAAGAATGGCCGAGATTTGAAATTTTCATAAAATGTAATTTAAAGAATCTATTCTGATAGAAATCAGATTGCAGATATTAGAAAGAAGAAAGATTGAAGAGGGAGGATTTTCCATTAGTGGACATATATCCTCAATGACTCTGATACCATGAAAGGTTGAAGAACAAGAATAAGAAGGAATGAGGAAACAGAGAGAAAGGGGGAAGCAAAAGAGAAAGAAAGCTGAAAGAAAACAAACTTCTCATTAACCTAAAAAAAAGTCAAACTAGAAGATAAATACAAGAGGCAACTAGCCGTTGGCAAGGTTAACCCAAAAAGATAAAAATAACCCTAATAACTAAATCAACATTAACAACTTAACTGCCGACATAAGAATTAACCCTTTACACAAACAACCAAACAAATAGCAAACTCTAATATCAAGTAAAGCCCAAGTTGTTCTGCTGTTTGAAACCTAAACGTTAAAGTTACATGTATTAGTCTTTTAACCAACAAAAAATGGGACAAAGTTAGCGGATGTGAAAAGTTTTTTAACCACACTTCTTTAATGTGCTTGAACATATCTTATACTTGAAAATACTTTCTCACGAAGTATAGAAAAATCACTCTTACGAGAGACGCTCGTAGAAGCATAAGAACAAACATGTTGAAATTATTCTCAATCATATAAAGTCATAGTAAATAAATCTTAGCATTTTAACATGGTGTAATGATGAAAAAGCTGGGGTATTTTGGAGAAATGTGGTCCCTGTGACCATCTTAACCTGGTGTTAAAAGAGAAATTTGTTGGATGGGTGTTTTCGATTACTGAAAAAAGTTGAAGGGACTTTGAGAAATCCTTTAAAGTTAATGAGGTATTTTTTTATTTAGAGGTAAAGTTGAAGATGTTGAAAATTCATCATATTCATGACAAGACATGCATTGTGCCACTACAAGAAATAGAGCTTTTAGCGATGAAATATTTTGTCATAAAAAAGTCCATTGTGAAAGATTTTACCGACAAATCTCATCTATTTATTGTGTGTTTTGTCGCCTAAAAACCTTATCTGGATAGATTTAATGACGAAAATATGATATCGTCGTTATAGACTAATAGTGACAAAGCTAATTACTTTTGATCATTACATTCTCCACAACTTCAAAGTATCGAAGCCCTCATCGATATATATAACGAATCCTTCATTTTGTCTTTCGTTGGTTATGATGGCAATCCCAAATCAACAAAACAAGTATTCATGAATTTCGCACGAGGTGTATGTAAAATTAACTTAATAAAACTACCCCAAATTATAAATTATCCAAAATTTGGGGCATAAAGGATATTCTACCTATTTGTTTTTAGACCAATTATCACTTCAGGAAAAAAAATCACAGCATGAATTTAGTAAATGATTGTGTTCAAAATTAATTAAAAAAACTCGTAGTACTCTATTTTATAAGCCAATTATGAGATGTGTCTGTCCCCGAATGTAGCTGTGATTTGGGAAGGAGCGTTACGTAGATGAGAAATGAAGTATCATGCAACATAGCGCGTGGTCCAGGGAGTAAAAAGACGCTGACTCTGAACAGTCGAACTACAGAGCCGTAGGTGGAGGGCGGCGCGGTGACTCCATGTTGCGTCACGCGCGATCATCGAGGCGACGCAATCTCTGTAGATCGACGTGCCTTGTTTTACCTTGGCACTAGAAAACAAGTACAAAAAAATTTGAATATTTTTGTCATGTAGTTAAAAACTTAATTATTTTTATTTGAAATCAAAAGTCAACTAGTTATAGAGCTCTAGATACAACTTTGTTTTGGTTGTATTCCAGCTTTGCTCTCCTCTTGTAAAAGATATTAGATTATATTTGGACTGATGCTGTTGAAAAACATCGATTTTTAACTTGTTTTTTTTTATTTTTGAATAATCTGATTTTTTATTCAAGCGATAAAATAAGTTGAATATATCATTTCTTATTTACTCAAAACACGAGTGAAATCATTCTCATGTAATTCAATAATTCACTGATTTATATATATTAAATTACATTTAAACGACTCTTTTTATTTGAAAGAAAATTTACACATAGGACTAATAGGAATAAAGCAATCATACATACAAAATTTAAGAGTATCTTAAACTTGTTCTTGGTTCATATCCATGTCACCTAACTAATTCCAATTGAAAATACAATTTTATGTGGTGGCTTTGAGACTTTACTATCTTATAAACTCTTGATCTTTGCATGATGTCATGTATGGTCTTAATCTAAGATGAGTTTGTTTGTGTAAATGATTATATTGATGACGTCAGAATTAGACAACAACGAGAAGATAATATCATTCAAAAAATATAAAATTTAGATATTATGGAACATGATATACATTTGTTATTAATTATTTAGAGTTTTTCTAATTTTTACTTGAGTATGAATTTCACATGTAATTTATTTTGAGATATTTACAAGTAAGTATTTTTTTAATTATGCGAGTGACAATCTAGTTGAGATGTGTCTAATTATAAAATACTATTGTAAGTCGTAAATATTTGACATTAAATATATTTTTTGAGATTGTTACAGATGATTATTAGATGTGTAGATATCAACCTAGTTGAAATGTGTCTAATTTATAGTGATACAACTCTAATATTCAATGAATAAAATAATAATTTTATGGTACTTTAGAGATTTCATATTTCACATATTTATTATAATTATTTTTATTTATTATAACATATTTTTCCTATCGAGATTTTAATGTAATAAATAAAAGGCAATTAACAGATGTAACGTAACATCCATTTAACCTAGCGATATTCTTCTCGTATTTCCTCCATTCCTACCAGAGTTTAACTCTCACTTGAGCAATTTTGTAAAACTTAACACATTCTAAAGGAAAAGGGACCGAGCCAGTCTGGTTATTTCAAACCATTAGATAGCCTGACCCAGACCCGACCCGTGTTTTCAATGGAAGGTTCATCAGTCTGTGTGGGCCACAAGAGTTTGTTCCATAGGAGGACCTAAGACCAGACCGTCCAGCCACTAGAATAGGCCCAGGACTAGCCCATGAATCGCCAAGGACGCTCCCTGCCGGCCCAAGCCCAGATCGGACCAACCCGGTTTCCACCTATAGACGTACTAAATTTTTATCCAAGAATAGAAAGTTATCTCTTCCTATCGGGGATTGTGAGAGAGGGTCGAAACTATATTTATATTTCTCGACATTTATACCATTTATATTTGATAAGATGTTTATGCATTAAGGTCGAACTAACTATGTTGATAAAACTTGGACTTTTTTTAATAAAATTGGAACTTTTTGTACATGACTTTGATTATCACCGTGTTATAAAAAAATTTCATGTGAAACCATCGTCATTATTTATAGGGGTTTGCATGGGACGGAAGGGGACGAGTTTTGAGATTGGGATGGGACAAATGTTTTTTAGTCTCTTCCCATGTTAAGGACAAAAATCATGCATGATGGATATTTTGGATAAAAAATTGAAAGATTAAAAACAAAAATTGATTTAAAGTTTAAAAGATTAAATGGTTAAAAATTAAATAATTAAATGTTAAAATTGAAAAATAAAGGTCAAAATAAAACAAATAAAATTGTTGGGTTATTTATAACAAAATCTGGACGGGACGGGTATTTTGGGTAAAAAAATTGAAGGGTTAAAAATAAAAATTGATTTAAAGTTCAAAATATTAGATGGTTGAAAATTAAATAATTAAGGGTTAAAATTGAAAAGATAAAGGCCAAATTAAAATATATAGAAAATTTGGGTTATTTATAACGAATCGGGGCGAGACGGGACAAGTTGAGACAACAAATTTTATCATGCGTCATGTCCCATTCTGCTTGGTTCAAGACGGTTTCTCAGGACGGAACGTGCATTTTGGGACGACTTCCCACCTCTAATTATTTAAGTTATCATCACGCGCGATGTATTTTTTAGAGTGCACGTCCTGTGCCTTCGTGGATCATGAAAGTGCCCTGGCAATGCCTTCTTGGATCTCACACTCGCAAACGCGTATGTATTGAATTATCAAGAACAAATTGACTTCTCGTCAATACAATTCACTATCCGATCCGCTTTTGGTATCGTGGTCATGGCTCACGGCGCGACTATGTGATTAGATGCACGTGTGAGTGTCTCGCTATCTCTAGTGTATTTAATTGAGGCGGCCACATTTAGTTAAGATTTATGTAAATGATCAGGGATTAATTACATGTGGTCTTAGCTACTAGGCTGCGCAAACTGATTATACATACCTCATTACATCAAAGCATTTTGTCACCATTTGGATGTTGATCTAAGTACTCGTCTTTTACCTTAAACTTCAATTTTCATGTTCTCATGCTATCCGTGTGTTTTATTGCTTGGACGAACTACCTACTGGAGCTTTCACATTCAACCCCTTACCTCCTTTATACCGTTACATAGTATTGTCACTAACAATAATTGCGCAAACAAACCGTTATTTTAAGAATGTTTACTTGTTGATGCATTTTATTTTATTCTTATCATGCTTTCAATTTCACATCAATTTTGATCTAAACCGTTATCTATCAATAAAAATAGCCATTCTCTTTCCCGATAATGGACCAGTGTAACCAACTAATAATCTAACAATGACAAATGCCTAATTAACTTGATAACATATTTTGATATGATTACAGCAAAACAGATTTATGTGTTCTTTCTTAGATTAATTTAACCTTTGAAATTGTTCCGATTTTAATTGATATTTGAGTTAATATTTACATCTTCAGTGTAATCGTATTTTTATAACATTTTATTTATGAGTGAAAATATAAGAATTGATTGATATTAAAGTACAGTTTCAAGAACTATATAGTTAAAAATTATACGGACAAAATTTTAAAAAAATCGTATTATAATTAAAGAACCAAAACACGTAATTTACTAATTTAGCCTTATACTAAATTCAAAATCACACATTTACAACTTACAACTGTGTTAACATCTTGTTTCATTTGTAAAAAAAAACATCTTGTTTCTGTTCGCATTCTATTGAAGATTGTGGATGATGATTTGATGTAAAGGCTGAGATGTCTCAAAATGAGAGCATGATGTGTCAAAATTCCATTGCATCAGTCTCTCAATTTTGACCTTTTCTGATAGTGATGGATGGATGTGATTGATGAGTTGATATATGCATGCTCACACATCAATCATCCTCCTTAGGAAATAAACTCACCTCCTTTTAACAAATTTATAAAAAAAAATTACACGTCTTTTTACCAAAATTACTTTACAATACGGTAAATCAGAAATTTGTTATTGTGGTTTACCTGAAGTTTTTTACATGCCAATAGCAAGAACTGTTTAAGGACTTATTTGATAGTTTGTATTATATAATATTAAAATTATTTTAACATCATCAGATTTTTAATAAAAATATGAAATTCGTATTAATTAATATGGTGAGATTTTTTAGTCTCATCCATATAAAATAATTAAAATCTTCTACTTTTAGGAGGATTATACCGGATTAAAAAAATATTTTTTTTTTAAATTTATATCTTAAAATAATTTTTTATTAAAATATTTTTTTTAATTTATATCTTACAGAAACTTCACTCATTAACAAAAATAATTTATGGATTTTCAAAAGATACATAGTTACTTATGATTTTATTTTATCAATTTTCAAAGTCATTTATTATATTTTTCTTTCTTTTTTCTGAATTTTTAGAATCTCTCAATCATATTAGTGGTTCAGTAATTATTTATATATATTTTAAATGACTTATTTTATGTATTAAAAATTCAATGAATTTTTTTTTCTAATTTCAATATTTAAAGCTATAAATTATCACTATCTTAAAGTTTACGAGTATAATTGAATTTACATTTTTAGTTAAAAAATAGGAAATTTATAGTGATAACATGAATTAGATAATTTATTTTATAGTTGAAAATGTAAAATAACATGTTAATGAATTTCAAATAGGTTTTTGCGGATCAAATCATGATAAACAGTTTTACAATCTAGTACGAAACGTGCCAAATATCGTAAAAGTGTTACAGTTTTTTAATTAATGCAACACCAAACGCTGGACAGTATTATTTAATCTAATACAATCCAATACAATATAGTATGACAGATTTGATGCAGTACTATCCAGCACTATCCTGACTGTCAAACGAGTTCTAAATGTTAAAATTTATGCTTCATTAAGATGAATCATGACTAAAATTTTATTTTTAAACAATATTTTATATGATTTCAATGGAATCCTTAATTTATTTGTAAACAAAACAGTGCTAGCGTTAATACATTTACACGCATAGCTTATGCATATTATAAAAATACACAAACGTCAAAAAATCATGATAATGATCGCTTTAGAAGCTAACAGCTCGCGATTGAGAGGGTTTTCAATTGTCATAAGAGTGATTGCAAGAGAGAGTTATTAAACCCCACTTTAGATGTTGAGTGGTGTCCTCCCCTCTTAGTATCTAAAAAACTGCCGTCTATGAAGCCTAATGCTTAAACCATGGCATGACAATAAGCAATAAGATGGGTTAGTCTTTACCCATTTCGTCTAAAATAATTGATGTCTATACAACAAGTTTCGTTACAAATTATATGAAGAAATATGGTGAAAACAGTCATGATTGTCGTTATTCTCTAATAAAAGTCGTTTATTTGGAATAACTCACATTCTTAAGTCTCATATATGTGTATTATTGTGATATTTTACGCAAATAAAATTAAAAAGTTTTGATATAAACTTTAACGGGGAGACCTTGAGGACACAAGGACACGAAAAAAATCCAAAATAAGGACAATGATAACGACTTCAGAAGCAATAGAAAAATGAAAACCCCGAAGGAAAAAAAAACCCAAAAGGAAAATAGTTTAATTAGAGCCTTTGGGGATTGAAACTTTTGGAAGTGAAAAAACAAAGTACTTATGAAAAATACAAATATAGGAAAAATAGTACTCTGTGGATGCTGTAGCAGAGAGGAGAGAGAATAATAAAGAAACAAAAAACGAAAAGGAAGAAGAGGTGGCGTGTAATTACAGTTTTGCCTCTCTCTGTCTATTTGGTATTATTAATTAATTAATTGTTTATACTGTTTGCCTGACAATTGAGATATGAAGACAGCTTTATTTTGATACAATGCCTAACTCAAACTCTCTCTCTCATTATTTTCTTGGTTTTCTTCTCTTTTTATACATCCCTCAACTTGTTAAATCATACATAAACTTGTTTCTAGAAGTTCATTGTTAGATAACCGGTGAATAATTTTGAGTACGAGATTAATTCATCAAAGTAATTTTTTGGTGCACACATATTAATACCGTGTTGAATCATGAGAGATAGATGCCAATGTATTTGAGCACCCATCATGAAGAAATGAATCTGTTTTAAAAATACTTTATGATATATAAGAATCATTCGGTTTGATTTTCTATCAAAGTTTCACAGGGTTTTATTAAATATCATGTTTTTTTAAATATTGTACCTTCATTATTTGTAGAAGAGAGACAAAACTTGCAAGTTATAATCTTGATAAAATTAAATTCGCGACAATAAATTATGTATAACAATACCGAGTTTTCATATTATTATTACAAGATTTTATGAGAACTAGTGAACTACTTTCTGATTGCATACCTTTCGTTTTCTTCACTGACAGAGGGAATACCTGCACACTTCCTCACACACGCACGCATACTCAAATACAGAACCCCATAGCCCCCCACTCCCCTCCTGAGGAGAATCATACATCACTCTCTCTCTCTCTCTCTCTCTCTCTCTCTCTCTCTCTCTAAACTCATGGATATGATAAGTGCATTGACAGTCTACCTCAGAGGAGAGAGAAAGATAGAAAAGGACAGAGAGAAAAAATTTGAGCAGAGATTTTGCAGCCATAATATCATACCTTGTAATTTCGGCCTTTTTACCTCCCTCTGTCACACTATAATGCATCAAATCCCCATGAATAGAATAAAATATAGCTAGCCCCCCTTTTAACCCTCTTTTTCTCCACCAATCCTCACACCCACAGTTCATTTGCTTTATAACCAATTTTCGCTTTTGGGTTTCTTGCAAAATCAACAAGGGCTTTTCACTATATCTTCAACTCGAGCTTGGTTATCAAGGGGTTCTCTAATGGATATTTCTAGTTACAAACATTTTGATAATTGTGAGACCCAGTTGCCTCCTGGCTTCAGATTCCATCCAACTGATGAAGAACTCATCACCTATTACCTTTTGAAAAAGGTTCTTGACGGCAACTTCACTGGCAGAGCAATTACTGATGTTGATCTTAACAAGTGCGAGCCATGGGAGCTTCCCGGTATCTAATCTCAACTGATTGTTTTCATTTAAAAAAAACTTGTTTGAGGTCACTAACTAGAAACCCATTTAAGTTATAATCCTTTTTCTAACGATGAAGTTTTGAACAAATGACGCAGAGAAAGCGAAGATGGGGGAGAAAGAGTGGTACTTCTTTAGCTTGAGAGACCGAAAGTACCCAACAGGGCTGAGGACAAACAGGGCAACAGAGGCGGGGTATTGGAAGGCAACAGGGAAAGACAGAGAGATATACAGCATGAAGACAGGTTCGCTTGTGGGGATGAAGAAGACGTTGGTGTTTTACAGAGGGAGAGCTCCTAAAGGTGAGAAAAGCAACTGGGTCATGCATGAGTATCGCCTTGATGGAAAGTTTTCTTACCATTACCTCTCCCTAACCTCCAAGGTATGTACTTCAAATGTACTTATTCGTAATTCACTATATTATAAATGTTTCCAAATACCTTGTTTGGATCATCCTACTGGAGATTACCCAAATCCATAAAATACTGTTAAATATCAATGACTTGATTAAGCATTGGAGTTTCATTCCATTTTGCATGAGTTGATTAAGCATATCTCATGCTTTCATGCATGTGCACAGATATTCTCTCTCGTAAAAAGCAGACCTTGTGCAAGAAAAAGTAAAAACTCTTGGCATATTTTTGTTTGATTTCGAATTTATAATCCCAATTTAACTTTTGGAGTACAGGACGAGTGGGTGATATCGAGGGTGTTTCAGAAGAGTGGCACAGGTGTCGGCGCCATCTCAGGCAGTGGCGCCGGTTCCAAGAAGACACGTACATCAGGGTCGGGGATTAATCTATACCACGAACCGTGTTCACCGTCCTCTATTAGTCTGCCACCGCTTCTCGACTCCTCTCTCTACCCCACCACGGCGGCGGCGGCCTCATCTACAAACGTCACTGATCGTGACAGCTGCTCGTATGGCAGCCCAATTGCAAGAGAGCACGTGTCCTGTTTCTCCACCAACGGCTTCAACATGCCAAGATTCGACTTCAACACTCCGCCGCATCAGCCACCCGTAGCCGCCCCCGTCGAACCATCTGCCCGATTCCAGGGGAGTATTGGCCTTTCGGCTTTCCCAAGTCTCAGGAGCCTCCAAGAGAATCTTCAACTGCCCTTCTTTTTCTCCCCGGTGACTCATCCGCCGCAGATGACCGTCAGTCCCGGTTTTGGGTCGAGCGAAATTGGTGGTTGTAACTCCGCAGACAACTGGCAGCCTTCGGAGGAGCCCCGGACACTGGGCACCACTGAGCTGGACTGTATGTGGACGTACTAAAGACTTAAAGTCTAAGAACCAATAACCACTTTTTCTCTCTCCCTCCCTCCCTAGCATCTTTTTCTTCTTCCAATTGTACCCTTGGACTTGTACAACAATGACCGTTATGTACTAAACTTACTTATTAGGGGTAGTTGTGGTAATTAACAATGTTTATCTATGTGGACGTACTAAAGCCTGCTGCTCTAAGAAGGGGGCGGGCCCACTGATTTATGATTATGAAATTCTGTCATGTGGTTTAATTGCTAATTAAAATATTGATATTTGGGTTTATTTAATGAGTAATTTTAATTAATAAAAGTAGATCTTTAGTACGTTTTTTTTTACTTTAAAGGCATTTTTGATTGGATTGTGACTGTTCATAGCTGATTAATCAGTTTTTACATTTGGATTGGTGTTCTCTCAATAAAGTCTTGTTCGGACTTATGTGATTTTGCTTTAAATGGAACATTCTTCTATGAATAAGTATAGCTGGAAAATACCACTTTAATTGTTTGAGAGATTCATTTATCATTAAAAAAATTTAAAGAAGTGATTGTTGTATTCATTTTAAAAAAGGTGACGAATCAAAATGTTTTTTTGGTAAAAATTATCGTTCACCTTTCAAGAATTTTTGTTTAGAATTATATATTATTCTATAGAATTAAGGTCCAGTATAGAAAAAACATGTGTTTTCACATCCTAGAGCTCATGGTCCTAATTTCCCCGAAAATCTCATCCCATAAGATTATATAATTAGTAAGTTTTAGGGGAATTTAGGGTGTAGGATATCTCAAATTCGTGTATAAGTGCTGAGAGAAGAAGAGTAGGATATACCAAACTAATGTTTTTGGGTGACTAACTGTAGAGTTAAGGTTTATCCTATCCATCCAAAGAGAGATCTAGGCGTATATGTCAAATATAATAAAGAAAAAAATTTTCTTCTCCCAAGTAATGGAGCACGGTGGGTTTCAACGAAAAAGAATCCATTTCCTATTTTTATGGTATATCTAAAGCAATTAGGGTTGAGCATTTGTTATCATCTTTGGATAACTTCATAATATTATGGGAACCGTACCATCTGATACGCCTGAGCAGGAAAAAAACACTCAAAACGTGAGTATAGAAATAACCAATCCTAAGACAACGCGAGGATCGTGAACATGACAAGGTTGGGGGCTAGACGGGAAAATAGAAATGACACAAACAGACCAACCACAGAGTGAGCAAAAGAACACAAGTGGGAATCCTCATCAAAACAGGAGAGCGCAGAAGCGGGAAATCTCATCAGAACGGAAAAGAACGTAAAAGCGGGAAATCTCGTCAGAACGGGAAAGTGCATAATATTTGCCTTCTTTTATATTGTTATTTTAATCAACTCATGAAATTTAAGAAACTTATATAAAGGTGAATGTATTAGAGAAAGAAAGACATTCCATATAACAAAAAAAATACAACTTAAACCTTTTATTAACTACCTTCTCTTACTCTTAAACTCTCTCTCTTTATTAATACTTATATAAATGAGGTGCTATCAATATTCCCCCATTTTGATCTCTGGCTAAATGGAAAAAATTCTTTACAACACCAGTCCACTACTAATAAAAAACAATACTTAGTATTGAATGGTTTTAAAAATTTTCAATCCTAAAAATTAGTTTAAGATGTAAGATTTTTTTTACACTTAATTAACTAATCTCTTTAACGATTGTTGTGAGATAACCTCAATATTGTTTGTCTTTGATCGATGAGAAGTAACATGAGGACATGAGGTATTAACATTGTCAACAATCCCCCAAATATGTGTCAATTCAATTAGACAAGTGAAAGAAGTATCAACTCTTTGAGGATCATTCTTTTCTTCATAAGAATGAAGGATTGATTCTCTAAATTTTCTTTTTGGACATTTCTCAACGTCTTATCTATGCAGATAATACGAGAAATAGATGAATGAGTACATCTTTTTAAAAGAAATCCAAGTGTTCATATTTCCTTCTGATACTTATAATTTTATCTGAGTTCGAATTATATTAAGAAATAGAGTAATTCAATTATGGAAAAAAGAAACCGAGCAGAATTCTCACAATCATACAAAACATTAAATGGGCAGCTGAATTAGGTAAGAGATGGGAAGTGTATGTCCACAGTTTCAAATTCACATGGTGGCAAGGCAGCTGAGTCTAGGCTTTAGACTATGATAAGACTAATGTGTGGATGTGTCTACACTGAGACAACTACTCCTACTTGTGGAAATGAACATATTTAATGCTCACTCAAAACATGGTACACCTTTTGTACACTCTAGATTAGGGACCAAGCTACTCCCTGCATCTTTAACAATACAAGTTACTTGCCTACACTATCACTTCCAACATTTCATTTAGTTTTTCCCCGTGCCTTTTCATCACAAGTAGTTTTACACTCAAAATTGAGAGAACAAGAGAGAATTCTCTCTCGTCCATCCGATCTGAAAACGGACAAATCAGATTAAAAAAAAATAAAAATATGTCAGGAAAACCAAACAAACAACAGAAGAGATTTGAGTCGTCCGTTGTAGAAATGGGTAGTCAAATTGAGAGAAGAGATGCCTTTTGTTGGGATCCCAACAAGAGAGAATTTGTATCCCATGAAATTGTATTCATTTTGAATTTGACAAAATGACATGGACCAAACGAGATGACACACGTTAATGACTATGTGTTTTGATATTCATAATAAAATAATAAAAAAATTATATTGATATTCTTTATAGTTTGTCTAAATTATACATATACTCCCTATATTTTTAAAAATAACACAAACATCATGTTTATGCATATATAATCACTTATGTTCGAAGTAAAACAACATGCTATACTCTATTCTAGTAAATCAATATCTGTGTTATGGTAGAGGCCTCAGTTTTTCCCCATGTACTTCACATTCTGTAACAAATATGTCCAATTTTTCAACAGAATATTTTAGCGGTAGTAAATTCACATTGAAAATGTTCCTGTAAAGCAATTTTTCCTCCACACCAATAAAATCTTATTAACGACGGATAATGACTAAGAGATTAGAGAGAGAGAGTAGTCAATGCACTGAGTAATTTTTCGGGTTGTATAAAAATTAGATTACCTTTGTTCATTACCCAAACCTTTATAGGCCACTAGGTGTATAAAATAGTAAATTAGGGTTGGTCACCCTCTCCCTATAGGAGGGGGAATGATCCCCTTTCTCTCATATATTTTTAGAGGTTTTATTACATCCATATGATCTCACACATACTCGTGAGATCTTTTGTCAGGTGTGGACTCCTTCACTCCGTCCATTTCTTTCAACTATCTCATCCCCTAATATTTCAATCGCCAAATTAGTAGCAGCCACGTGATCTTTTCTCGTGACTCAAATCTCCTCCTCATTCTTGCGTGGGGAGATCTCCTCATTGCTTCTCGATTGACCCTTTCCGTCCATGTACAATGGTGCAGGTTTTCTACCTGCTCATTTGCCTCGATTACGTTCAACGAATTTTAATTCGTTGAAGTGTAATGAATGCACTTTGCTTGTGTCCTGACAGAGGATTGGCAGCTTCGTCATTTTTCATCTTTTTACTCCTGCAAATACCAATAACGCGCTAAAAAATAGGTACATTAAATTATAAAAATATATATCGTCATTGTCTTGTTTGATGCGCTTTTTGAATATGTCATTTTGTCACTGATCCGGGTCATTCATCCTTCCTGTTAAGAAATATTACCAAGAGACTTTTTTCACATTACAATGACATTCCTATCAATAGGAAAAAAGTGAAAGAAGGTTATCAAAATTATAAACTCATTAAAGAAATGTCACTAATAATAGTATTCGTTAAAAAATATTACAGACAGAATATATTAATTTGGGTATGTCAGATTGCTAACTCTTTTATACCTTAACACATTATTTTAACTGGGTAAAAAGTTAATAAAGAGTTCAAACACTTATATATTTTCTAACATGCGTCCTTATTTTATATTTCTTCATATTTAAAAAAAATACTTTTTTTATTCTTTGAAGTTTATTTCTTGATATATTTTTTCAAATTTAACTATGTGAAGGTAGAGAAAATGATTGAAAGAAGGCACATTTTGAAAAGTATGAGTCAACTTGCTCCTTAAAAGTGGGCTCTTAAGTGGGCTGAGCTGACAAGACTCTTGATTTCATTGGCCAAGCTCAAAAGCTTAAATATCATCTCACATTTTTAAAAATATCATCATTGTATCCTCATCTATTTATCCACATATTATTACCCTTAAGGTTCGGCCCCATTATAAGTTCACTAAAAGGAACTTCAGCGCAATGGATTGTTTCCAGCCAGGTACAGCAGTGTGGATAAATAGATGAAAACATTAGTTTCATATTCAATAAAACCATGACATATATTTCACAAATTACTTTAGACTCAACGTATTTCTTTATGCTTGAAAGTATTTGTGAAGAAGCAATAGCAATCAAATGCTTCTTGAGGAAGTGTTTGTCCAAGTATTGGATTGTTTTTAAGTAAAAAGAAAGATAATGGACTTTCCAGATGTAAATACCCCACCTGGGAAGGAACCATTCCCGATCGGATTGCTTACTGCCCCAAGTCTTCGTTTCCCGCTACACAACCGTCTATAATCCTCGAATACGAAGTGGCCGACCGAGAACTCAAGCTCAAATCTCTATCTGGGAATTGCCCATTATGAATCTTCATTCTAAGTGAGCAGGTCGAATTTGAGGTGATTTCGGACGGAGTCTCTTTATGAAAAAAGAAGCGAAATGGTAATTTTTGCTAAAATCAAGGAAAAGGACTGCTATCGCCTTTTCGGTGTGATAGCCCCAATCCACGCTCTCAGTGTACTGCCATACTGCCATACGCACCCACACATTACACCAATTGTGGCTGGCCCAACAGATTGCACCCTAATTTTATCAACATGTTATGTTTCCTATAAATCACAACCAATAGATTTCCTTCCGGGCAGTGCATGTTTATCTCTTTCATAGAAGATGATCTGCAAAAAACGGTTCACACTTCACAGTATAGTGTACACAGGCAACTGAATAACCAAATAAGCCAGAAATGAGATGGAATTCAATATATTGTTCTTTCCTCTCGAAATCTTCTTTCAAATAATTCCAGCTGTGTTCATATATAGGAAGAGAACGGGTTGAACTACATACCCTTAAATTATGCTGCAACAACAACACTAGTATTTCCACTGTAACGTAACAACTGCTTCATTCTTAAAGCTAAGAAGAAAAAAGATGAGATAGGATCAGGTTATCCACTCTCAAGACCATCTAGCAACTTTAAATGATGAGCAAGGGAATAGTAAGAGGCCCTTAATTCATGCTTTTAACTCGCTTTTTCGATTTACCTACAACAGATTGTTCAGAGGATCCGGAAATAGTTACTGCACTATGAGCACGTCCTGAGTTTTGAGACGACTTGTCCGTGGATCTCGTTGGCTCATGCACACGTCTCTTTTTCGATGAGCCTTGCGGAGTCTGGTCGAGAGTCGTGGTAGGTTCTTGTGCATCAGATAATGTGCTTTTTTGTCTATTACTCCAAGACGATGTGGTATGTTTACTAGTTGAATTTGGGTTGCGCGAGAGAGTACTCATTGAAGGAGATGCGAATTGACGGGAAGATTTGGTCAGTGAAATTCCGGACAAGCTCTGATACATTGGTTTCATATTACTGGCGTTGACCTTTACAAGTTCTTCGGGATCTGGGTAATGCACAAGGGAGACGCGCTTTGAAATCTTGCCAACTGCCAAATAATTACCAACAGCAACGTAAGAAATATAAGAACGGACATTTGTAACGCAAAGTAGAAGATCTTGCTAATCGAATGTGTCAGACCAAACATAACTGAGTGGATTTAGCGAACTGATTCTGTTTTGTTCATTGCTAACTTTGGACGCGATGGCAGAATTCAATACGAGTAAAAAAAGTTGATAGATGGATCGTTAAGCTTTTCAAATATAACCATAACTGCAATGGACTCGATCAATTATCAAAATCTAAGGCTTACATCTGTATTTATACCTATATAACTGCATGGTTTTCAATTTTAACTGAAATTGGCACATATCACTATAAGCATCGCAAGAATTAAGACAAAAAACTAGAACAGAAATAACAGCCAACCTCATTAGGTTCATTTAAGAATAAGAATGATTTTTTACTGTACATTTTACAATCAAATTCAAAATGAATGTCCACGCCATGTTCAATAGTCACCACTTGCTAGTGCAATCAGATACCACAAAACCTGTGGGTAAATTATATATTTATGTGTTCACTTCTTCCAGCAAAAGAACTCAATCATTTTTTTTTCATTTCCATTGAGATTGCCACTGTCAAATTGGTTCAGCATTTTTTCTAGTTGTACTTGAATGTATGCCTCGTGCGGAGACAGGAAACAAAGATGTAACTCACTGTGACTTTGGTTCAAAAATCGCTAGAAAAGGATGGATGTTGACCAAATTAAATTCTTCTAGACTATCAACACTTCGAGAACACAGAAGCTGCTAGTTATAAGCGTACCAATTTTTGAGTCTGATGAAGACGACAAAAATACAGTTGCATCTGGCTCTTGAGCCGCAAAGCTGACAACGTCGTATACTTTTCCTGGAGTAATGCAGAATAAATCAAAATATTGTAAAATTGCTAGCTGCAGAGTAATTCACATCAAGTGGAAACATTATAGGTTTTGACATATTCTAACTGGTAAATTAGACCATGGCAGGCCATACAACATGATCCCTGAAGGTTATGGTGTTCCACATATGGCCCTCAAAGATATACAAAAACAGGTTACAGGACTTAAAAACAAATTAAAAGAATTAACTACCAGAAGAACCCTCAAAACTGCCCAACTGTCCATCATCATGAAGCTTAAGAGACAGTTCTTGACCATCAAAGTCAGGAGGCTGCAATATCAATAAGAAAAATCAATTCATATGACAATTCTTGTGGAGCATAACTGGTTAAGTGAATCCATCAAACTCAATCTGCACATGAACGAACTTTTATATCCGTCTGATTGGTAATTTGAAAACAATGTGAAAAAAGGGAAAATGTTGTTTTCCAACACTTTAACATCTGCAAATGTGTTTGGTAGAAGTATTCAATAAGTCTTGTAGTATAAATTTTCAACTCACTTGTTAAAACAGTGCGTTAAATTTTGTTACGATTGGAATATGCGTTTGGTAAACTTGTTTTTGAGTAATTTCTTCATCTCAAACAGCCAAAAAAAGTAAAACAAAACTTAAAATCCTACCAACAAGGTCATTATGAGCTTTATTTCCTCTGCAGATCTACTAATTCAGATAACATAATGGATAAAACGCTTAAACCTTACTTGATTAGCAGGCCACTGAATGAGCCAAAGCTCCGTAGATTCAGACAAAGTAAGATCAACTAGTGATTCCTTGTCATCCTCCTCAAACTCCGGTGGAGGTTTGTAACCTACTACTCTATCAGAAGCATCATTTCCCTCACTCATATTCGCAAACCACAAAGTCACTGTTATTCGAAACAGCAAAATTCACTGGTTTGAATCCAAAACAAAAAGATATATGATCAGAAAAAAGAAAAAAAGATTTCATGAATTAAAAAACTAAGTTTTAGCATTTTTTTTCGAATAGTTTTAAGCATCACCCACCTCTTTAATTAGGAAAAATATGGCTGTAGTAAAGAAGATAGCTTTAGTCGTTATTCCTCTCGTTTGTTATCGGCAAGCAAACGTCGCCCTTTCAGACAGAGTAGGGAGGGTATTCAAAGTGAAATGAACTAAGATATACCTGAAATAATTGACAGAGAAACGTATAAACCCTATTCGGCTGTTCTCTCACTCCTCACTCTGCCTCTCCCTTTGCTGCGTTTATACGCTTTCATATCCCGTTATTTTATGGGAAATTTCCCAAAGTAGACCCCTGAGAGATGTGTATGTGTTGCCGGTGTTTGGACAATTTTATATTTTGGTCTTTTGGGACACGACAAAGACATAACTATCCCGGAATCCGTTTACACAACTATGACGTACTGATTTGAGAAAAAGGGCTGAAGCGTAATTACGTAGACGATGGAAGACCCGGCCCGAGAACTTATAAGAAGTCCTCTGTTTGGGTTCTTTTAGTCCGATTTCGACACGTTCATCTCAGTCCCTCACATTTCCGTCGACAAGAAAGCACTGAAGCTATCAGCTATGGAGGAATTGTCGGTGGACGATCCGACTCAGTTACTCGAAGCAGCTTCAGACTTTGCATTCTATCCAGGTTAACTCTGCTTCTATCAGAAGCTCTGTTAATAAACATGAATTAATTTCATTCTCTGCTTGTCAAGTGAAAAGCACCGAAGTCTCATATTCTGGCAATTCCACCAGGTGTTCAAAACGACGATTCAGCAAAGGAATTCCTGATGCGTTTCCCTCTTCCAGTCATCATCAAGTACTAATTTTTTTTCTCTTGTTTGTATTTTTGGTTTTGGTTTTTGTTTTTGTTTTGATTTCTTCCACTTCTGCTAGTGCTTTACAAACCAAAGCAGTTGTCCCTGGTTTGGAAGACTGTTTAGTTGCTTGCCTCGAAAGGATTTTCAAAACCAAATATGGCGCTTCTATGATCCCTCATTACATGGTATACTTGTTTCACCTTGTAATAGAACAGTATTGTTTAAGAAATGCTTTCATTTTCACGAACATTATCTTGAGAAGACAGGGTGACGACTGGGAGTTGGGAAGATAGGTTAACGACTGTATCTGAATTAGCTACTTGAATGGCATTTTATGTTAATTTCTTTTTCATTAGTGTTTGTTCCCAGGAAGCATTAGTTTGCTACAATAAATAGAATAATCCCCTTCTTCACTTAGCTGATATATCCATAGCATGATATTCTATCCAAATGAAACATATCTAACGAAGCCTTTCATTGCAAATAATTTTTTTTTGGATCGGTAAAAGTTTAAGTATATTATTAACTAAAAAACCCAAAAGGGTATACAACTAAGAATTCCCCTCTTGAGCTAAAGCAAACAAGGATTCCCCCCAGGTTTTTTTCAAAATCAAAACTGTGGAAATAAATTTAGAGCATGTAACTTGAGTCTTTTGTTACTCGAGTCTTTGATACTTGATGCTGACAAGAATTCTTCTTTCTTTTTTTTGTAAGTAAGATTTATATTAGAAAAGAAGACCCCGAGATAGGGCTAATACAGTCTAAAAGGAAATTATAAACACAAAAAATGAAGGCTATTCACCCAGCTTTTCTCAAAAACCAACATGGGGAATAGGGTATAAGAATACTTTACAAAATCAATTTTCAGTTCCCTCAAACACTCACTGATTCCTCTCGAATCAAATCGCCCAAAAAAGTGCGTAAATGATCACCGCCCAAAAAGACTTGTCTATGGAACCTCCATTTATAGAATACCAGCCCAAAACAGCTTGCTTGATAGAATTAGGCATAACCCATTTGATTGAGAGGCTGTCCACAACTTTCCCCCATAGAGCTCAAGAGAAAGGACAGTGCAGAAATAAGTGATTGTTGGTTTCTACTTCTTTCTTACTCAAAGTACATTTGTTAGGCATGCTAATCCCCCTCCTCTGCAAGTTATCAATCGTTAGGTTGGAGTTCCATACAGAGCACCACAAAAGGAAATCGTGTTCCGGAGGAGCATTAATCTTCCAAATTCTTCTCCAAGGAAAAAGCCCCTCCCCTTCATCATCGACAATGAGAAGCTTGAAAAAGCTATTGACTGAGAAAGAGGAATTTCCTCTTCTGATCGATCTTACCGAATCCTCTTCAACCTTACCAATCTCTTCAACCCTACCAATCTGATACACATAAAGAGCTCTAAAAAATTCTGAACCTCCTGTAACTCCCAGTCGTTAGCCTGTCTTCTCAAGATAACGTTCCAATTAACGTCCCTCTCCGTTAATTCCAAGTCGTTAACTTGTCTTCTTTCTGCTCAATGCCTTGCAGGAATCCCTTTTTTACGTCTCTAAGAATCACATGTTTCTATGTTTTCCCCACCCAAATAGATAATTCGATGAAACTGTGTGTTGGTCTTATATCTACGTGCAATATCTTCCATGTGGATTAGATTTTCTGGGTCTAGGTTGTTGACTAATACCCTTTTACCTTTTCAGCCTTTTGTACAAGTTGGACTAAAGGCAGATTCTCACCCCGTCAGATGTTTAGTTTGTAAAACGGTTTGTATATATAAATTCTCTTTCAGTTCCTATGCACATTTGTCATGGTCCAAAATATAAGCACTTTATATATGTTTTAGCTCATTACATTTTATTTATCATAGTAGTTTAAGTTCTTTTGCAGCTATGTGTATTTTTTACTTTCAATTACGCCAATGAGAAAAGTTTATTGTTTTGACATTATTTCATCATTATTGGAGGTTTTTTAAATTGAGTTAAGTTGTCCGTCAGGTTACTTGTCTCTTGGAAAATCTTGATGGCAATACAGTTTCTGCCGTACAACTAATTGTTGACTACAATGTGTATCCGCTTCTGCTTGATTGCCTCCTTTATGGGTAAGAACTGGCATTATAAGTTCCATTTTTTTGAGATATGACCTTTACATCCTCTTATGTGGAAACTTTTTATGAAGTTATTGTAATCTTCACATCTTCAAATGTATCGAGGCTATAGATGGTGATATGATAGTAGAAACCAGCTTTGTGCAGTGTTTTTTTTACTTCTTTATAAAGAATGACATCAAAATGCTCACAATTACTGTGAATTAAGATTTTAGTAAAATCATTAGAAACAATAAAGTATTGGATTCTGATTATCTGTCATTGGAAGTAAGCAATTAATAGTTTAGTGTTAACTTTATTTCGAGGTATCTCATGAGCAATAGATATCTAAATATCAAGGGGCAGGGGAACCCTTTAGCTATTTTGAAGTTCTAGCCTCAGCCATCTTACAAAGAGTCATTAACTTATTTTTTCTGGATGTAAATTTATGCATTAGGTAATCTTGTTAAAGTCAAGTATGCTTAAACTCGGCTTTTGTCATGTTGAAACTAAATGAATTTCTTTTTGTTCTTTAGTGATGAACAAGTTGCCACTGCAACAATCGGTGCAATTAAGAAGTTGGCTGGCTTTCCCGAAGGCATGGTAGTGGAGATAGTTGTGATATTAATTTGTATCTTGGGGATAAACTCTCCTGCACATTGCAAAGAGCTATTATTATCAACTAGAAACTTATTGCCAACTGTTACGCAATTTAGGAAATCATATTCCCAGCTAATACAAATGAAGCTACACACCTTGGGAATATAGTTTCACAATGTTCATCATTGGTATGTACTGGTAATCTCTGATACGATTAAAAACTTTTGGTTTTAGGAGCTCAAAAGTCTTCATATTGTTCTGCAAACAAGTTTAAAACTTTCAAGACCTTAAAAAATGGGAACATATTTGAAGAAGATTGCAGCTTTGTCATATTCTAACATCATAGTTACTTGAACGATTTTGTCAACTGATACATCTGGTAGGAATATGAAGCGATCCTTATTTCTCTGAAATATATCTCCGTGTTTGAAAAAGAACCCCAATGACAATTAAATGCATATAGTGGAGTGACATTTGGTTCTGTCGAGTGTCATTCTCAAAATCCTTCTGTAATTTTTCAATTTACTAAACTTCTTGTGGAAACTTTTCCTCTGGATTTAGTTATCTGTTTTCTGTTTGTGTTCGTGTTTCTTACTATATGAAAATTTCTCAGGGACGGGTTCGAGTCATGGCTTTGGTAGTGAAGCTATTTTCTATTTCTAGCTCTGTGGCATCAGTTGTATACAATTCAAAATTACTTTGTTTACTGGAGGAAGAAATCAACAAGACAAATGATACCCTTGTGACTCTAAGTGTGTTGGAGCTCTTATATGAGGTTCGCTAATTACCTACATCTCATATTCCCTCCTCATGCTCTGCATCTTGCTCTGTTTGGAAACTTGCTTTGTTATGCTTTGACTCCCTTATTTTAAGATTGTTCACCCACAAAATCTCTCCAGTAAATCACTTTAGGACATCAACGGGCCCTTTTCTTCCACTACCTAATGATTAAGATGTCATTGTACAGAGCAGAGTAGGCACAACTGTATGCAACATTCTGATCAAAAAAGAAAAAAATAAGAGAAGTCTGTCCATGCCACTTGCGAATGTATTATGATATACACGGTGAAAAGTGAATGCATGATACATGCTATGGAAAAAGATAGAAAAGCAAGATAACTCTAGATTAAGATTGTATTATGAAGGCTATGCTATTTCAGTGTAGGAATATGATAAATACTCTTGTAGAGTCCGGCGACCAAAAGAAAAGTTACTTAGCGTGCACTGTAATCTTTCCTTGTTGGATATGCTATCTCCTGAAGATGGTCATAAAAAGCCAATTTGCACATTTGAAAAATTTCTTCTGGGTCCACATATTCAGTTGGACCACTTCTGGACTGATTTTTTATCAATGCAATTTCACTTTCTGATAAAAGGTTTCCTTTTTTGGTGCATTACTTAAAGATATATTTGTATTTATTAAAATTGTCCAATGGATGAAGTTGGTGGAGGTAGAGCATGGTTCAGAGTTTTTGCCAAGGACCAGCTTTCTTCAACTACTAAGTTCTAAAATCAGGTTGCTGTTGGTACTGATAGAATTTGTTTTCTTAGATGATTTATAGTTAAATGGTTCGTGCCAGTATTAGTGTAATGAACCTTACTATTATTGTTGTTTTTCTTTGTTTGTGTTAGGAACCCATCAGTGGGATCAAGTATAAGAACGAGGGCGACATCGATTAGTGGAAGGCTTCTGTCTAAGGATAATATTTTTTCCTTTGTTGATGAATCAAGTAAGACATTGAAATTTATGGTGTTTTAAATGCTTTTGAGAGTTCTCATAAGTACTTCCAAATCAGTCCTCGCATGCTGGTCAAAATTTCTATCAACCTTAAATAACATGACCCACATGCACTGATTGCTATCATTTTTTATGAGTTCTTTCTTAGGTTCGGGTTCTCTCTTGAAGACTCAGATACACTTTAAGCGCTAAATTTATGTACCTGAGTTACTACTTTCGATTCTCCACTAATTTGTATGGCATTCCGATTGTCTTTGGAGGAAAGTAGGCTCATTAAATCAGTATAGTTTGTTTGATGGTATATGCTACTCGGATAAACGTAGTAATTCTAGAGCTATAACGTGCAACAAATCCCGACTTTTGGCCAATGGTATCTCAATTTTGACCAGCAAGATGGAAAACCCCATCTGCTTTGTCTATGTGGTGTTCAACCAGAACAGTACATAAAAGTTAGACTTGCTTGATTGATTGAGAAACGTTGCAACAGTTGTAACTTGTAACAACCCCCTCTATTATCCCTTAACTACAGTAGCTGGGCAGAGGCCCCAATATTTTGGCATGGTTTAAAACCTTCAATGAATCGAGCTCTTCGAAGCTGTCTGATTGTATATTGATAGCATACATGGTTCCTAGAAACTGATAAATGGAGTTTAATATCAGAAGATTATATTATCATTTTTCAATGGATACATGCTTTTATCACTTCTACTGATCTTGCTTTTACATTCAGGTGTTAAAACTGTCATATCAGCTATTGACGGCATACTTGGCTCGCCAGAAAGTCAAGATACAGACGAATGTGAATCTGCTCTTGAAGCATTGGGTCAAATTGGTTTGTGTAAGTGCAAATCCTACTCATGTAAATACTTTGTTGCAAAGCAACTGTAAATGCATATGGTGTTTTCCTTCTTGCTCAATATAATATGGACTACTTATTTCTTATAGGGTATCAATTTCAAAGTTATAATTCAAACTCAACAAACACTTTTAGAAACTACTGAACAATTTTAGTATCATATAAGGACCATGATTAAACATCTATATCTACATGGAATCCTCAAGCAATCCCTATTTTCCTTGCAAATATAATTTTGAGAGAATTTAAAAAAGGTAGTGGCTTTAAATTTTCCCCTTGCTTTTAAGCTTTTAATTTAGGTCAATGTTAGGAACAGTGGCGGAACCTGAATCTCTTCTCAAGGGGTGCCAAAAGTAGAAAACACAAACTTTTAATTGGTAGTATTGTTTAGCTCTGTAACTTCTCTACAAAAACCTAAAAAATAGACTAGCAAAATAATATAAATTACAGATTATCATATTACATTTTAATAGGTTATACACCAATTTATAACTCGATGTTTTTTTATCTTGAAATTATCTACAATTCAAAAACAAAATTTCCGAGCAACTTTTCAATAGGAAAAATTGTCTATGAAAAATCAATGAATCATATTCAATTCTTTTATCTTGGTTTTTTCAATTTTATTTCATTCAGTTTTACATTTTAGGATTAAATATAAAGTATGGAAGAATTAACAATTTAGACTTTTTTTATATTCACTATGAAACTGGGCTAATTAGGGTGCCAATTATCATTTTTAGCCAGGGGTGGCATGTATAAAGATATAGTCGTAGTTTGAAATACTAATTGAGACTCTTCACCACTCTGGATTTCTGGCTCCTAGCCAATTTGTATATCCTTTAGTGTGTCCTTGAACTTAAATGATGGCATAGAATATCTCCTTCACTTTTTATTAGGTGTAAAGCTAATTAGGCCTGGCTATATATTCAACAATTGGCCTTTGCTGTCTTTGTGTTTACCCATCATCCATGGAATAAAAATAGTGGATTCTGTTGTGATTTCTCTTTAGCGAGTCAAGGAGCTAACTTGCTGCTGTCGGATTCGCCACCTGCTGCTCGACATGTAGTTGATGCGGCCTTTGACCGGCATGTACACGGTAAACAGCTGGTGCGTGCATTAAATACTTTGGCTTTGTGGTAGCTTTTTTTTTCACCTCTTGTTAAAAGATAATACGTTTTTTCCCTTTTCATGTTGTGAGCATAATTTAGCTCTCATATTTCAACTCGTTTTTTAGATTAATATTTGATGAAATGCGTAATATATTCTTGCCGGGTTTGTAATCTAATATAATGTCGAACACTGTGGTCAAAGTTTTGTCTTCATTTTGACTGTCATAATTGTAGCACATTATATCACACCCTGACCCCAGCAACACTTTGCTTCTGCTCTCACAGTTTTTAGTAAAATTTAGACGAAATATATTTCTGTGATGGTTCTAAAATGGTGGTTCAGGCAGCCCTGCATGCTCTTGGAAACATCTCGGGAGAAAGTCGATCAGAGAATAACATATTACTGAATAATGAAGCCGAAGAAAACCTGCGAGATTTAGTTTATCAGACTGCATCAAAGACTTCAAAGCTGGCACCATCAGTAAGTATATTTATTCATTATGTCCTGTGCTTGCAAAATGTGGCTATTGTTTCCATTTCTGTAGTTACTCAATGCAGTACAAAGCTGACATCATTACCCTGCTATTTATTTTAGTTATTTTATTTTTGAATTCTTCTGCCTGTAAACGATCAATATGGTCATGATTTTCCTTTTTGCACGACATTTGGTCTATGTGAATAATCTTACTCAAAGAAAGTAAATTGATAAATTAAAGAAAATCAATGGGTAACTAGGCTAAAAAGTACTTCAACTGACAGTTCATCCTCACTAATTGAGTGAGCCTTTCTTATTAGTTATTCTTGTGAAATAATCTTTTCTTAGGGGTTGAATTGATATTTTTACGTTCTTTATTTGTTAAAAGAATCTGCATTCTTCATCATATTTGAGAAACTTACTAAATTGATACCACATTTGTCAGGGCATTTTCCTGTCAGTTCTTCGACAAGATTCAGAGATTCGTTTGGCAGTAAGAACTCATGATGCAACATCATCTTCTCTTGAATTATTTCTGAAAGCATGTCATGGACTTATTGAACCTCCACATATTTTCTTAAATACAGAGGGAAATGCTATCCGAATCTCACCCGAATTTGTGAGATTTAAGTTTCCAGTTATTCGTGTCAAATCTAGTGGGTTTTTAATATGTGAACATTTTCAGGGATACAGGATGATAACTGGGTTGGTTGCTCGACCATGGTGCCTGATGGAGATATGCTCAAAGCAAGATATAATAAACATAGTGACGGATGCAAGTACTGAGACCACAAAAATAGGTCTGTTATCTTATCTTGTTCTATGTTCATATTTAAGAGATTTATCAGAGTATGTGTACAATTGCCAAAGCTTGCTTTGTCTTCGTGTTTCTTTATAAGTTGCTTAGCGCTGCAATCAATTTAAGCTTTGGTGGGTGCTCCAAATCAATTTAAGCTTTAGATGTTTTTAGTTTTAACTTCACATCCGAGGTGTGTCCATGGAAAAATTCATGTCTTTGTTTCTATCAGTAGCCTCAGGCTTTTGGTCTCTTCACTCAGAGGGTACCATTGTGCGTTTCTCTTCTGTCTTCCATGGCATAGTTTGGCATTCTGGCTGTTGAGAGAAACATATAAGTATCTATATATAGCAAAAATGTGTGCTTTATGAAGTTGAAGAGCCCCTTCACTTGATGCAATTCATGCGAATGAAAGATCGAAAGGTTTTCGTCAAGCAGTTTTTCGTTGTGTTTCTGTGCTCCAAATGATGTGGTGAGGCTTTTTATTTTTGCTAATCAAATTTTCAGGTATGGAAGCGAGATATAATTGCTGCAAGGCAATCCACAAGGCTTTTTTCTCTTCAACCAGGTTTAAGGGGGACCAAAACCTTGCTGGGATAGCTGCAAAGGTTAATATGCAGAGCACACTAATCCAATCTACTCTTTAGGCTTTGTTTGGATCTTGAAAATTATGAAGGAGAGAAAAGGGAGACGAAACTAAAAGGACTGACTAATAAACTATATTCCTATGTTCATTTCCCCATTCCTCTCCGTTGAAACCAAAAAATGAAAATTAAATTGTTTACAATTCCTTTTTCTTTCCCTTGTCACTTTTCAACATCCAAACTTAACGTAGTGATAAGTGTAACACTAGCTAATTGATAACTGTTGATGTGCAGTTGCAGGAAGCAATTAGGAGTGGACCCTATATGGCGGCTAGAAAGCAGGTAGAAGCTCAACCTGTAGTAGTGACAGCTGATAGATTCTAGAGTTTGTATTACCAACAAAAACCAAAAGGCTGTTCTTTCTTTCTACCCGTCATGTGATGTATCTAAATAAATGACTTGATCTGTTGAAAGTAACCTTCAGTAAGGATTTAAGATATACAGATTTTCTCAGTGACAGTTTTGTAGTAAGTTTGAGTAAACCTTCCTTCAAATATTTGTTTGTGTTTCTTACACTTTTGACTCTCTTCCCTCTCTTGCACTTTGGATCTTTAACTTTCATTTCAGGAAAATCAAGTCTTAAAATGTCATTCTGATTGCAATTTTAACCCCTTATATCGTTTACTTTACGTCAAATAAGACACTAACAGTTTGATTCTCACAGCCATTGGCCTAGGTAGCCGGTGATGTGTGATCTTCTATTTTACCTGTAATGCAATGCACTCTTTTCTAGTTAAGGCATGTGCACCTCTGAGATTTGTCGGAGAATTACGATCCAAATTCTGATACTACTTACTGGAATTAAGTAAACTTCAAATAAGACACTAATTGTTGAAATATTGCATACGATATTGAAGATAATCTTAAAAGCCTGTGACATTTATTTTGACGAAGTATAGCATATTATGATTGTTTCATGGATTTTGTAGTTTTTTTGTCAGTGGATAGAATTGGAGTAAGTTTATTGTAGTTTTTTTGTCAGTGGATAGAATTGAGAATTGGAGTAAGTTTATTGTAGTTTTTTTGTCAGTGGATAGAATTGGAGTAAGTTTAGCATGAATAATTATAAATTGGTTAGTGATAGTGAACAAATGGTAAATGGCTTGAGACTTCAATTTTAATTTAAAAACCTGTATAATTAGCAACTATATATTGCATTTTCAGAACTATTTTCTCTTTTTGTTTTACAACAATAGCCTTGTGTCGATTTGTTAATGTACGAAGTTTCTAAAACTATTTTTAAACCGATAAATGTTTGTTGAATTTTACTCTTTCAATCATCAGAAAATGGATAAATAAAAGAGACACTGTCGACATATTAAACATAAAAAAATATAATGATTAAATTAAAAGAATAATAAGTTAAAATATATAGAGTAAATTTTTCTCGCTCCAAATTCGGTAATATCTCAATATATTTCTCTTTCCAAATTAAAAGTATTTAAAATTACGGACAAAATTAAATTTAAAATTAAAAATATGTCTAAATAGTATCCATTATAAAATAGATGATTCATCGTTGGTTTATTGGATTAGAATAGCCGAATACCTCGGGCCTTGTAGGGAATAGATCGAAACCGATGGGGGAGCTAAATAAAGCTGAATCCAAACAGTCTACAACGGAGGACAAAACAGGGATCATGACCACTTGAATTCTCCTATCAGTGGATAAAGCAGCAAGAAGAGAGTTTGGAAATCTCTGCCAAGGGCTGTGGTTCTCTAGAGAGAGAGAGAGAGAGAGAGAGAGAGAGAGAGATGGCAGCTGCTGCTATTAACTGCTTAATTCTTCCTTCCAAAATGAGAAATCTTTCGCTGAATAGCTCTTCTTCTTCTTCTTCTTCTGCTCGTACAAGTTGTAATTCCCTCGGCTTCTCTGCAAATCTTTCACACACTTTTTTCTCCAATGGTAATCACTCTCTCATAATACTTATCCTCTCTTTGTTTACTAAGAAAATTCCAAATGAAGAAAGCAAAAAGGCTTTGGATAATTGATTTTGTTCTTTTCCTTATCCTTAATCGCAGGGTGCTTGTCAATGAGCGTGGCTCAGAGGGCAGTTCGTCGTTCTGTTGTGTGCGAGACAGCTCCAAGCAAAAATCCAGATTCAGCAGCAAAGAGAACTCGGCAAGCCGAGAAGAGGCGCACTTACAACAAAGCCCGCAAGTCTGAAGTTAGAACTCGGATGAAGAAGGTTCTTAATTTTATGGATTAGTAGAATTTCAATTGTTTGGTCTATACTTAATGTAGTTTCGTTTGTTTTGTGTGTTGAAGTTTTTGAATTATTTCTCTTCTCAATGTTTTGTGAAATTGAAGAATAATTTTGATGGATGTTTAGCTTGATAGTTTTAAGCAATATTCTATGCTTTTCACATCTCCTCCCCCCAACCCCCTTTATCTAGTCAATAACAACAAGAGTGAAGTTTTAATGGAACTTTTTTTTTTTTTTTTGTAATTTCTTGTGACTGAATTAGAATTCGATTGAGAAACTTGTCTGAAGGGTCTAGTGCTATTAAACCAATAAAACGAGATGGGTTGGCCAATATGTGCCATAGACAGTATACCACGCTTTAGGATATCATTTAACAGCCTATGTAGATGATTTTCTTCCATTCATTGATGAATCACAGATATATCTTAGGCTTTGCATCATTAAACTTGTCAGTATGGTTATTTATTGCAGAATATCAATCTTGTGTATCTATAACGTGTATCTATTGTAAAATCATAGGGTATTAGTCTGGTCTGGTGTACTTTCGGTTAACACTTTCTACTCGAATAAATTAATGAGAAATGCGATGCTCTATGCTTCTATGCACTGCTGTCCTTTCAAAATATTCTTTAATAATCAGCCTATGTCACGAGAGCTTCATCATCTGCTGGTCAGAGATGGTATAGTTCCATTGTTCTTTTGTAATCTTCATGTACTGTAACAACAGTTGTCAGTGCCACAATGACTACAGAAAGCTGAAACTAGATCCACATATTGATGTGGATCTTCATGATGTTTGTGTAGAGAAGAAAAACACTCGAATCTATACGAAGGCTGAATGATACATTTTGGTTCTAGATGTTTACATAACATTTCTTATACCCTTGCAGGTTTTAGAAGCTCTAGATGATCTGAAGAAGAAAACTGATGCACAATCAGAAGAAGTCATTTCTATTGAGAAACTGATTGCAGAGGCATACTCTGTGATTGACAAAGCAGTGAAAGTAGGGACATTGCATAGAAACACCGGGGCACGCAGAAAATCTCGACTTGCTAGAAGGAAGAAAGCTGTTGAGATCCACCATGGCTGGTACACCCCTGCTCCAGCTGCGTCAGAAGTGAGCGTCTGAAGTAACTCCTCTCGTTTATTAGAATGGAAATAGCAGGTAGAATGAGATTCAAGTTTTTTCATGTAGAGGATGATGATTGATGACCAGTTGGTTTTTGTTATATAAATTATTCTGTTGGCTCATGTGATTCAAAACTCATATCAGTTGTCCTCTGAAATTAAAATTCAAGTTGGTTATATCATTGTTATTTAATTTTGTTTGTTTTCTTCATATTCCAATGAAACGAAAGAATGGAAACACAATTCACTCTAATTTTCTTTTGCTCATGATTTTCTTTCCCTTAATCACTTTTATTATGAGAGCTAAAGCTCTCTTCTGATTTGTTAAATGAAAAAATGGTAACTTCTTACTCGAGTTAGTATTATTAGTTTCAACACTAGTTAAGCCTTTCAAGGAGCTTACCCACAAAAAGATAATGGTAGCATAAACACCAAGAGCTACCATACTTTACTTGAGCTATTCATTCAATTTTGTTCCAATGAATACATGAATATGGCTGTTTCCAATATATTCCAACTCTGACTTCAGATGCTAAACGCAACTGCGTTTTGCTCTAAGGGATTTCTTTTACAAAAAGGAGACCCAAAAACAACTAAAACATAGAAAAAAATCTGAATTTATTCTTGTATACTGTCGATATACCAACATTTACATTTGGTGTTTACTTCAAAACTGAATGGCTCTTCTACTATGACATCACCCAGCCAAGTTTAAATCTGTTTTGTTCTCTCTCTTAGTCTTTCCTTGCTGCAGCTTTATCTTCATGGAGTCGACCAGCATTTCAGTTCTTGGCTCTGGCATCATTCCCTTCGATTTCATCTCCGAGAAGTACCTCAAACCCTCCTCAATTCTTCCCTTCTCAAAAAACCCATGAATCATAATAGTATAAGATCTCTGATCAGGTCCCAACCCAATTTTCATCATCTCATCCCACATATACTTCACTCTTTCTTGATCATCCCACTCCATATACAATCTCAATACCAAATTGTATGTGTCACTGCTCATCTTGCATCCACTCCTCTCCATCCTCTCCAAAAGCCTAGGAACTTCCTCTGGCTCCTTTAAAGACTTGAGCAAGTAACTGTAAGTCACTGAATTCGGCAAGCATCCTCCTTTCTTCCCTTCCATCTCGGTTAAAAGCTCATAAGCCTTTTCCATCCTCTGAATCTTGCAGAGGTGTTTGATGAGAGAGTTGTATGTTGAGACGTTCGATGCACAGCCTCGCTCATTCATTTCCCTGAAAACGTCAAGAGCTTCGGGAATTCTCTTCTTGAAACACAATGCATCAATGATGCAGTTGCATATCACAACGTCGGGTTTGCAACCCTTATCCCACATTGTCCGAAACAGCTTCAGAGCCGTGCCCATCTTTCCCTTCTTTGTCAGCGAATTGATTATAGTACCGTAAGTGTATATATCCGGCCTGCATTTCGACTGAATTATATCGTTCCAGAACCTTTTCGCCTCCCGTACGTTGCCCAATACGCACCAACCATTGAGGATGATGTTTCGGGTCTTTATATCTGGGTGAAACTCATGCTGCTTAGAGTTGAACAAAGTTTCAGCAGCTTCAACATGCTTATACCTGCATAGCCACATCAAGAGGGTCTCAAATGAAAGCAAATCAATCCGCAGCCCATAGTCTCTCCTCTTATAGAAAATGGCTACTACTTCCTCCACCTTATGTGCGGCTGCATATCTATTAAGCAAAACCCCATATGTCTCTTCATTGATAAGACCCACTCTCTTAGACATTTCCTCGAACACTTGGATCAGTTCATCAAAGCGCCGCATTTTCCCTAAAATGTCGAGAATCTCATTGTAAACTACAGATCCAGGATTGTACCCACCTTTTTTACAAACCCAAATGAAGAATGCGTAAGCTGGTTTCCAGTCGGATCGATGTCTTCGAAGCACGTTGAGAACGAAATCCTCCGTAAGAACGAGACCGCATCGATCTAGAGCTCGTTCCATCTCCTCCGCTGGCTTTTCTCTTCGATGCTTGAAAACATTTTGGACGAAAATAGCGGATTGATCATCTGGTGTTTGCTGAAACTCGGCAGGGTTATCAGAATTTCGAACCGAGGGCAAAAGCCCAGTTCTTTCGGTTCTTCTCGGAATGGCAAAATCAGAGGTTTGTGAGCGAGGTTTTGGATTTGGGTTCGTTTGATTGCAAGCGCAAGAAAATGGTTTGTGTAAAATGGGATTGCCAAGAAAAGATTTTGTGAGTTGAATTTGGAATACAAATTTGAATTCTCGTTGCATGCTTTTCCTGGTAAATAATTTCAATGGTTGGAATTTTGATTGGGATGTAGAAAGGGGAAATGAACAACTGTCCCTAATCCACCCTTGTGTACTAAGTGGTGGCGAAATTCTCGGTTCGGAAAATAGAGAAATGAACTAGCAATATGCTTTCTCAGGGTTTTCAAACGTTACTGACATATTATAATTATCACTCACATGTAACAATTTCTTCTTTTAGTCATGAGTATTATATAACGTTCAAGAAAAAATAAGTATTAAGTGGTGAGTGAAATTCACGTGTCAAAAAAGAAAAACGACATGACAATATATAAAACATTCTCAGCATCTTAATCATCACTCTCATATAACAATTTCTTCTTTTAGTTATGAGTATTATATAACGTTTGAGAAAAAATAAGTATTAAGTGGTGAGTGAAATCCACGTATCAAAAAAGAGAAATGACATGGCAATATATAAAACATTCTTAGCATCTTAATTATCACTCTCATATAACAATTTCTTCTTTTAGTTATGAGTATTATATAACGTTCGAGAAAAAATAAGTACTAAGTGGTGAGTGAAATCCACGTGTCAAAAAAGAGAAACGACACGGCAATATATAAAACATTCTCAGCATCTTTATCTACATCATGTTAGACGGGTTGCATGTTAATAGAGTCGTTTGATAAGTAAAATTTAGAATGATGATCATAATTGATTAGGTGGCGATTGAATTAGTGAAATTGAATTGATTATAAAATATGATTGATATGTTTAGTTATGAAATTGATTGTAAAATATGATTAATTTGTTTAGTTGTGAAAGTAAATTTATAGAATGAGATGTTCTGAATATTCATATTATTATATGATTTTAGAGATAGAATGTCTCATCTTTCTCTAGAGAATTCTCCCAAACCAAATCCTAGCCATTGAGGGTTTTAATGTGTAAACTCCCGTCAGACCTAGGCCTGAGCTCCGTCGAGCTCAGGGCTGGGGTCCCCCTCTCCTGCGGGCGAAGGCTTACGGAGGCGTTGTAAGATTTGTTCCAAGGCAGCTCTAGTTTCCAACGTCGACGTAGCCTCCATTCATTGAGGCGAATGGGTTATTTGACTGGAACGAGCCCGTGATTTTTTTGAGAGACACGGGGCAAGCTTCGGGTTCTGAGAATCTCGTTTCCACCATAATTTCTCAAGTGTTGCCGGAAAAAATGGAGGACTTCATGACTAGTTTCATCGTTCTAGTCGTCGACGTCCTCCTCTAGGGTCACTACAGTCCCAGCCGATTAAGGCGTTTGCCTCTGCTCAGAACGAGGCATTGCTCATTCTCTGTCCACCGTCGTGATTCCCCTACTCTTGAATCTCGAAGGTTTACCCAAGGTCCAGATTCTCCACACTGGTAGTCTGAGTTGCCGAGAGAGGTCTTCTAGAGCTGAGGAGTGTGATGTACCGGTTAGCTGTACCCTGAAAATCTCCCCGGAAATCAACCTTTGCCGAGGGTTTTCCAGTGAGGACACTTGCTTGGGTGGTTTTGAGGTGTTAGTGGTCGTTACATTTCTTGGTTTTTCGACAACCTAATTTTTGTGCGTAAGCTAGCTATGTATTGTTTATTGTCGTGCACTTTGGTTTTCTTTAGAGGCAATTAGTTAGTGGTGGATTGAATAGGCTGTGATAGTCAGGTTGTTTGTTTTGTGTGGATAGATGAGCACTTGTGACTGTTTACAAGAGTGAATATCGAAAGAGAATTCCAAATGTCCTTTGACAGATGTCACTAAAGCATCCCGAGGTTGACGCATCTCGTTGGGCGTGGAGAAGCATTGAGAACTTTCATTTCTTTCTTCGGAGCCGTCCTTGCTTTCGCGTGAAGATTAAGGACCTACAGAATTATCATATGTTAAGAAGGATTTATATGACGTGGGGGCGTGGGTGAGCGTCCCTCTCCTTGATCTGGTTTGCTCTATGCGATCCCCCTGATGTGGTTTTTGTGTTATATCTCTGTTGTGGTATAACCATTCAATTACATTTTCATGTTTGCTCCTAGTTTCTGTAGTGTAGTGTGTCTTCATGTTTTGTATCTAACTTAAGCTTAGCATTATCATACATGTTGTATATATGATGGTATGCCCCTTGCATAAATGTATCCTTTTGGTTAAATATATTTACATTTTGACCAAAAAATATAGAGTAATTGATAGCAATTTAGAATTGTTATGTTCGGTATCACGTATAATTTTGTAATAACTTTCTAAAAAAACTTTGGTGGTAATTCAAATTATCTTATCATTATTGATTTATCTTGATAATTCAATTTATAAGCAAACTATGATTGTTGTCAATTTTAAAAATTACTCTAAATAAATAAGTCAATTTAATTATGAGTATAACTAGATGACTACATCATTGGATGGATTACCATACTAAATAGGCCCTGGAATTTGTTAAGCTTTAGCAAACTCTTGACATGTTTAGTCTTAAATCAGTAAAGAGAAAGAATGAAGAGAAAAGAGAGAGGAGAGAACCTTGGACAAGTCTTGCAAAGCCAACCTACTTCAATGTATCTTAAGAAGTAAGGGGTTATCGATTTAATCACAAAGGAGAGAGAAACCAACTCCTAAGCCAAGAAGCTACAAAAACAATAAACCAGTATGCTAACAAAAACTAATTTAAACCACTAGTTGGCATAGTTAGATACACAAAACTCATTATCCCCCCTCAAGCGTAAGGGGGTGAAACACCATCTTAAGCTTGCCCTTTAAGTACTTAAACCAAGCAGTAGACAAAGGTTTGTTAACAGTTCAACAATCTAATCCTTAGAAGGTACAAATCTCACAACTAAGCAGCCCCTCATAACTCTATCTGGATCAAAGTGTATATAAAGTTCAATGTGTTTTGTCCTAGCATGTAGGAAGGGTTGGAGGCTAATACAAGAGAACTCACATTGTCACACCAGATTACAGGTTTAGGCAGAGGAGAAAAACCAAGTTTAGCAAGCAAACTGCAAAACCATTGAACTTCAGCAGCTGTATTTGCAAGGGACCTATATTCACTCTCTGTACTTGACCTGAAAATTGTTGGTCGTCGTGGCACGTGCGCGACGGAAGCGTGTGGCGCGTGGTCATTTAAAAAAAATTAAATTTTTAATAAAAAATCGAATCCTTTAGTAAAACAAAATCGCGCAACGCTACGATAACCAAAAATATATTTATTAAAAACTCTTTTTCAATCAGTCAGGATCCATTATATATTACATTCAAGTTTATGAATCATATACCTTTTGTCGCCTAAATCAAATGTCCTCGCGAAACTGATCGATTCTTCGTTCCCATGAAATCGTTCTAATGATCAGCAGACTCTGAGATCCACACCAAGATCTTTCAAATCAATTCTCAACGCACTAAGACGTGTGTGGGCACGTAGAATATAACGAAGACACTTTTCTATCTCTAGATGTGCTCAACACATGAGATTTAGATATTTTAGTGAGAATGACTTTTGTGTGACGATTCTCTAAAAGAACATGATGATGATTCTTTTAGAGATTTTGATTAACTCTTAATCGTAGAAAATTCACTCTTTGAGAAATTGTGTTTTTCTCTCAACTCTTGATTGATAAACTTATTATCTGATTAATTGATTCATCATCTTAGGCCATCAGAATAATATCTTATCTTTTCCAGTAATAGTGTATAAGATGTTTATGGATAAACTGAAATAATATTTAATTATAAAATTGTCAATTGCAATGGGCTCCACTACTAATGTGCACAATTGTAGTGCCAGATAGCACTGTAATGTTGCACCCCCATTACTGTAGTATCACGTGGCACCACAGTACTCCATGCAATCTCTGATACATAATCAGTGATTGACACGTGACAATTACTCTGAATTAAATATTTATTTTAATCAAATAAATATCTAGATATTAGTTAATTCATAATTAACATATCTAATTATTCATATCAACTAAATTATCTATTATTTCACAAATAAAATATTCAGTTGATCCAAATTATTATCAAATAATAATTTAATTATCTAATTTCACAATTCAGATATTTTGTCCACTTATCGATAATGGAAAAAATAATCGATATATATATATATATATATATAATTTCTGAAAATTACATTTACATATAAATAATTCAATTAATAAATTCTTAATTTATTAAACACACATAATTATCTCATAATTATGTACTTGCCGCAGGATAAAAATTCATTTGCAAGTTAGTCATTTTCTCATGTCCTGAATATTCAATCTCTAGACAGCGTAGTATAAAGGTGACTTGGAGACCATGAACCTATAATCCTAAGCTCTAATAAATTAGATTATTAATTAAACTCTTTAATTAAATAATCTTATTTATTAATTCCATTATTACTCCACTATAAATATGAAATTACACTCTTTCACATAGTTTTGTCCTCCAATTATTGGTTCGTAAATTAGAATTGATCAAAATTACAATTTTACCCTTTTAATTACCTCTTGATCCTTAAGTAGCATTAATACACTAGTGAATGGCTAACTTATAATCTTATTATAAGTTTGAGCTCAATAACCATTCAGTTTCAAAATTAACAATTAAGAGAACGATCCGTTAGAAAAGCTTGGATTCTAAATCTAGTAAGATTATGTTCTCAGTCATCCATATCACTCAATCTCTAAAATAAAAGTCACTAGTCTGTTTTACAAACAAACCTTAACAAGTGAATCAAAAGATCCAGTAGAGATGCATAGAAGTTCATGACTACTTAAAAGTCAGTCTGATCTACATATGATCATCGAGTTGATGTGTATTAAATCTTTATGATAAACGACGTGTTGATAAAGATATTAATTTACATCGGTCCAGTCATATAAAGAATATTCACTTAGATGTCTATCTACATCAATGATCCGGATCTAGATCACACGCATTCATAATGCTTAGTGAACCGTACTAGCAACTATTCATTAAAGATTTTATACTTTAATATGTTGCTGACAATTTTATTCATTATCTATTATCTTAATCATTTGTACTAATATAAGATCATAGTCTCATTAATGAATATATAATTTTCAGATATTTATATAAATTACTCAACAATAATTTAAAAGAACAATTATAAGAAAAATGTAATCCTCATTAAATTTTATATCAAAATGTCGATACACATGCTTTGATGGCATAGCCCCAAACAATCTTCCACTTGCCCTAAAGTAAATGTTGCATCTCTCTTAATCTCATGTTATGCATGTAGCCCTCAAATGACTTCGCAGGAAGTGTCTTTGTAAAAGTATCAGCCAGGTTTTGTTCTGACGCTATCTTCATAACAGTCACATCCCCTCAATGCACGAACTCTCATCTCTATGTGATTGCCCCTATTGTGACTCATCGATTCCTTGGAATTCGCTACCGCCCCACTATTGTCAGGATCATTGGCTTGTCCATATATGAAACTACTTCCATATCAGTATAGAACTTTTAGAGTCATACCGCTTCTTTCGCAGCTTCACAAGCCGCTATAAATTTGGCTTCTATAGTGGAGTCTGAAATGTTAGATTGTTTAATACTTCTCCAAATTACAGCTCCTCCACCTAGGATGAATATTGTTCCAGATGTTGACTTTTGACTGTCTCTGTCTGATTGAAAATCAGAATCACTATATCTAGTGGGGTTCAGGTCTCCACTTGAATAAACAAGCATATAGTTTTTCATTCTCCTAAGATTCTTGAGAATGTTCTTTACTACGATCCAGTGTTCCAAACCTAGATTTCGATTGATAACAATAAAAATTCTCACTGCATAATAGATGTCTGGTCTTCGTACACAATATATCATACATGAAACTTCCAACTGCTGAAGCATTAGGAACCTTTCTCATATCATCTTCCTCCTGAGGTATCTTAGGACATTGTTCCTTGGAGAGGACAGTTCTATGTCTGGTCGGTAGTTGACCTTTCTTGAAATTCTCCAAAGAGAATCTCTCCACCACCTTATCAATATAAGATGCCTAAAAAAGTGCTAAGAGTTTGTTCTTTGTATCCTTTATTATTTGGATGCTCAGAATATTCTCCCAAATCTTTCATTTGGAATTTCTCAGCTAACCACTTCTTTACTTTTAATAGAGTTTCTACATCATTCTCAATGAGTAGAATATCATCAACATAAAGAACTAAGAAAACCACTATATTATCGTTGATGTATTTATGAACACAGGTTTCGTCAACATTTTGCTCGAAGCCATAAGACATTATAACCTCATCAAAAGTAAGATTCTAAGATCTAGATGCTTGCTTTAATCCATAAATGAATTTAAGAAATTTTCATAATTTCTTATCTCGCCCCCTTTTGTACGAACCCTTCTGGTTGCATCATATAGATGTTTTCTTCAAGAGAGTCATTCAGAAAAGCTGTATAGACGTTCATTTGCCATATCTTATAGTCAGAACTAGCGGCTATCGACAAAACGATGCGAATGGATTTTAGCATGGCCATAGGGGAGAATGTATCTTCATAATCGACTCCCTCTCTTTGTGTATAGCTTTTGGCTACTAACCGTGCTTTGAAAGTCTCTATTTTTCCATCTGCACCTCTTTTCTTCTTGAAAATCCATTTACATCCAATGGACATGACATCTTCAGATGGATCTACAAGTTCCCAGGCAGAATTGGAATACATAGATTCCATTTCCTAGTTCATGGCATCTTGCCATTTCTCTTTTTCAAGATCATCAATTGCTTCTTCATAAGATAATGGATCATCCTTATTAATGTCTGACACTAGGACATGTGTCTCTAGTTCGTAGCGATCTAGTTGTCTCACAACGCTCCCACTACGACATTGCACACTCCAACAAATAATCATTGAATTCTAAAACCAAGTATTCACCACCTTGATCGGATCGAAGGGTTTTCAATGATTTACCTAATTACTTCTCAGCTTCAGCTTTGAAGTCTTTCAACTTTCCAAAAAAAATTAGACTTTCTTTGCATTAGGTAAGTATAACCATATGTTGAGTAATCGTCAATAAAAATGACGAAATACCCATACCCACAATTAGCTTGTACATTGATCGGTCCACATGCATCACTATGTACTAGTTCAAGTGGTTCCTTCGCTCTTTGATCATTTCTTGTGAAAAGTCTATTGGTCATTTTACCCTCTAGATAGGATTCACAAACAGGAAGAGTTTCAACTTTTAGTTCTCTCAAAGTACCATGCTTTGTTAACTTGTTTAACCTATCTAGATTAATATGTCTCAACCTAAGATGCCAAAGATACGTGTTATCATCATTGTGAGAAACTCTTGTTTGTTACTTTTAGGTTTTACTACTTTAAATAATTCAAAATTATTTAACGCACGTTTAGTCTGATTAAGTATATACAGTCCGTTTATAACTTTTTCATGACAAATATCGAATCCATTCTTAGAATTAATTAACTCTTTATTATTAAAAAAAACTTCGAATAATTGTTCTTGCAAAAATGAAAGAGAAATCAAATTTCTTGGAAATCCAAAAATATGATAAACATCATTTAAAACTAAATAAGTATATCTAAAAAGTAAACGAAGTGTCCCTAATACTTTAGCTTACACGAGCGTGTCGCTGCCAATTCTCAAAATAGCCTCGCCATCAGCTAGCTCCCTTGACGAATCAAGCATCGACAAAGAAGAACATACATGGTTAATGGCTCCTCAATCAAGTATCCAGGATGATAAATCATATTCCACTAAACATGCTTCAAGTACAAGTAAATCATATTTACCTTTCTTTTTTAGCTCGGAGAGATACTTATTACAGTTTCTCTTCCAATGGCCTTCAACCCCACAGTGGAAACGTTTTCCTTTAGGCTTGCTATCTTTCTTGTTCTTCTTGGATTTTGGGGATGTATTGGCTTTCTTCCCTTTCTTGTTCTTACCATTAATCTTCTTCCTCTTGTTACTTTTAATAGTGGAGGAAGGTTTTTGCTCGACAACATTTTCCTCGCCCTTTTTGGTCATTCTAAGGTTGAGTGGCTCAAAAGTCTACAGATCATTCAACAATTGGGTCATGTTAAATTGTAACTTGTTCATAACATAGTTGGTTGTGAGCACATAAAAAGATGGTGTGAGCGATTCAAGTATAATGCTAACTTGAGTCTAGTCATCAACGGTCGCCTCATGTACTTCTTCCTTGTGCATTATGCTGATGATGTTTAAAACATGTCCTCGCACAGATGTACCCTTTCTTATCTTAGTTGTCATATAGCTCCTAAAAATAATCCTTAGTCGTTGTAAAGGATTTTTTTAGTATGAAAAATCATCTATGAATAAATAATAAAGATCATAATTTAAAGAAAGAATAAATACACCATCATTTACGTGGAAACCCCTTAAAGGGAAGAACAACCACGGGAAGATTGTTCATATTCACTTGTGTCAAGGATTTTACATAGTTGTTGATGAGAGAAGAGAAAAATGACAGTGTCGTTAGTTAAGATTTGCTTAGGTCTCCCCCTTCTCTTTTCTTTTTCATGTGCTTGTACTTATAGACTTCATGATGATAATAATTATAATAATAATAATAATAATGATGATGATGATGATGATGATGGTGATGATAATGATGATGATGATGATAATAATAAATGGATGAACACCCTCCCTATGCTTTCGGCTGATGGGATTGCTTCTTCCTTTCTGTTTCTCATTTCTCATCTGTCTCGCTCAGCTGGCAATTTAATCACAACCACTTGACGATTTCCTGTGGTTCTGAGCCCATCCGTTAGAACTACTTGGTGGCCTGCCAATCTATCTTGTCTGAGCCACTTCATCTTACACAATGAATTACGACCACTTGATTTTTGGTCTGAACCCACTTTTTCCATTCTGCTGTTCTTTCCCGTTCTGGAAGTGATGGTCTCCCATTCTGGAAGTGATGGACCCCTTGTTCTTAAAGTGATGGACCCTCTGTTCTGGAAGTGATAGTTTCCCGTTCTAGATGTGGTAGCAATCTGTTTGTGGATATCTCACGACTTCAGCCCGTAAATCATTTTTTTACTTCTACTTTCCTTGAGCCCTAGGTAGATCCCTTTTGTCCACGTAGCAATGAGTATTTTTTACCTGTTTATTGTCTCACATTACACTCAACATATTTGTTTTCGTTCATGTCTAATGATTTGTCTTTTCTTATTCTGATGTTATGTCTGCCCGTTTTTATCCTTACATGCTTTTTGAAAGCATGTGATATGATTTTTCCAAATAATTTTCCGATTGTTCACTGTCAATGATGGCTTCTTCTTTTTTTCTTTTACGTTCTCCTATTCTCGTTCACAAATCCTTTACATTTTTTGAAAAACGTTTTTGCCAACTCAGTGTCGATGATAATTACTTTCCTTTCATTTACTGTAATGTCTTTCCGTTCTTTTTACTATGGGCTTATTGATAAAATTTTCTCATTTTCTTCATTTTTCTTTTCCTTCTCTCGTACGTTAAGATCCTACGTTCACTGGTAGAATTTTTCTCGTGTCCCTTGCTACGGACTCATTGGTACAGCTTCTCCTGTTTCCTTTTTCCTTTTCTAGTTTTGTATTTTTCCTTTGTATTTCTTTTTCTTTTCAATGAGAATCACTTTGTTTGCACAATTTTTTTTTCTATTGAACTCCTTTTTTGTTGTATTTCATTCTTTCCTCAAAGACTCTAGCAAAATATTGGTGGTCCGGATCTGTTCCCGTACCTATTTCAAGTTGTCAATGAAATTCGTGCTCAGATACTTCAAAAATTTTGCCTCCCAATTCTCTTGGAAATAGTTATTTTCTTTTGTGAAATTTGTTCCCGAGAATAAGACTTTAATTTCTTTTTGATATACATGTTTCCTCAATAACTTAGGTTCAAATAAAGTAAATTAGTTCCTTGTGAGAAAAGTAAATTATGAATTGACATTTTTTTAGAACAATGTCCGTAGACATTTTCAAGGACTTAGGCTCCTTCTGTGGAACCAATGCCCCATTTTGATTTTCCTCTGAGAATGGCGTACGTAGACGCTCCTAAGGACTTAGGCTCCTTTATTGGAACCATGGCCTCATTTCAATTTTCTTCTGAGAACGGCGTACGTAGACGCTCCCAAGGACTTAGGCTCCTTTAGTGGAACCATGGCCCCGTTTTGATTTCCTTCTGAGAGTAGGATTTATGAACTGTCTTTCCCAAGGACTTACGCCCTTAGTTCCTTCTGAGAGTAGGATTTATGAATTGCCCTTCTCAAGGACTTACGCTCTTAGTTCATTTTGAGAGTATGACCCATGAGCTTCCCCTCCCAAAAACTTACGCCCTTAATTCATTCTGAGAGTATGACTTATGAATTGCCCCTCCCATGGACTTACACCCTTAGTTTATTCAGAGAGTAGAACTTATGAACTGCCCCTCCCAAGGACTTATGCCCTTAGTTCCTTCTGAGAGTATAACTTATGAATTACCCCTCCCAATGACTTACTCCTTTAGTTCCTTATGAGAGTAGGACTTATGAATTGCACCTTCCAATGACTTACGCCCTTAGTTCCTTCAGAGAGTATGAGTTATGAATTACACCTCCCAAGGACTTACGCCCTTAGTTCCTTCTGAGAGTAGGACTTATGAACTGCACATCCCAAGTATTTACGTCCTTAATTTCTTCTGAGAGTAAGACTTATGAATTGCCACTCCTAAGGACTTACGTCCTTAGTTCCTTGTGAGAGTAGGACTTATAAACTTCCCCTCCCAAGGATTTACACCCTTAGTTCCTTCTGAGAGCAGGACTTATAATTTGCTCCTCCCAAGGACTTACTCTCTTAGTTTCTTCTGAGAGTAGGACTTATGAATTGTTCCTCCTAAGGACTTACACCCATAGTTTTATTGTCAAAGAAGAGAGAGAGTTGACAGCATGCACGTTATCGGGTCACAAGTTTTGATTGGGAGCTCCAATTTGAATTCTGTAAAGTTCTTCAATAAGTAGACTTTTGTATCTTTCTGATGATATAAGATTCGACGTGTAGTTGACTTCCAATAAATATATTTAATTTCTGAGGTTTATAGTTCTACATAATCTTTTTTTATGAAAACCACCATAAAATTCTCCGTCATCAAGATAATTCCGTCCACCATCAAAGATAATTATGTCCCCGTTGTCAAGACTTTTCTAGTTCTCAAAGCTTTCCCATTATTAGGACTTTTCCAGTTCTCGTGACTTTTTTCGTTCTCAGGAATTTCCCCGTTCTTAGGATTTTCTCGTCCTCGAGACTTTCCTGTTCTCCAGACTTTTCCCGTTCTCAATACTTTTTCCCATTCTTAGGACTTTTCCGTTCTCAGGACTTTCCCATCCTCGAGATGTTTTCCCAATCTCAGCACTTTTCCGTCCTCGAGACTTTTTTCCCTTTCTCAAGTCATTTCAACTCAGAACACTAAATCATATTAGAATTACAACTCAAAACTTTGTTTATCACGAGTCAAATGAGTTTTCCCCTCCTTTTTTTTGAAGTTGATAATGATGTAAAAGAAATAAGCCAATCGAATATGCAAGGAATGAGTTTACCATTTTCTGTTCTGTTTCCAGTTTTGTACCTATTGTCGTTCTAATCTCTACTTCCAACCCGTTGTCGTTTATGTTCCCACTTTCGTTGTTGATGGGGTGTTTGATATAGTTTTTGGCATTTGGGGATGGATTTCTCGAGTTTTTCTCTCACTCTTAATGAAAGTACCAAAATGTAAAGGATTTTTTCGGCATGGAAAATCCTCTATGAACAAATAATAAAGATCATAATTTAAATAGAGAATGAGAGAATAAAGACACCATCATTTACGTGAAAACCCCTTAAAGGGAAGAAAAATCACGTGAAGATTGTTGATATTCACTCGTGTCAAGGATTTTACATAGTTGTTGATGAGAGAAGAGAGAAATGGTAGTGCCGTTAGTTAAGTTTTGCATAGGACTCCCCGTTCTCTTTTCTTTTTCATGTGCTTGTACTTAAAAGCCTGATACTAATAATAAAAATAAGGGGATGATCACACCCCCCCATACGCTTTCGACTGATGTGATTGTTTCTTCCTTTCCCTTTCACATTTCTCATTTATCTTGCTCAACTGCCAATTTAATCACAGCCACTTGACGATTTTCTATGGTTCCGAGCCCATAAGTCAGAACCACTTGGTGGCCTGCCAATTTGTCTTGTCTAGGCCATTTTAGCTTACCCAATCAATTATGGCCACTTGATTGTCAGTTTGAACCTATTTTTCCCATTCTGCTGTTCTTTCCCGTTCCGGAAGTGATGATCTCCCATTTTGGAAGTGATAGACCTCTCATTCTTGAAGTGATGGACCCCTCCCCCCCGGTTTTGTAAGCGAATATGGTTCCCTGTTCTGGAAGTGGTAGCAATCTATTTGTGAATGTCTCACGACATCAGCCCGTAAATCATTTTTGCTTTACTTCCTCTTTCCACGAGCCCTAGGTAGGCCCCTTTTGTCCACGTGGCAACGAGTATTTTTTACCTGTCGAGTCGTTTTAGCGAAAGCGTGTGCTGCATGGCCATTTTAAAAAATTAAATTTTTAAGAAAAAATCAAATGTTTTAGTAAAATAAAATCGCGCAAAACTACGATAACCAAAAAAACTTTTTTATTGAAAACTCTTTTTCAATCAGTCAGGATCCATTATATATTTATATATTAAATTAACAACATACAAGGTTATGAATCATATACCTCTTATAGTCTAAATCAAGCGTCCTCGCGAAACTGATCGATTCTCCGTTCCCACGAAATCATTTCAACGATCAGCAGACTCTAAGATCCACACCAAGATATTCTAAGTCAATTCTCAACGTACTAGGATGTGTGTGGGCACGTAGAATATAACGAAGACACTTTTTCTGTCTCTAGATGTACTCAACACATGAGATCTAGAGATTTTAGTGAGAAGGACTTTTGTGAGCCGATTCTCTAAAAGAACGTGAAGATGATTCTTTTAGAGATTTTGATTAACTTTTAATTGTAGAAAAATCACTTTTTGAGAAATTGTGTTCTTCTCTCAACTCTTAGTTGTTGAACTGATTCTCTAATTGATTGATTCATCATCTTAGGCCATCAAAATAATATATGTATCTTTTTCAGATAATGGCGTATCAGATATTTAGGGATAAACTGAAATAATACTTAATTGTAAAATTATCAATTGTAGTGGGACCCACTGCTAATGTGCACAACTACAGTGCCACATGGCACTGCAGTGTGCCGTGAAGCAGCACAGTCTTGCACCCCCACTACTCTAGTGCAACGTGACACTACAGTAGTCCATGTCAATCTCTGATAGCTAATCAGTGATTGACACGTGATAATTACTGTTAATTAAATATTTATTTTAATAAGATAATTATCTAGATATTAGTTAATTCAAAATTAACGTATCCAATTATCTCTATCAACTAAATTATCTGTTATTTTACAAATAACAGATTTAGTTGATCCAAATTATTATCTAATAATAATTTAATTATCTAATTTCACAAATCATACATTTTATCTCACTTATCGATAATGAAAAATAATCGATAATTTTATATATATATATATAATTCAGTTAATCAATTATTAGTTAATTAATCATACATAATTATCTCATAGTTATGTATTTACTTCAAACTAAAAATTCATTTACAAGTTAGTCATTTTTTCATGTCCTAAAATTTCACTCTCTGAACAACATAGTATAGAGGTGACTTGGGGATCATGAACCTATAATCATAAGCTCTAATAAACTAGATATTAATTAAACTCTTTAATTAAATAATATTATTTATTAATTTCATTACTACTCTACTATAAATATGGAATTGCACTATTAGAGATTATATATTGTATTTCCAGAGTATTCTCATATAGTCCACTGATATAATCATTTCACGTAATTTTATCCTCCAATTATTGGCTCATAAATTAGAACTGGTCAAAATTATAATTTTACCCTTCTAATTACCTCTTGATCCTTAAGTAATATTAATTCACTAGTGAATGACTAATTTATAATCTTATTATAAATTTGAGATCAATAACCATTCAGTTCAAGAACCAATATATGATCCGTTAGAAAAATTAGGATTTCAAATCTTTTAAGATCATGTTCTCAGCCATCAATATCACTGAATCTCCAAAACAAAAGTCACTAACCTGTTTTACAAACAAATTTTAACGAGTGAATCAAAAGATTCAGTAGACATGTATAGAAGTTCATGACTACTCAGGAGTCAGACTGATCTACATATGATCATCTAATCGATGTGTATTAAATTTTATGATAAACGACACGTTGATAAAGATATGAATTCACTGCTATTTCCGGAAAGGAAATGGAGTAGAGGCCCCTTGGTCCAAACCAATCCATGCAAATAAGAGTAGAAGAATGTAGGTTGCTACCGTCAGTATTAGAAAACGTTACTGCCCTACCTTCACTTTCTGTTTCCATCTTTTGAAACAAGTAAGGTGTTCTTCCTTCATCCTCCATCCCCATTACGAGGGCCGGCCGGAATATGTTTGGCTGTTCAATAGTCAATTCCCTTTTGGTTCATTTGGGTATGCTAGGAAGAGTGGGTAGGTGGGTTAGGTGCACCTCTCGCCCAGTGGGAAGTAATGAGGTGAGTCCCCTCTGAATGAAGAAGTAGTGGGGCCCGGGAAATGCGGCGGCATAGGAACCACGGGATCTGGCCATCAATCTTCGTTCTGCCAGACCCATGGATAAGATGATCCATTCTCTTTCCCTCCCCTGGTCCGAATGACCTGGACCGGTTGCAGGAGGAGGTCGTCGCCAAGTTTGCCTATAGCTTTGAGCCGGGAAACTTAGTGAAAAAGCAAGAAAAAGCTTTTTCCCGGGAAAAGATTTTTGTCACAAATGTGGTCGCAAAAAGGAAGCATAGACACAAATCAGAGAAAGGGCTCTTGCTCTGATGTTTGACAGCCTTTCTCAAGTCAGATCTCTAATCTGTTATCAGGAAAAGGAGCTCCAATGGTACTTTAGAATAAGAATAATAGGGACTAATAGGAGAATGAAAATAATAGGTCCGTTTAGCCAAATCCAGGTTTTGAGTTTACTTCTATTTCTGGACCAATGGGAACTCCTACTCATAAAACATATAATAACAGATTCAATATTGTAATCAAGCATCGCCCATTGGTTCTATTCCCGATTCATAACTCTTTTCTCTGGCTCTTTGCTAATCGGGGCTAAAACTCCAGAAATTCTAAATGCCAAAATAGGAATAACACTTGATTCTGTCTGAAGTACCTTCAATAAGATGTATATCCACATCAATGATCCGGATCTAGATCACACGCATTCATAATGCTTAGTGAACCATACTAGCAACCATTCATTAAAGATTCTATACTTTAATACGTTGCTGATAATTTTATTTATTATCTATGATATTAAACCTCTCGTACTAACACAAAATCATAGTCTCATTAATGAATATGAAATTTTCAGACATTTATATGGATTATTCAACAATAATTTAAAAGAACAATTATAAGAAAAATGTAATCCTCATTAAATTTCATATCAAAATGTCAATACACATGTTTTTATGGCATAAGCCCCAATAGAAATCACTTTATGTTTCTTGGAGGACCAAGAGACTAGGTTGCCACCAAGATAGATGAGATAAGCCCCAGTTGAGCTCATGTCATCCACATCTCCATTCCAATCTAAATCTAAAAAATCTTGAATAGCTAGAGAGTTGGAACAAACCATCATGAAGAGTCCCTTTCAAATACCGTAAAACCCTTTTACTTGCTTGCCGGTGGAGAGCAGTGGGTTTATGCATAAATTGGCTCAGCTTGTTAACTATATAACCAATATCAAGTCTTGCAATGGATAGGTATTGAAGAGCACCTATAGTTCTCCTGTACAAAGTGATATCAGCAAGTGGTTCTCCCTCATTGAGACAAAGTTTAATAGATTAGCAAGCAGGAGATGAGGCTGGTTTGGCTTCTTCCATGTGATTCCTTTTAAGTAAGTCAAGAATGTACCATGTCTGAGTAAGTTGAAAACTAGAATTGTCCCTACGAACCTCGACCCCAAAAAATAGTGAATGGGACCAAGATCTTTTTGGGAGAATGTGTCATGTAGATATTGGATGAGGTACTAAATGTGTTATGTGTTTCTTTTAGTAATAAGAAAATCATCTACATAAACCAGTATAAAAGCCACTTCCTTCCCTTATTTATAGAAAAACAAGAAGGTATCAGACATGGAATTTACAAAACGCCAACTAAGTAGAGTGGTTTTTAGTTTATCATACCAAGTTCTAGACGCTTGTTTCAATCCATATAAGGCCTTTTTGAGTCTACAAACATGGTTAGGCCTAGTAATGTCCACAAACATCTTAAGTTGGACCATAATGTCAGCTTCTTCAATCACCCCATTTAGGAAGACATTGTTAACATTAGTTACTATACATCCCAATTGTGAACGAGGGCAAGATGGAGAATAACTCTAACTGTAGGGGGCTTGATTACAGGGTTGAATGTTTCACCAAAGTCAATTCCATATGCTTGGTGAAAGACCTTAGCCACCAATCGTGCTTTATACATTTGTACACTCCCATCTGAGTTGATTTTCACCTTAAAACTCATTTTTTGCTCACAACAGACATGGTGGGCTCCCAATGTACAAGTTCCCATGTCTTGTTCCTAACAAGAGCATTATACTCTTCAATCATGGCTTGATGCCATTGGGGATCAGTTAAGGCTTGCTTGGCAGACTTAGGTTCAATAGGGAAGTTATATATGGGTAAAGGATGTTTGGTAGCAGTGTAGGATTTTGGTTTGGATATGCCAACTTTAGCTCAAGTGATCATATGATGGATGGATTGGGAGGGTTTTATTTAGTTGGTGTCAAAAGGGAATTTTATGAAAAGGTTTTCAAAGATGGAATGGAATTGGTCACACAAGGAAACATGAATAATGGCATGAGAATAAGTTCTGTAAGAGAATCAGTGTGCAAGCAAGAGAAGTAGAATGAGTAGAAACATCATTACCTATCATATCAGGTGAGGACTGACCAAGAGAAACCTGAATAGTTGCATCCCGAGATGGTTGTACATCACTAACCTTATCATGAGAAGGCATACTTGGAGGAATATATAAAGTATGCGACAGTTAAGGAACAGATTGAGAAGACACGATTTTAATAGTAGTACCAAACACAATAGAGTTAGGAAGACTTGACTCATCAAAGATAACATTCCTATATATGAAAATTTTACTAGAACTGTGAAGGCATTTATACCCTTTATGACAAGAAGAATAGCCTAAGAAGATGCACAAATCAGTGTGAAAATTGAACTTATGAGTGTTATATGGTCGAAGATGAGGGAAATAAGCACATCCAAAGGGTTTTAGGGCCTTATAGTCTGACTAATTTAAGAAAGGTCTAAACTCCCCACCCCAGTCAGATTGAATGGTTCTGATTTTGTTTTCAAGCTATTTTTCAATAAATCTTTAAACAAAATAAAAGTTTGTAATGCTTTAGACTTGGTTTTGAGAGGGAAAATTCAAGAAACCTGTTGTGCTCATCAAGAAAGTTGATATAGTACCTAAAACCTTGAACAGATGGTATAGGAGATGGTCTCCATAGATTAATGTGGACAAGTTCTAAGCGTTGTGTGGTTCTGGTTTGAGAGTGAGGGAAGGGCAAGACATGATTTTTTCCCTTTTGGCAAGTAACGCAAAAAGATGGTTTTTGTTTGGAAGTGTTGCACTGACTATGTTGTAAAACCTTGCTCAAAACTTTGTGGGATAGATTCCTTAACTTTATATGCCATATATCCACATCATTAATAGTATTAGTACCAACAACTAAAGATTTATCAATGATTTTTGCAGAATTTAAATTTTATGCAGAATCAATAGAATTGGTAGAGTTAATATAGGTAGACATAACAGAGTCAGAACAAGAAATGTAACTTGCAGGAGAAACCTTGAACTTTTTATTAAGTGGAAGATTTGAACAAGGTACATACTATATAAAAGAGTCTTTACAAGAAATGTGCTTAGCTAAGCTGCTTAAACCAAACAAATCAAGACTTGCAGAATTAATTATTTGTTTAGTAGAATCACAAGAACTATTAGGAAGAGTTTGAGTAGATTGCAAGTTGAAAACAAAGCCTAAACGATCTCTGGAACTAGGATAGGTTAGCAGGTACAACCCATCTCTAAGAATCTGTTGTAAGAGAATGCTCCCTTGGCCTTTTTCTTCACAAAACATAAGTTAGAATAAAATTCTATAAAGACATCATTATCATGAGTAAGCTTTGACACATTAATAAGATTTTCTTTATTTCTGGGAATCTTAGAATGCAATGAAGTTTTAAAGCATGATCTTTGGCATATAATAAGGTATTTCCAGTATGTGGAATAGCCAAAGTTTTACCATTTCCCACTGCAAGTCCCTCTTTGCCACCATATTCTTGAGCAAGACTTAGATTTCCCAGGTCAGGTGTGACATGGTGAGTTTCAACACTGTCTGCATACCAGGCATAGTCATTAATAGAATCTGGTGACTCCATAAAGGCAGCAGGAGATGTCATGAAGGATGAAGGAGCTGTTGACATGAAAGTAGCAGGTGTATTATTCCCAAATTGAGGTTGAGGTTCTGTCTGAGTACCATTATTCAGGCTCTTTTTATACCTGTAGTAGCAAACTGCAGTTGTATGTTTAGGTTTAGCACAAACTTGGCAAATGACTCTACCATTTTCTCTACCTCTTCCATTGTTTCTTCCATTGAATCCTCTTCCTTGGCTAGAGCATTGATTGGGAAACTAACTTCCTCTTACTTGATTAGAAAATTTGTTTCCATTTTGTTGAAAGTTCTTCCTTGGTAAGTTTGAAGTTGTTGTTAGGTTCACATTCATCTTGACTTGAGTTTCAGCAGCTGCTAATTGTCTTTCCAACCTATTTTCATGAACCATCAAGAGAGCTTGAACCTCTTTTATGCTTATCTCCTCTAATTTTGAGGTCAAGTTTACTACAACAGGGTCAAATTCAGCCCCTAAACCATTCAAGATGTGAGAGATGAGATATTGATCATTCACACGATGGCCTGCGGCAGCAAGACCATCAGCAATTCTTCTGAGTTTATCACAGTATTCTATAATTGATAGCTTTGTTTGGTACAATTTTGTAGGGAACTCTTAAGTTGCATCAGCCTAGCCCTTGACTGACTAGCAAAGTGTCTTTCCAAGAAGTCCCACACTTCTGCAGATGTATTATACTGAGTAACAGTGCCCAATACACGTTCATTCATGGATGGCCTGATCCAGCTCAAGAGTAGTTGAGCTTTTCTCATTCTTACCATGTACTCGGGATTATCTTCTCCATTTGCAAGCTTCATGTTAGGTTTTTTGGTAGTGCCAAAAACTATGTCATCAAGATCGTGTCCTATAACTGTAGGAATGACTTGAGACCTCCAAAGGACATAGTTTCCTCTGTCCAACTTGACAGAGACTGAACTGCTTAGGTTATTTGAAAAAAAACTCTGCAAACCTTCATTTGTGCTCGAGGTTGCTCCACTGCTTGTTGTATTACTTTCTGTTGTGGTTGTGGTTGTAGCCATTGGATATGAATCCTCTTCAGGCTTTGATACCACGTTAAGCTTTGGCAAACTCTTAAATGCTTAGTCTCAAACCAGTAAAAAGAAAGAATGAAGAGAGAAGAGAGAATCTCGGACAAGTCTTACAAAGCCAACTTACTTCAATGTCTCACAAGAAGTAAGGGGTTATCTATTTAACTAGAAAGGAGAGAGTAACTAGAAAGGAGAGAGAAACACACTACCAACTAAGCCAAGAAGCTACAAAATAATAAACCAATATCCTAACAGAAAATACCAGAAACTGATTTAAACCACTAGAACTAACTACTATGCTAACAGAAAATAACATAAACTGATTTAAACCACTAGAACTAACTACCCTAACTACGCATAGTTAGATACACACAACTCATTAGAATTTAACACTTATCACATCCAATGGCAAAACTACAATGTGATAATACATATACACACTCACATAGTAACGTGTGCACACATATGTATATATGTATACTAATTATAAATTTTTAATGAAACACAAACAAAATAAACACTCAAGTAAACAAAATAAACCCTTATATGGGTTCATTTGAAAGTAAAATTCAAACTAAAACTTAATTATTATTATTTTTGTCAAATTTACATTATAAATTCTAAAGGGAACAGTAGAATATGACTAAAAACTACAAATTCTAAGATATGAGTGTGGAGATTTAATCAGCTGCGTCAACCCAACTTGTCAAAGTTAAAACATAATTCAAGTCCATATAAAAATTGAAAGTAAAAATTTTCTTGTTCTTCTTATCTCAGCCCTCAATTTTTCCCCTCTCTTCTACTTAAGTCCCTATTCACGGATTTGTGCTCCTTACGGTGGATTTTTATCATCTATTTGCTTACATTTTTTATGAGATTTTGAATAAGATGTGATCTGAATTATAGGTGATAATCAACAACCACCTTGCTTTTTATATGTTGAAGCTACAATTATGAAGAATGTTAGATTTTTTTAAGTCCAGTTTGATCTTAAAATATGTTGAAAAATATGGTATTAGTAAAATATTTGAGGTATTTAAAATGTGTTATTGATATGTCATTGTTCAATACATTTTAAATCATATCATATACATCTTAAATAAAACATTGATCGGTACTGCATATTTACTGATAATAAATACTTTTAATTCTTTTTTATTTGACCAGTAGATGAGCTTAAAGTCAAGCTAGATTGATATCATGTCTTCCTTATAATGTAAAAGAAATAAATGTTTCCAATTTGTTTATCATTAATTTCTTGTCAAAAGAAAGTACATTTCCATTTAGTGATATAGTAATAAATGAACCCAATTGCATAAACAAAGTTGAATGGGAAAAATGGTTAGCTCCCACTAAGGAGACTAATTATTAGACTACGAAAATTAATCAAAAGTTTGAAGCTTTTCTAAGTCAAAAGCTTCATCAAAATTTTGAAACATTCTGAGTCTTAAGCAATCTCACTACCTTGACTCTTTGCCAAATCTATCACTAGAATTTCAAAAGCCCTCACATGAAAACTAAATTTACTAGACTCTATAATACGCAATTTAACCGAATCATTTTAGATATTTTTAAACTAGTCAAACGATTAAACTCACTCCGTAAAAAGTACATCAGAAATAAAAATAAAATGATGTGAGAAAGTTCCTCCAAACAATATGATCGGATACTGACAAAGTAAATCATGCTAGTCTATGATCCATTTCATTACAAGAACATGAAACATAGTGTCAAAATATGATATTAAAAAGTATCGGAGATCTAAACTTTGAAAGATTTACTACTAAAGACAACAACGCACGAATAATATATTTTTACTTTGTTATCTTATAATATATTTTTACTTTTTAAAATAAGTATATAATATTGTTATATGTTCTATGTGAGACTGTCGTTATTTTTTATACATATATACCACAATAGAATCTATGAAATTATTGGCTTTTTTTTAGATTGGAGACCCACCAAAGATCACATAAGGAAATAAAAAAGAGAAATCCAACAATGGACTAATTGCTAATTGCTAGGACCCATCATTCTCATTAACATTGGAACTTCACCTACCTTAGCATGGGGGACCATCATAAAGTATATGTCATAGTGGGAGAGTATTGCACTCTTTTTAAACAGCATCTTAATTTATAATAATTGGTTTTCACCTAAGTTTTAAAATTCATTTTTAAGTACGTTTTCTAAATGTAATGTCAGATTCAATTAATGAGTTCCCCCATGTATACACAAAATTACTTTTGTAGAACTAAAGAAAGTGCCCAAAAAGTTTTTTTTAAAAGAGATTTAATGAAAAGTGTCTCAATATGTAAATAAAATATATGTTTGGATCTTGGAAAGTATGAAAGGAAAAACCAAGAAAGAAAAGTTAAGAAGTAGAGAAAAATGAAAAAAAAAATACTAGTATGATAAAATCATTTATATGAGCGTTCTCCTGATATTCCTATTCTAACTATCCTGAATAATTAAAATGTAGTTATTTTTTATTTTCTGTTTCTTCGTTCTTAATTTTTAAGATCGAAACATATATCATATAGACATTTTATTTTGTGTATATTTTATTTAAATTTTAACTAATGGGATTATTTTTCACGTATAGAGCAATAAAGTTTTCAACTTGATTTTTAATCTATGTGGTTAAACAAAAGTAGTTAATGAGCTTGATCTATCTATTTTTAATGTCTTAATTTATACTTCAAATAAAAGGCATAAAAACTATATAAAGTCTAGGCATAATACATAGTTTAATACCACAACACAAAAACTATATAGGTACTTATTTTTAATATCATATAGTGTATGATCCACAATTCACGTACGAGTTTAGAAGATGAGAGATTAATAAACACGAAAAGTTTATCTTAGTCTTGCATTAGTGAACTTTCAGTATTATTTCATTGATCATTGGCGTGTATATTAAATTATAATAGTTTACCCATCATATTGTGTCAGAGATAATGAGTAAATTCTTAAAATTTAAAGTAGATACATATGTAACATCAAATTATATAAGAATGGTTGACGAAGAATTACTTATTTATATTCACACTCGTGAAATCATGAGTTTAGTTATAAAATAAAGTGATTGATTGATCAGTTGCACAAATATATGGATGCTCCAAACGCCACTCCAAACAAAAAAAATGGCCATTGATCATAATTCTTGTACTGAAATGTAAATAGCAAAAGAAACTAAAAAGTTTCAATATTTGGTAACACATAGAACCAAATGATTAATGAAAATGAATTGAAAGATTTTGTATCAATTAATGAAGATTTAATTAGGTTGGGCCAAAAATGCCCTCATGTCAATTTCAATTTGTCCTCTTTCTTAAGAGGGGGACAAAGCTAAGTGTTCATTCACTTAATCAATTATACATTTATGTTAATGGTTCTGCTTTCATTTTCTTTAACAAATAATATAACTTCTTAAATTGAAAACAATAGCATTTATTAAATTATGGAAATTTTTCTTACCACAAGAAAAGATTGATGATGGATAGATTTAGTCACATATAATATTGTTGATATTTTGTGGATTATATCCATTTAAATATTTACATTTTTACACATTATGTACCATATATTCAAATATTTACATTGTTAAAAAATAACATGGACCAATTTGTGAGAATCTCATACCAATATTAGTATTTACTTGTGAATAAATTATACTAAATTATTTATATTTGTTTTAATTACAGGAACACTCTATATAACTTACACTCACATTCTTTTTGGTTTCATTATATCAACACATGACGAATACATAGTACAATTTTCTTCTTAAAATATCCCCGCCTAGCATTTTTATTGATAATGTAGTTCTTTATAATTATCATATTGGCATTGTTTCTTTAAATATAGTTCGTGGATATTGATTATTTGAGAATATCTCCGTGTTTTCTTTTTTTAGTTAAAATTTAAAGATCAAGAAGTAGTGTGACACTAATTTGAAGAATGAAGTTTTTTACCTCCATTAAGGCGTTAACGACAATGAACTATATGTAATAAAAAAATTACATGAATATCAGCGTGGTAAAGATTAAAAATAAAGTTTAAGAAAATTAAAAATAAATAAAAAATTAACGTGATTTAATAATATTTTTTAAAATAATAAACAAATCATAAAATGTAGTCCTTGATGAGCGTTGCGTGGGGTAGCATGGAAATGTTCCTGTCTATAAAAGGGCGGAAACCATAAAACGTCGGCACGGAAGACGAAGCCAGCGCCGTCTTAACCGCCGTTAGAATACGCCGCCCTCGGCCTACCAAGAGGTGCGTGTCTGACTCTAATCGCGTGACACGTGGTAGTCGCTACCACACTTTTTTCTCGATACTTCATTTATTTCATGCAGTGGGACCCGCCACTCGGTCGGGGGCGGCGGTGAGAAGAATTACATGTAAAAGTAAACAGTGTGGTCAAAGGTCTCGTTGACTGAGCCGAATATTGCTTAGCACGATGCTGTGGTTATTTTAATTAATAGCCTTTGCTTTGATGGGCGCGTCAAAGAGACGCTCCTATGAGGGATTAGTACTAACTACCTTGTCGTAGCGGCCTCCTACATTTACTCGCTGGCTGGTACATACACAGAAGTTGGGAATTAGATTTTCGGTCAAATCAGAGTTAATTTTTAGTCTAATAATGATTAATGCTAATGTAATACGTTTTTATGATATGACTATTGTCCATGTAATAAGATATAACGCAATTGGACTCCAAATTATTCCGACTTCATTTTCGTTTCTCTAATTTTAATTTTGAATCGAATAATTTAAAATATTGTAATTAAATCTTTTTATTATGTATATTATCTACATTAATCGAATAATTAATTAAATTTTTAAAAATTAAGAAATGTATCAATCATTTATAAATTATTTTATCGAATTATTTTAACGAATCATAAAATATTAACATATATAAAAAGATTGACACGTGGACAATGGTTGTGAAATTATTAAACGTGAAATTTGAATTCATTTGTGTTGTTGAACGTTAATATTTTCAGTAACTTTGGTCAATCAATAACTTAAAAAAATTTAAGTTTGAGAAAAAAATAAGACATTGATTGTAATATTTTAAATTATTTAAAGATTATATTGAGAAAATGTTAATTCTAATTACTAAATTGAGCATCAAAGTGAACTGTATGAAAAAAAAAAAATTTTGGATGCCCAAAAAATGTTGCTCATTCAATAAACTGTAAATGATTATAATATGACTTGTGTGAATCAATTTATCTATAGGATATATAAACGGGACAATATGGGGAGAAATCTTTTTAGTCAAGTTTACAATAATGCCACTCCTATGTAGGTATCTAAATTATTGTTTTCTGTCTTCTTAGCTATCATACATATCATATTTTAAAAACAATAATAGTCTATACTTATTATTTGAATGAATGAATTCAAGTCACCTCACTAATTTTCTAATGTAAATTTGATAACAAAAATTACAAGATATTATGTATATAAAAATAATTTACGCTAATACAACTTTCTTTTTATTATGAACTAAAAATAAAAGTTAATGATCAAAGAAAGTGAGTATACTTCTGCGAACATAATTTGTGATTGAATAAATTTATGATAGATGCAATGGTTTTATGCTATTAACATTCGTTAGAGTTTTAATGTTCGTCATTCTCTATAAAATTTGAGAAAATCACAATTTTCTAACCTAACTTTTTATATGAATTTTAATATAAAAGCCTCTAACGCCCTCAACTTGAGCTTAAATCACAAGAAATAAAAAAAATTGTGATTTAAGCATCGATTCCGCCCAAATCAGTGCCATTAGCGTGATTTTGTGTTTCAATTTCATCCAATTTTCATCATACGCGAAGTTTACGTTTAGAAAGTATAAAAAATGAAGTCTCTATTTTTAAAATTTTGATTCTAAAATGTAACATACAGTAAAATTGAGGGGGTATTGGATAATTCTACTCTTGTTTTTTTACAATGATGAAGAGAATATAATAAAGTAAAATTAATTCTACCACACAAATAAAAAATTAATAGTAATTAAATTTTGTTGCTTTGAATGCTGGCAGGAGTGGAGTGGTTACCGAAACTAAATGAGGTGGTCCGTGCAAGAGAAGCCAAAGCCCGCATTTTTTTTATACACATCAACCGCCTAGCGGCACGTAGCTTTCACACGCTATCTTATCTATCCTTCTATATAATGCCCCTTCACTCCCTCCTCTTCCCTCAAACCTCAATCTCACTCTATCTCTCATTACATTTCTAAGAGGAACAACGGAAGCCGCCTTAAATGGCACCAAAAGATAGACCGACCGCCGTAATCGGACCCAACCCGAATCTGGGATCCAAGGAGATCCGCTATAGAGGAGTGAGGAAGAGGCCGTGGGGTCGTTACGCGGCCGAGATCCGTGACCCCGGCAAGAAGACCCGCGTTTGGCTTGGCACCTTTGATACCGCTGAAGAGGCGGCGCGTGCATATGATGCTGCAGCGCGTGATTTTCGTGGTTCAAAGGCTAAGACTAATTTCCCTACCCCTTCCGAGCTTATTATGGTAAACAATAGCTCGATGCGTGGTAGTCCCAGCCAGAGCAGCACCGTCGAGTCGTCTTCTCCTCCGCCACCGTCTCTACCTCCACTGGATTTGACTTTAACTCCTATATCAATCACTGCGGCTCGCTTCACCGGCGGGTGTTTCCCTTCCGCCGGATTCCACTCGTTACCGATAGCGCGTCCGATGTTCTTCGACGCTTTTGCCAGACCGAACAACATGAACAACGACCACCGTGAAATGTGCAGGTTCGATCGGGCGGTGGTGACAGATTTACATCCGATCATGGCCGGCGGGGCTGGGACCCAGAGCGACTCCGACTCATCCTCTGTGGTCGATTTCGACCATACTCAAAACCTTAGACGGCTAGATCTTGATCTCAACCGCCCTCCGCCACCGGAAGTTGCATAAACTGTCGGATTTTCGTCATCGCCGGAAAAGATCAGGATTTTTTCTCGAATATAATTTAGCTTCATAATCTACTTATTTTCTCGTTTGTTTCTGTGCAACTGTGACCATGAAAGCAAAAGAAATCTTAGAGCTAGAAATTTTGGGTCGCTATGATGACTGATCGATATATGTATATAGATAACAGGGGAAATATTTGTCTTCCTCTTTTTTTTGGCAACTGGGAAAACAGAGATTTTCTCGTTGTTGTTCCTATTTGATTGTTGCCCAGTATCACATCTAATCTTAATCAAAACAAAGATTTTCTTCTCAATTTTCTTTGCTTCATTACTTTGCTGAGGAGTCTGTTTGGTTGCTGAGAAAAAAACAGCACAAGAAAAATGGAATCGGGCTACATAATCGTGTTTATCTTGTTCCAATTTTCACTTTATTCCAATCTTAATCGAAACGACTATGCTGACATTTTTCATTTTCATATACTTTCTCGACATCCAAACAGATAGAATTGTAAGTATTTAGTAAAATTGTGTGAAAGTATTTTTTTTTGAGAAATAAAAATTGTGAAAGTTGAGTAAATAAAAAAATTATCCAACAAACATGTCGCCGGCATTGTTGCGAAAATTTGAAGAAGCTCTTGTCGTGTGGGATCCAGAAACTGCACACCCAATGCCTTGACGCCACACATTAGAAAAACCTTATTGCTTGCGTCACCCATGGGCCCCTTAACGTACGGATAACCACACTACTTTTTCTTTTTTTCTGAACCTTATATGGATTTCACAACAAGCCGTGTAACTAGTTTCATAAAAAAAACAGTCATCTTAATTAAATTTCTCCATGCACCCTTATTTATTATTTACAATCACCTAGTTTGTTTGAGAGGATCTTTAATAAATTTGAGACAATTCTGTTCAATTTAGATAGTTCATATTATAAAAATAATTGGATCAAATTAATCTTGATAAAAAAATTTTAAAAAAAAATTCAACTTAAGGTTTGTGTCTAGTTGGTTGACCATCCCTTTTTGGTATCAAATCAAGATGAAGCAAACAAATCATCTCCTCTTAAAATCTTCAACATGAGGATATCTAGATTAAGATTCTTAAAAAATTTTCTTTTAGTTATAAATTCTATAGAAACTGACGATGTTGTGATCGTTATTTAAGAGTTTAAGATATAAGTGTGAGAGTTTAATTATTAAATCAACACATCTTATCATAAGATAACCTTAATTAAAACATTCTCTTATTTGACATACAACAATTAATTATATGAAAATAGCTAAGATTTGGGAGATCAAGGTTTATGAATGCGATTATTCATCTATACTTTTTATTCCACTAACGATATAATAAAACTTCTATTAACTTTACAAATCTTTTCAAAATTTCTTTTATTTTTGTAGTAAAATTATTATATTGCTAATTGCACACACCAAATATAGCAAATTTAGCATTCTTAACATATTACTAGATATGATAATATACCTTTTCAATCAAAATGTTTAACAATCTTAACATTTTTATTGATTGAGTGATATTTTAACCCTTAACTACTTGACAAAAAACCTCCCGGTTTAGCAAAAAGGAAAGTTAAGATTACTCCAACAATTACTATGTTGTATTCTTTCACCAAGCACCATGTTGTATTTAATCATTAAATCTTTTTAAAGAGTGCGTGATAATGTTGGTTAAAATTATTTTTGAGTGTAAGCATTTTGAGATTTTAAATCAGCATCCCACGATTTTTTAAAACGACAATTTATTTTTCTAGACGAAAGGTCTACAATGAATTTTGGTAATGGCCCATGAAAAATGTGTACACTAACTTCTTAAAAAAGAGATAAAAGTTAATAAATTGTATAAATATAATGATGATAAAGTTGAGTGAATTTCCTAAAAGACCGAAAAGAGAGAAAAAAAAAAAGGAAGGCAACCGCACGGAGCGGCGTCATGATGAGGGGACATGGGTGATGGGGTGTGGAGGGTTCTCACTGTCTTTGACTGTGCCGCACAGAGCACGTCCTCGTGATTCGCGTACTTGTTTGTTTTTTTCCAGCATGAATATCTACCCATCTTCTTAATCCGACGGCTTTAATTCAAGGACCCTACTGTGGGGTCCAACTGACTTGTTCCTCGTAATCACTTTATTTAATTTTTTTAATAAAATAAAAACAATATTTATGTGGCAGGCGGCACCAACGGCGAAACCTCTCCACATTTAAGAGACCGAAACAAGATCCAACGGGTCTACTAATGGGACCCATTTTTGTAATTTCGTGTTGACGAGGTACATGTCGTGATTTGTGTTGTCGTCACGTGCACCTCCACCGTCCAATTATTACCATTTTTCTCTCTTTTCTCTTTCTAGGAAAATTCTGGTTTAATGTTACGAATCAGAAAACAGAGACGATGAGATAGAAAATTAAGAAATCATCTCCTTGTAATAATCTCTGTTATTTTAATGAAATATCAATTAATCATTTAAAAACCTAAACAAAAATAAAAGTTATTCTATATGTGACATCATATCTCTTTTTATTTGTTTTCTTTCTTTAATTTCCTCTTATAATTAATGCATGTCCTATAAATATTTAGAGTACTAAAAATTCGAGATTGTAAGTGTTATATGTGTTTTTCCACTCACAAATAACTTGACGACACGTGTTGTGCCGCATTTGAAAGGCCTTGATGTAAGTAAGTTTTGGAGGAAAAGAACTGAGCTCACTCAATAAATACCGAGGATGCTTAGGTTACACGAAGAGAACTTGGATAACCGCGAGCATCAATGCATCATTACTCGCCAAAAAATAACACTTAACAAGTCTAATCATTACTCGTCAAAAAATAACACTTAACAAGTCTAATCGCCATGGCAGAATGTCAGGATAGCTTCTGTCTGGTCATTTCGACATTTAATGCTGAACGCTTTATGTCAAAGGTCGCCTCCTTTCTGTCCAATCGAAGACAGGCAACGTGTCTTATACGACTTCCCCAGCACACTTCTAAAAGGCTTATCCGACACGCTTCCTTCCACCCGAAGACTCATGTATAAATACAGTTTATCAATAGACAAAAGATGTATGCTCTCTCTCTTAAGAAATTGTTGGGGCTATGCCCTCAAAACATTTGTAACGATATTTTGATATAAATTTAATACGGATTACATTTTTCTTATAATTTTCTTTTAAACTATTGTTGAATAATTATATAAATATCTAAAAACTTAATATTCGTTAATGAGACTGTGATCTTATATTAGTATGATATGATTAAGATCATAGATAATGAATAAACTTGTCAGCAACATATTAAAATATGAAATCTTAAATGAATGGTTGCTAGTACGGTTCATTAAATATTATGAATGCGTGTGATCTAGATTCATATTATTGATGTATATAGACATCTTAATAAATGTACTTCATATAATGAGATTATATATGATTGGACTGATGTGAATTAAAATATTTATCAACGTGTCGTTTATCATATTTAATACACATCAATTCGATGATCATATAAAGATCAGTCTGAATCCTGAGTAGCCATGAACTCTTATGCATGTCTACTGGATCTTTTAATTCACTCGTTAATGTTTGTTTTTAAAAGAGGCTAGTGACTTTTGATTTGGAGATTTAGTGATGTGGATGGCTGAGAACATGATCTTGCAAGATTTCGGACCCAAGGTTTCTTAACAAATCATATATTGGTTTCCTTAAGTGTTAATTCTGGAACTGAATGGTTATTGAACTCAAATTTATAATAAAATTATAAATTAATCATTTACTAGTGGGCTAATGATGCTTAGAGATCAATAGGTATTTAGCGGGGTAAAATGATAATTTTGACTAGCTCTAATTTACGAACCAATAATTGGAGGACAGAACTATATGAAATAATTTTATCAGTGGACTATATGAGAATACTCTATAAATACATTCTATAATTATTCAACAATTCAATTCCATATTTATAGTTGAGTAATAATGAAACTAATAAATAAGATTATTTAATTAAAAAATTTAATCAATAATCTGATTTATTTGAGCTTAGGATTTTAGGTCGATGTTCTCCAAATCATCTCTATACTACGCAATATAGAGTGTGAATATTTCAAGACATGGGAAAATGACTAACTTGTAAAAAAAAATTATTCTGTGGCAAGTACATAATTATGAAATAATTATGTTTTATTAATTAATTGAATTATATATATATCATTTTTGAAAAATATCGATTATTCTTTCAATTATCGATAAGTGAGATAAAATATCTAATTTATGAAACTAGATAATTATATTATTATTAGATAATAATTTGAATCAACTAAATCTGTTATTTGTGAAATAACAGATAATTTAGTTGATATGGATGATCAAATATGTTAATTTTGAATTAACTGATATCTAGATATTTATCTGATTAAAATAAGTATTTAATTTACAGTAATGGCCAAGTGGTGATCTATGATTTCCAATCGTTGATTGACACGGACTGATGTAGTGCCACTTGACACTACAACAGTAGGCGTGTAACACTGCAGTGCCACACAGTGCTGTAAGGCACTAGTTTACGCTAACCGCAGTGTCGTGTGGCACTGCAGTTGTGCACCATTGTACAGTGGGTCTACTGTATTGGGTAATTTGAAATTAAATATTAATTTTTAGTTATCCCTAAATATCTTATACGCCATCATCTAGAAAAGATGCATATATTATTCTAATGACCTTAGTTGATAAATGAGTTTATCATTTCAACAATCAAGAATTGAATTAAGAACACCGTCAGTGTCAGAGATAATTTTTCTCCGTGATTAAAAGTTAATCAAATCTCCAAAAAGAATTATCATCACGTTCTTTTAGAGAATCGTCTCACTAAAGTCATTCTCAATAAATCTCTAGATCTCATATGTTGAGTACATCTAGAGACAGAAAAAGTATCGTGTAATATTCTATGTGCCCACACACGTCCTAGTGCGTTGAAGATTGACTTGGAAGATCTTGGTGTGGATCTCAGAGTCTGCTGATTGTTGGAACGGTTTCGTGGGACGAATGATCGATCGGTTTTGCAAAGACGATTGATATAGATTACAACATGTATATGATTCTTAACCCTATGTGTTGTAGATTTAATGTATGAATATATAATGGATCCTGACTTATGAGGTGGCAAGGAGCTCTATCTGGAGGATAGACTAATTGAGGATTACTGTTGAAGTTTTTGGCATCAACAGTTGGCGCTGCCTGTGAGAACAATGAGAAAATCGTTCCTTTTTATAGTACTTGAGACCCTCGACATTTAATGATGAACGCTTTATGTCAAATGTCTTCTCCATTTTGTCCAATTGAAGACATGCATCGTGTTTGTGTGGCTACCCCAACATGCTTCCGAAAAGCTTCTTCAACACGTTTCCTTCCAGTTGAAGACTCAGGTATAAATACACCTATCAATAAGCAGAGAGATATGCTTTCTCTCGCTTAAGAAAATTATGCTAAAATATCGACCAAGTATTGAATTAGGCATCGGAGACCCTTACGCGGGGCAACCACCCCCAGTTCCTCGCCTCTAGGTACTTTGTTTGTTTTTTGCATACGATTAGTGGGAAGAGCTCTATCTAGAGGGGAGACTACTTGAAAATTACTGTTGAAGTTTTAGGCATCAACAATAAGAGTACCTGGATTTTTTTACCAAGAAAGTTGTAGTATGAGGGAAAATAAATATGGGATAGGTTAACACTGTCAATTAAGTTTTCATAAATTTTAAATAATTGGGATTTTACTTGTTAGGCTCTGATGCGTGGATAGATGTTCGACCGCTTTTCTTTAAACTTAATACTTTATTTAATTGTAAAAACTATATTTTGATCAAAATAAATGGTTGTAGGCTTAATCACATTATTCTAATTTCAATCACATGATCATAATTGAAATCATTTGTTAACAAAGATGAGAAGTTAGAAGCAGACACTTGTTCAATCTATACAATCAATTGTTCATCCCATTTTGTCCACATTTGACACCTGTTTTACTTTCAGATCTAGATTCTCGATAGTTGATACTGTCAACTCCCAAGATGTTAATATTAAATTGTTTGATTTGCTTTAGAACGTTCTATCTGTTTGATATTAATATCTTAAATTTCATTTTGATTACATTTTTATTTGATAGAATCTAATTGTCTAGATCAGATTGGACTATCCAGATTTTACCAACCACCATTTATTATTATTATTTTTATTATTATATATGGTCCATTTTATTTACATCTTGAAGAGGCCATGAACTTCAAATTATTGCTTTAAAATTAGCCAATGCCTTCCACACTTCCTTTATGAATTAAGGCGACCCCATATTTCAATATCAATACTAAATTAGTGATATAATATATTTAAACCACAATACAAGTTTACATTAAAATAATCCAAAATATTGCATGGCCTAGATTAGTCTCATTTACAAAAATGTAATCCATTTTAAGAATGATTAGTTGAAATGTCATTGTCTGTCACTCAAATATATATAAAACTTTAGATGTGAGAATATCTATATTTAAAACGAAAAATATTAATCATCTCATACAAATCAAATTCATTCAATAAAATGAGAGAAAGCATCACTTCATAATAAAAGATAATTGAACTGTAAAAACATATTGTAAATAGTAGTAAAATATCAAGGTGCGTCTGATTCAAACCTTTTGTAGCCAATTAAACTTAGTCAAAATGTAGTTGATTTATTTGAAAAATAATCAATTTAGAGTCCACATTGAGTATAATAAGTATATATAGAAGGATCAATGATCACAAAGTAATCTCCCTACACCATACAGTTCTAATCCAAAATTGAAAATCTAAAAAAAAACAGCAATGGGGTCCACGTGTGAAACAGTTTTTTGTTGGGTGAGTGTGAAGGGCGGCCGCTCTTTAATGGGTCCCACTTTCTCTGTCGTCTGATATCCGCGAACCGAGATTTTCTGCGAAAGTGTCATCCAATTAACTGCACACGCGTCATCATATTCACGTGGTTTCATGTACGGAAAGATGGCTGAAAGGCCGTGTGTGGTTTTGACGTGTCCAAGTATGGACAGACACTTAAGCCGGCGCGTCGGCAGTAATAAGAAAAATATATAGACATTAGTGGGAGAGCGTACCACGTGGATGGCCTTCAAAGTGGTAAGTTTCGAAGCAACCGCCAAAAGTAAATAAGGGAAATTTCTCTTAACTTTATATTTTGTCCAAATGGTACAAACAATTTTTTAACTTTAAATTGACGGATAAATCGGTTAAGAATTTATTAGTTTAAGTATGTAAAGTCGATATTATACGTAAAATCTATTCATCTAATATTTTTTAACCTAAAACATAATTCAACCTGTAAATTTTAGTTTGTTTTAATGTTTTCAAGAATACAGAATAAAATAAGAGTTAATTTTAATGTCACATTATTCATATATTATTAATTTAAAATTTAAAATTTTTGAATTTTTTTATAATAAAACTAATGTGGAGAGAGATTTATTATACAAAATAAGAAAGAAAGACAGAGAGGAATCAAATATCTCTATAAATTTTAAATAATATAATTATTAAAAAGTATTACACTTTTAGTTACTTTAGAGAGAGTAGAGACACCATGATATACCTGAAAATCCCTTAAAGGGAAGAAAAATCACAGGAATAAATATAATATTCTCTTGTATATTCTGGAGGTTTGTGTCTATTAAGTCTGTATTGTTCTTTTCTTGTATGTTGTTACATATGCCTCTATTTATAGACCTTCAATCAGTTACACAGAATCTGATACAGTTTATCTATTTTTATCTGAAAATATGATTAACAGAATATTTTATTGAGATCTAACTTATTAACATTAACAACTTAAGTAATATATTGACCGTATGATCAATCCAATGGTCTTGATTAGTTTCTCTTTGGATATTCACATTGGCCAGCCATGTACTTTCGTGTGATTGATCTCTTCTTCATAACCGTCTAGTTGATCATATGGTTATCGGTCTATCTTTTCTTCGATGAAGTCTTCGCTCTAGATCCTGTCACGTTGTAAAATTTTGTCTGTTCACTAGCCCCTATTACCCTCAACGAAATTTTTTTCGTTAAGGTGCAATGATTTGTCTTTTCTTATTCTGATGTTACGTCTGCCCATTTATTTTCTTACGTGCTCTTGAAAACACGCGACGTCATTTTTTCATGTAACTTTTTGATTGTCCATTGTCAGTGGTGGTTTCTCTTTTTCATTATACCATTACGTTTTCTTGTTCTCGTTCACAAATACTTTGCAGCTGTCGAGCAATTTTTTTATCAGTTTATTATCGATGATGATTATTTCTTCTTCATTTGTTGTTACGTCTTTTTGTTCTTTTCACTACGAACTCATTGATAGAGTTTTTTCCGTTTCTTCATTTTTCATTTTCCTTCTCTCATACGTTAAGATCTGTGACAATAATGTTGTACATTAGGGAGATGAATTGTGAAGCTCGATTTAAAGTGCTCACACAACTCCTTCATCATCTTATTATTTAAATTTGTCACATTATCTATGATGATCCTTCTCGGATACCATAACGACAAATTATCTCTCTCTCTATGAACTTAACATATGTATTTAAGGTTACATTTGAATATGAAACCGCCTCCACCCATTTGGTGAAGTAATCTGTAGCAACCAAAATGAAACGGTTTCCGTTAGATAACTTTGGTGAGATAGGTCAAATTACATCCATACCCCACATCGAGAAAGACTAATGTGTAACCATTATTTGTAGAGGAGATGTCGGCACATGACTTTTGTCTGCATAAATTTGACATATATGACATTTCTTGGCATATTTGATACAATCGAACTCTAGAGTCAACTAATAGTATCTCGTCCTTAAGATTTGATTAGCCATCATGTGACTATTTGCATGAGTACCACAGATTCCTTCGTGAACCTCCTCTATATTATGATTTACCTCGTCTGCATCAACACATGTCAAAAGCACCTTATCGTGGTTTCTCTTGAACAGTAAATAGGGTGTCAGATTGCAGATGTAGCTGATCTAGTTTAGCATCAGGCTTTGTGAGAGTCTGATTTTGACACACAGCATTTTCGGACTGCCAGTTAAGCACCTCTTCAGCCGCAGGAAGAGACCTAGGTTCTCCTATAGGAGTGATCTCGGTAGAAATGGAGAAAGGTCTAGTAGATACTATCGTAGTAGGATTGGTGCGTCTGGTCAAAGGTGGAAAATCTTGTTCGTATGATTCCATCATGGCAAGGCAGGGAATGGTACTAGGAACAGAGTGGACTGGAAAAACCGATGTTGGTTGCATGGATGGAAGAAGATCTGTATGACCGATTTCTTGAAGCAACTCATACCAAGAAAGTTGCTGAGAAGGTACGGAGGGCTGGGGGCAGACCCAGTGATTGTCAGTGCTAGAAGAACCATCATGATCATTATCGTCGAAGTGATGGAGGGACGCCTGTTGGTGACAAGACAATTTGGTGGGCTTCTTGCGGGTGGTAAGAGCCCTTTGATACCACGATTTCATCATCAGTATCTGCTTCATCCCAAATAGGCTCATCACAGTCGCAATCAAGGTCGCATCTGCTGATGTAACATCCCAGATGAAATGTCCATTTACATGGGACACATAACAGGCTTGAGCCGCATGATCAATCCAGGCTATGGGAGGACAGCTTCGCGAGGGCGTGTAAGCATGAGTAATAGTTAAAATACTTCCAGAAAACAAAGGTCTGGAGGAAGAAGACTCTGTTGTGCCAGGTCTGGCAAAGATGGTTTTAATGGTCCCATTGGGGAGATGGTTCACCCGAGGAGGGGCAGAAGTATGAACATCGCGTTGGCTGGCATGAAACTGGCGTTCATAATTATTGATCCATTCGAGAGGCATCAGTTGTGTGAGTTTGGCTTTAGAGATACGCCGAGGGATCTGGATGATAGAAGTATCATCAGCTCTGTCAGAGACAGCAAAAAGGGCATCTTGAGTAGAATTGGGAAAATGGAGATCAATTTATTGAGATGAGTAAGGAGCGAGTGTACCATTTCATAATTGCATCGCATAAATTTGAGTTTGATGTTTCGCATTTGTTTGTAGAGTTTCGATTGTTTCATTGTTTCCCTTTTCCTTCTCTCGTTTCATATTTTCCTTTGTACTTTTGCTTCGATCAATATGAGTTACTCTGTTTGTGCAATTTTTCTTCTATCGAACTCCCTTTTGTTGTACTTCATTCAAAGACTTAGCAAAATTTAGAGATCAAAATTCGGTACTGTGCCGACTTCAAGCTTTCAAGGAAATCAGTTCTTAAATACATAGAAAACTTTTGGCTCCCAGTTCCTTTGAGAATAACTATGTTCTTTTGTGAAAATTTATCCCGAGGAGAAAACTTTAATATCTTTATGATATACATGCTTCCTCAATGACTTAGGTTCAAATAAAGAATCATAGTCTCGTCTTAATTCTGAGAGAATGAATTATGAACTATCATTTTATTTTGAGAGGAGGATTTAGGTTCAAATAAAGAACCATGGTCCCATTTTCATTGTGAGAGAAGGAATTACGAATTGTCGTTTTCTTTTGAGAGGAGGACTTAGGTTCAAATAAAGAACCATGTCCTCATTTTCATTTTCTTCTAAGAACGATATCCGTAGAAACTCTCAAAGGCTTAGGCTCATTCCGTGGAACCATGACCCCGTTTTGATTTACTACTGGTTCATCGATATAGTTTTTCCCATTTCTTTTCATTTCCTCTGCTTTGCACTTTTTTATTTTGTATTTCTTTGTTTCTGCTTTTCACTTTTCCTTCCTTTTCTCGCTTATTTTTCCTTTACTCCTGGTCTTTCCGTTCTAAAACATTGAAGCTGGGACCTTTATTTACTTGACTTTTCTTTACTCAGTTTTTCTTTACTGAGCTTTTCTTTTCTGCCTTTCTTTACTCAACTCGGCCTTTCTTTTCTCACTTTTATTTTATGCATTTTTTACCCAGCTCTTATTTTCTGCATTTCTTTACTCAGCTCAGCCTTTCTCTTCTCAGCTTTTCTTTACTCAGCTCAACTTTTCTTTTTTTAGCTTTTCTTTTCTGCATTTCTTTACTCAGCTCTTCTTTTCTTGGAACGAATTTCTATTCTGAAATTCTTCTCCTTCCTTTTTTTGCCTTTTGGTTTATCCATTCTCTTTCTTTTGTTCTCATCCTTTGTCCATTGCGACTTGTGTTTCAGTTCATTTTGAGAGTATGACTTATGTGTTGCCCATCTCAAGGACTCACATCCTTAATTTTTTTCTAAAAGTAGGACTTATGAATTGCCCCTCCTAAGGACTTATGCCATTAGTTCCTTCTGAGAGTATGACTTATGAATTGCCTCTTCCAAGGACTTACGCCTTTAGTTCCTTCTAAGAGTAGGACTTATGAATTACCCCTCCCAAGGACTTACGCCCTTAGTTCCTTCTGAGCGCAGGACTTATGAATTGCCTCTCTCACAGACTTACACCCTTAGTTCTTTTTTAGAGGATGACTTATGAATTTCCCCTCCCAAGAACTTACGCCCTTAGTTCCTTCTGAGAGTATGACTTACGAATTGCCCATCTCAAGGACTTACGCCCTTAGTTCCTTTCGAGAGTAGGACTTATGAACTGCCCATCCCAAGGACTTATGCCCTTAGTTCCTTCTGGGAGTATGACTAATGAACTGCATCTCCCAATGACTTACGCCCTTATTTCCATTGTCGAAGAAGTGAGTGAGTTGATAGCCTGCATGTTATCATGCCATAAGTTTTGATTAAGAGCTCCAAATCGAATTCCGTAAGATTCTTATAAAAGTTGATTTTCCTATGCTTCCGGTGATATATAAATGAAAAGCATGGTTAAGCATGTAAAAATGACACAGTGTGTAAAAATGATCAAGTGTAGCAAAAAAACTACATTAAAATGACAAATGAAAATGTATGAAAATGACCCAGTGTGTGAATATATAATTTATGGACTATGATAAAGTATGCGAAAATGTCTAAGTATATGAATTAACCAAATATATGAAAATGACTAAGTGTGTGAAAATGACTAAGTGTATAAAAATGTCTGTGTGTGAAATTGGCTAAGTTGTAAAATTGTAAGTGTGTGAAAATGACAAAGTGTATGAAAATAATAAAGTGTATGAAAATAATAAAGTGTATGAGCAAGTATACAAAAATGTATGAAAATGACCAAATGTAAATATAGTTAAGTTCATGAAAATAACCAACTGAGAACATAGTGAATCACCATGTATATATTGCGATTCGCCATAGGTAGCGTATGTGAAAATTTCTAAATGCATGAAAATATGGCATACAATAATTGTTTCGTTTGTCGCTTCGTTTTCCCGTTTTCACTGACACTCCTAAAAAATGCATAACTTGGCCCCCTAGGCGACCCTTTGATTGTCATATGTGACTCGTCATTCCTCTTTGCTGCTACGCCTTCCCATTTTTGACTGACACTCATTGAAAATACGTGACGCAATTTTCAAATCCTTTTTCTGACAAAGCACACCTTCTTTTTGTAATAGTTGTCATTTCTTCATTCGTCAGTACTTGTGACAGTTTGTCTTATCGTACCATCAGTCATGCCTTTTCGTTGCCTCATTTCAAAATTTATGAAGTGTTTCTCTATTTCAGGTTCTTCTTCCTCTATTTTTTCCTTACTTTCCATTTTCATTCTTGTTTGATACCATCGTTAAGCCTACAGTCTTTCACATACACTAAGTCATTTTTTCAACTTTTCACACACACTTCACAATTTAACGATGGCGTTTAGGTCCCTCATATGGTGTTTAGACTGCAATCATATATCTGGTTATACATTTCATTATTTTCATACACTTTGTCATTCTCACACACTTAAAAAATTTTACAACTTAAATCGTGATGTTATGNGATAAACCTCCCCACATGTTGCTAGTCTCACTTCCTGACAATCTCGTTGATCGTGAGGCCGAGCTTCCCATTTCCACCACTGAAGCGGTTGCCAATGTTACTCTCGAGGACATGGAGACAGCATTATTTTTTGCCCTTTTTCATCTTCTTATATATTTCTTCGAAATCATTTTGTAATTTTCACTTCTTAATGAAATGACTTTTTTCTTCAATATGCTTTGTCATTCCATTTAACACTTAGTATAAATTCATCAATCAATTTTCTCTAGCCTTCTTGACTGCCTAGTGAAATTTCTATAAGCAATAAAAGATTTGTTTCCCTTCTAACAGTTTCCATGATTAACTTTTCAGATACTTAGTCCTTTAAACACTTGGAAGTTTTTTCAAGGAATTTCTAGGCAAGAGTATGTTTACCCGCTTTGGTTGTTTCTACTTTCCATCTATTTTGGCTAGAATTCCCTTCCCGTATATTGCAAGCGGGTCCATTGGAGTCGCCTGCTTCCAAGGTTTTTCCTTCTTTAGTTATTTTTCCTTTGGAGAGTAGGGCTTATGAGATTCCCCTCTCAAGGTCTTTTCACGCCGTTAGTTCCTTCTGAGAGTATGACTTATGAACTGCCCCTCCCAAAGACTTTTTATGCCCTTAGTTCCTTCTAAGAGTATGACTTATAAACTACCCCTCTCAAAGCATTTTTGTGCCCTTAATTCCGTTCGGTAATGTTTCAGCTGAGAAGAGAAGATTGGGGCCACTGTTTTGACGTGGAAAATCCTTGCGGAAAAAAGTCACGGGAAAGATGTCTCATTATAATGGATCTTTTACATTCTTTACACAAAATATTTTTTAGATGAATTACGTTCTATGGTTTCTGCAATTCCTCTCCCTCTTTCATTTCCAAGTGGTAATAGCTATTTCCTCCTATTTTGCTGATGATGTATGGTCTTTCCCATGTTGGCCCGAGCTTCCCTTCTATTTAGAAGATTTTTTTGAGGTCCACATCTTCTATTTAGAATTCTCTTTTCCTTACTTTCTTTTGGAAATAATATCTACTTTTATGATTGTAACGGGCCATTCTGATCAGGGCCGCTTCCCTTCTTCCTTCTAGTTCATCAAGACTATTTCTTAGGAGTTCTCCATTTTGTTGTTCATTTAGCTCGGATCTGATGGTGAGGCTTCCAATTTCTACAGGAATGACTGCTTCTGCTCCGTATGCTAATACGAACAGGGTTTATCCCGTCGTCTCTCTCCAGGTCATTATGTACGCCCATAAGACTGCGGGTAGTTCTTCCACCCATTTTCTTTTGGTGAATTCCAGTTGTTTCTTCAGGTTATCAAGTATTACTTGGTTGGATCTTTTTACTTACCCATTCCATGTAGGTGGTAAAGCGTGGAGAAGTGGTTCTTGATCTTCAGATCTTCACAAAATGTTCTTGCTAAGTTCCCGGTGAACTGAAGTTTGTTGTCAGATACCAAGATCTTGGGGATCTCGTACCTGCACACCAAGTTTTCCCCCTTTACTTCTTACTCATGAATTATGGTAAAGGCGTCAGCCTCGATCCACTTAGTAAAATAGTTCATTGATACTAATAAAAAAATACTTTTGGGCAGGTGTCATGGGGAGTGAACCAATAATGTTCAGGGCTCACTACATGAACGGCCAAGGACTAGCCACAATTTTGAGTTCTCTAGGGGCCATTTTTGCTACATGCGTGAAACATACTTGTCGCACCTTTTCACATATTGTTTGGCAACCTGATGCATTCGGGGTCAGTGGTATCCTTCATTCATGACTTTATGGGCTAGTGATTTGCCTCTAGTGTGGTTTCTGCATATACCCTCATGGATTTCCGCTAACACATATTGGGCTTCTTTTTCCCGTTGACACTCCAGGTACAGTCTTGCAGACATTTTCTTATATAATACTATGTTAATCATCGTGTACCTGGCACCCCCTTGTTGCACTTTTTTGGCAAGTAGTTTGTCTTTGGGAAGTGTTCTTTATTCAAGTAAGCGGATACGCCGTCCTGCCAACTGAGATCCCGTTCAAATTCTACATCAGCCACGTTATTCCATGGGAGCAAGATGCTTGACTCTTTTAGAATTTTCATGGGGACATTCCTTTTGTAAGGGAAGCGTAATGAAGATCTTAGATTTTCCAGGGCATCAGCGTGCCCGTCTCAGTTCTTAAAATTTGTTGGATCTCATAATTTTTTAGTGTGCTGAAGTTCACCATTTGTTCATATTTTGCTACGTATCCCCCCATGTCTTGCTTCATGATCAACATGGAATCACAAAAAAATTTACATCAGTTCCCTCATATTCTTGCAAGAGGGATACTCCTGCTATCTGTGCTTCATACTTTTCTTCATTATTTGACGCAATGAATTCAAAGGAGATGGGGTGTTCCAATATTTTTCCGAAGGGAGTTTGTACTACTACCCCTACTCCTTCTCCTCTACTATTTGAAGCACCATCAATAAAGAGTTTGCAAGTTCCATCTTCTCTCATTTAGTGGGTTTCCCGTTCAACTTTCCCTTCTGTGAAGTCTGCTACAAAATCTACGAACGCATGCCCTTTTATTGAAGTTTGAATCTCGTAATTGATGTTGTACTAACTTAGTTTAATTGATCATTTTTCTATCCTCCCGCTTGCCTCCGTTGAGTGAAAAGGGCTTTTAATGGGAGAATCGGTTAACACATTGATGTTGTGAGCCTAGAAATAAGGATTTAGCTTTCGTCCTCCAGGTACAATGGCTAGTACTAGTTTCTCCATCTGTTTATATCTCGTTTCTACCGTAGACTTTTTCTTATGAAGTATATAGGTTTCTATTTCCTTTCCTCTTCTTTGATGAATATTACATTGACTTCCCCCGTGGTGACGGCTATGTACAATAGAAGCTTCGATTCACCGTTGTGTAATTTGGTGCCCAAGGAACTTTCCTGCCGCCACTCCAAAAATGCACTTCTCTCGGTTTAGCTTCATGGAATTTTTCCTTAAAATAGAAAAGGCTTCTTCAAGGTCCTGAATGTGGTCTTCCCGCTTCTTACTTTTTACCAACATGTCATCAACATAGACTTCCATATTCTCCTCGATCTTCCCTAAGACAGACGCTAATGTTGGTCATCTTTTGGGTCCCTTCTTCCAGATATATGGGCTCTGTTTCCTCTCTCGCTTCATACCTTATGCCATCTCGTCCATTTTCATGTGATTGCTATAAATCTGTGGGTTTCTTTCCTTCGACCTTCCCCGTAGCCTTTTTCTTAATGGATTCTAAAACGGTCACCGAACAGATGTGAGTCACGGCCTGGTCGCCTCCTATTGTTTTCACTCCCTCTGGTGACGGGTATTTCAACACTTGGTAGAAGGTTGAGGGTACGGCCTTCATCCTATGGATCCAGGTCCTCCGCAGGATTGCATTATACGGGGACGTCATTTCCAGTACCATGAACTCGATCATATAGTTAAATGGATCCGCATTCACTTGGAGGATTAGAGTTCCTTCCGAGTAGTAGATGGCTCCGTTGAAACCAATTAACAGTTATGAAATCCCTTCCAAGTTTTGATCTCCCATGGACATTTTCTCCACGGTTGCTCGGTATAGGATGTTCACTGGGATCCATCATCCACCAAGATACTCATCAATAAGTAGTTTCCAACTTGTATTAAAATGATGAGGGCATCGTTATGGTGTTCGTCGTGTTCCAGATCGGAGTCATTAAACACTTGTTGCTTGAAGGATTTTACTGATGTCTTTCTAACATCAGTCGCTTGTAGTATATCTTCACTTCTTTTCTTGTCATCTCCTCTTCTTTCATTAATGATATAACCGTGTTGATGATGTAAAGGCACTGCTTCCCCCTGTCCCACTTATCTTCTTCTCGACCATCTTTCTCAGTTTTATGTTTATGTTCATCCTTTTTCACAAATTAGCTAAGGTGACCTTCTTTGATCAGCTGCTTAATATAGTTTTTGAGCTGGAAATAGTCCCACGTGTAATTCCTGTTGCTCTTATGGTAGGAACAATACTTATCTTTATCCTTGTAGCTAGGTTCCTTGGTGAACGGGGCTGGTCTTTTCAGTCAAAGTTTATCTTTAATTGCCTCCAATATTTGGTTTATCGGAATGATCAACGGTGTGTAGATTTTGTCCCTTGGGTGGACTCTGTCAAGATCCTGTCTCCAGTACGTATTTCTTTCTTGTTGGACTTTCCTCTCATCTACTCTTTCCGTTTCAACATGCTTCCTTCTTTCAGCTCTTACACTTATTTCCTGCATCCAAGATTCCTCTTTTTTATGTTCGACCGTTTTCTGCATACTCCTATTTTCTTCCTCCAAGGTAATATAGGTTCTTGCATGTTGCAAAACTTCCACCATCGGGGCTTCACCTTGAATAGATCCTCAAAAAAGGTGATTCTGGGTCCAAACCTCGTCGGAAAGCCAATCTAGCGAATTGATCATCGCGGTTCTCGACCTTGGCCATCTCATCTTTGAAGCGATGAGTGTACTCCCACAGGGACTCCTCTTCCTTGGTAGAGATCATCATCAGGTGTTTCGAGTCTTCCATGATCGTACAGTAAGTAGAGTATTGTTCTATGAAAACGGAGGACATAATAGCAAATCTCATGATTGAGTGCATCGGCAAGGAGTGATACCACTTCAGAGTCGTCCCGTCTAGACTAGTGGGAAACATTCTGCACATCAACTTGTCATCATGTTGGTACAGAGCCATGTCCTGTCTGAATCGTCGAAGATGGTCTACGGGATCAGTCTTTTCTTCTAGCATTTGAATCTGAGGGCAACGAATTTTTTGGGCACGGGTGTCGCCAAGACTTCTAGGCTTAATGGCATCCAGATATAGGTTCAAGGTCAGTTTTTCTCGTACTCCCGAAATTTCTCATTTCCATCATCTTTTGCTCTAACAGTTCTTCTACTGCTTCCTTTGACATGACTCAGGATTGCTGAGCCTCTTCCTTAGCTTCTTTTACAAGGTTCTGTGACTGGACTTCCCCTTACCGTCACATGTTTCTACTATTCTCGTGGTCTCCTTGTCTTTTGTCTCGACGATTATCCCCAGAGTGGGCCTCCTATTCATTGTTATTTTCTAGTTCGTTATCATTCGCCCGTTAACTGACCTTTGCTCGTGTTTTCACAAGTTCTTGTTGTAGTGTGTTGATCTGATCTTGCACATTCTTCCACGCATTGTATATGGCTTCAGCGTTCCTCCTTTCCCTCTCATGCATCCCGTCCAGGATCATCTACAGCATTTTTGTCAGTGGAGTTGGTTGATCTACCTGCCCATCTTCATTTTTTATTCTATTATCCTTATTTAGAGATGTGTTGGATCTGGTTCTAGGCATGTTTGTGGTCTTATACGATGGGTCTCTTGAGCTTTTCTCTCGATCTCTCAATGAGAGTACCAAAATATAAAGGATTTTTTCCGCTAATCAGGGATCGAATGGAAAAGTATTGATAAAAGTCAATTTATATGAGTATTAATGAGGGGGAGAAAGAGAATTTAAGAGAGAGAATGTAAGGAATAAATGCTCTGAGTTCTATTTGCTTTAGTTGTATTGAATGTCTCCCTTTCACTTAGTACATTGGTCTTATATAAGCTTCCTAATTTACATGAATTAATTAGAATAATAATAAAAGGGAGGGATGTTCCTGCCAAGTATGGCCCTCTTTCCCTTCCTTACTTATCACTTCCATCTGTCTCATTCAGCTATCAATCAATCATAGTCACTTGGTGATTTCTTCTGATTTGAGCCAGTTAGTCGTGGCCACTTGGTGGCCTATCATTTTGTCTCGTCCGAGTCATTCAACTACCTAATCAATCATGTCATTTGATTGTCATTCTGGATCTTTTTTGTATGTTCTCGTTCTTCTATTGATCCTCTTCTTCCTCGTTCTTGCACAGAAATGTTTTTCCTTTGTCTAGTCTCCAAACAACATTAATAAAGGCAAACTCTTTGCAAAAATCATTTTTCTATATCAATGTGTGTGTGTGTGCGTGCGTGCGTGCGTGTGTGTGTGTGTGTAACTGCAGTTTCATATATTTTTGTCATAAATGACAATTCATCTTATGAACAAAATGCGATGACTTATGAACAAATATTAATATGAAACTAGACAAGATCGAGAATTAACCACTGTTAAAAAATATGTCTCAAATTACTTGGAGATTTATTTCTTATTTTATGGAGATACTTTAAGGAAAAGATTTGCGTGTGATATTCGATAGTGAATGAGTTGCCTAATTCAAGTAGGAAAGGAATTAGGATTTTGAGGAGCTATAAAAAAGAGGTTTTGGTTTAGAGTTTGGTGGTTCAGCTTCAACGAATAGTGAGCGGTGGCTCTTACCTAAAGGGAGCATCTCAAGGTGAGGAGACCCATAAGAGATAGAGGACAATCTTAAGATGTGAGAGAGTGCTCTATCTTAGGAGGGAATACCCCCGTGATATTGAGAGACTAGTTAGAGAACTTTGTTTCTGATAAAAGACAATTTTTAAATTTGTGGGTTACATCTTGTTCCGATAGAGAAGTGGTAAGTTTTGTCTAAGCTAGTTATGATTTTTTTTTGTGTTGAGTTTAAATTTGGATGTAACGGGATTCAGGTAAGGTGGTTTGTCAGTATTGAGTATATAATGATGATAATGATATATACGTGGTTGTAGGCAAGTTGACCGAACCACGTTAAAAATATCGGTTTCTTATTGTTATATTGATACTTCCGTTACAACAACCATATTGTCTATGTGAACATCATTCTTTAGATATATGCACATTTATTTTTACAATTGTAGTGAGTTCGTACATGTGCAATGTAGTAAAAGGAAATTAACAAAGTTTACATATACAAAGAAATGATAAAGGAATTAAAGAGATTTTTTTTCTCAGAATTAAAACCATAGTGAAAGTACATATATCATATCAGCGCGTACGCCACTCATGCATGCACGTAGATAGGATGTAATTAGGACTTCCTTTATCCACCCCCACAGCCGCCAATTTCTCCAGAACCAAAACACCCACCGCCGCCACTACTTTTACTGGCAACCACTGCCGTAGTAGCTATAGCAGCACCAGCTCCTGCAAGAATAACCATCCCACCATCCTTAGTTGCACTTGCGGTTTGAGTACTATTTCCCATTTCTACATCACGGCGATAAGTTGTCGGAACTCTTGGAGCTGTAGTAACACTACGAGCGGCCACGGGTGGTTTTCCTTTTTTTCTTCCTCCGGTTCTGCAAAGATAAAACAAAACTAGAGCAGGAACAATTGCAGAGCCGCAAGCTATAACAGCAATGGCATACGCTTTCATTTTTTTCTTTCCTCTGATAAATCATTCATATTCATTCCCTTTTATATCCATGCTTAAACATGCACTACAAGCTATAAAAATGCTATAGTCTATAGAGGAAATGATTTGTGGAAGTTCACATATTCTTCTTTAGACTTTGAGGGAAGATGGAGAGAAGTTTTGTTTTAATTTTGTTGACTTTTTTTGTGCATCTGATCTAGTCATCTTCACAAGTCTTCCTCTCAATCCTTGCCTGAAAATTGTATTAGCAAATAATCAAATTATAAAATTATTTTTCTTTTAACAAATAATATATATGCTGAATGAACTAAATTAAAATTCGATGAATTGACATTTCAATTATTGTGGGGCATAGGGTATAAATGATTCTGAATAAAGTTTGATTTTAATATGGTACAGACTAAGTCATGCTGTTGATACCAAAAGAATATATAATTGTACCTTATTAGTTTTGACTATTTCATCAATTAGACATATTATAAGCTAATGGTTTAATTTCTTTTAAAATCAGACCATGACCGTACCATAACCTACATATATAATATATACACACACATACATACATATATACACATACATACATTATATATAAATGCGTGCACACACACATACATATATACATAAATATATACACACACGTATATATAAATAAAGGCAGGAACAGGATATAACTAAAATCCAACATTTTAATTGTAGAAATAAAAATGTAGTGGAAATATATAAGAGAGTTGTCACCCTCGTGGGCAAGTCACATGTACCAATATTTGGGACAAATAGTAATACTTCAGCTGTTTAAAGTCGTAAAAACATTATTTTCCTCTTAATATCTATCGATTTCCTTTTAGAAAAACACAATCAAATATGAAATATATGGCTATGGAGTGAGATGAAAATTCGATTAATTTGCTTGAAAGGTTGTTTTTGTAGAATTATATGGTATAACAGTGAATTGATAAGAAGAAGAAGGATTGAAGAATAGAAGTGTCAGGGAAGAAGAAGCTGCAAGAAAGCAAATTGTATTCTTTCTGCATTAATTATTCTATTAGAGTATCTCAGTATATATAGGACACAAGAGTACATGATCACTAAGCAACCATATTACATAACAACTAACTAAACTAATAGCTAGTTGACTATTAGCTAATAAATGCTAAGTTGAATGATATAGTTGGTCAGTTTATATTAGTTATACAACACTTATCACCCCCCCCCCCCCANTCCCCCCCCCCCCCCCAAACACATGTCGCGTGTAACAGGCATGAGTTTGGATCTTAGGAAGGAGAAACTTGGAGTAGAAAGAGCCTTAGTGAATAAGTCAGCAAGTTGAAGTTGAGTATCAACATGTTTAATAGTGAGATCTTTCTTAACTACACGATATCCTTCAAAGTGGTAGTCTATATCAATATTCTTTGTTCTAGCATGAAAAAATGGGATTGTCACACCATAAGTCTGGAGGATTATGCAAGTAAATGTGCAAGTCACGCAGTAATTATCTTAGCCAGGAGAGCTCATCTACAATATTGGCAAGAGCTTTGTAATCTACCTCAATAAATGACCTGGATATTGTTGGCTGCTTCTTTGCATTCTAAGAGATTAGATTGTAGCCTAAGAAGATGACAAAACCAGTAGTAGAGCTCTTATCAGATGGATCTCAACCTGGTCTGCATCATTAAAGGCATGGAGATGGAATTGTCTGAAGTGTATCCCATGATTCAAAGTTCCCCGTAAATACATGAGAATTCTTTTGACTGCTGCAAAGTGTGTTGAGGTAGGAGCTCGCATATTTTGGCAAACTCTATTGACAGCATATGTTATGTCTGGCCTAGTGAAAGTCGAATATTATAACCCACCAACTATACTTCTATATGTAGCAATATCATATAGATGAGAACCACAATGACTACATAAAGGTGCTTTACTAGAGAGAATTGTAAGGTTATACATTGGACATACCAGCTTTAAGTAGAAAGTATTTGATATACTTGTGCTTTTTAACAAAAATTATATATGAGGAGTGTGTGACTTCAAGACTAAGGAAATACTTAAGTTGTCAAAGATCTCTCATAACAAATTCCTGCTTTAGAGTTTTGATGAGCTCCTCAATATAGGTATATGTGTTCCTATGAGGATGATATCCTATATATATAAGAGTATATATGTAATAGAAGAACCTGACTTTCTTACAAATAGATGAGTCTGCTTAAGAGGCTGTGAAGTCCAAAGTAGCAAGGTGAGATGTGGATCTATCAAACCAGGCTCGTGGGGCCTATTTTAAGTCATAGAGAAACTTGTGCAATTTACAAACCTAATTAGGCTGAAGTGCATCAACAAATCGAGGAGGTTGACACATATATACCTCCTCGTTTAAGTAAACCATGAAGAAATACATTCGTCACATCCAATTGACTTAAGGAGTACCTAAATTGTGTTGCAAGGGGAATTTATAAAGCTTCTTAACCACTAGGCTAAAGGTCTCTTCATAATCAAGGCATGCCTCTTGATGAAAATTCTTTGCAATGAACCTGGCTTTATGCCTTGCAATGCTGCCATTAGGGTTATATTTTAGCTTGTAAACCCACTTACATCCAACCAGATTTCAATGAGGTGGTAGAGAAACTAGGGACCAGGTTTGCTGAGATTTGAGAGTTTCATAATCCTCAAACATTGGCTTAACTCATGCTGGATTTTTGAAAGCAACCTTAAAAGTGATAGGTTCAAGTTTATTGCTGATAACAGAAGAAGATGTTAGAAAGTCCTTTCTTTTAGAAATGCCTCCTTTAGACCTAGTTTGTGTAGGGTGTTTATTAAGTATGGTTATGCTCGGGCAAGAGTTCAGTGAGCTATCACTGGTACTTGTAGAGTAGGTTTGAGGAACAGAGATATCAACAAATAAAGAATATGATATATCAGGTTGTGAGATGGTAGAAGAAACAATGTTGGTGGAGGATGCATCAGTTGATGTGTCAGTTAATGCATCAGAATGTGTATCAGTTGTAGAATTAAGAATTATGTGGTGCGAAATTGAATTATGATGTTGTGAAGGTAGAAAAGAATGAAGTAAAGGTGTAAGATTAGCATCGGTGGGATGTAGAGGGGATGCAACAGATGTATCAATAGCAATAATATGGTGAGATGCATATGGAAAATAGTTTCATCAAACACTACATGTCTTGAAGTATATATTTTTTTCATTGAATGGATCAAAGCACAGAAAAAAAAACCTTTATATTCTAAAGAATAACCTAAGAAAACGCACGAAGTAGTTTTAGGCTGAAGTTTATGAGTGTTTAAGGAGAGGATAATAAGCAGATCTGAAGATTTTAAGATATGCATAGTCTGGTACATGACCAAATAAAGACTCAAATGGAGATATATTATCTGTTGTAGGTGAAGACACTATGTTTATAAGAAAAACAGTTGTTGCAAAGGCAAGATACCAGAATTTATGAGAAAGAGATGCCTTATGCATCAGTGCTTGAGTTGTTTCTACTAAATGCCTATGATTTCTCTATGCAATATCATTATGTTCAGGAGTATAGAGACATGATGTTTTAATGGAAAATACTATTATTTTCAAGAAATTTTTTAATTCACTGATGTCTCCATCACCACCATCACTCCTAAGAGTTTTTATCTGTTTTGAGAGAAAATTCTTAACATAAGGCATGAATTTCTTAAAGAATCAGCATAATTCTGATTTGCGTACCAAAGGAAAGATCCATGTGTATTTAGAGAGATTGTCTATGAAATAAACATATAGCCATTTAGAGATATAATAGGAGAGGATCCCCACACATCACTATATACTAATTGTAATGGAGTAAGAGAGACAGAATTGGATAATGGAATAGGTAACTTTATCATTTTGCAAACAAGATAGCTTATACATTATTTAAGAAATTTATTCTTTAGTAAGAATTTTCTTTATTACAGAATTGGAGGCATGTCCAAATCTATCATGCCTTGTAGTGTCCTATACTTTTGTACCAAAAAATGCTACTAATGTAGGTGATGCAGTTGGTGTAGAAGAAGATGTTGGTATTGCAAAAGGAAGAGTGTATAGGCCATTACAAGGGCCTTTGTATAGAAGGTTTCCTGATATTTCAAAATACTAAGCATCAAAGATGAGGATGATTACTTTCTAAGCAGAGTTGATGAACAGAAAGGAGATTGGAAGAAATTTAAGGAACATAGAGAATTTTTGTTTAAAGAAAAGGTGTGAGAAAGAACAGAAATTGAACTTGAACCTGTGTGTAATTGCAAGTTGTTGTCCATTACCAACAGTTATATGATCCTCACCATTTACTCTATAGGAAAGGAGATGTTATTCACATCAGAAGTAACATGAGAATTGCATCATGGGGGTGTTAACCACACTGGTGAACCTAATGCGCAAGATACATAGTAGCCATTACAAATAATAGTGCTTGTGGGTTTTTGCCTTAATTTGAATCATTCATTATATGATAGTAGAGAGCTTCATGCCCTGGTTTATGAGATATTTGACAGTAAGTCTTACCACCTTGAGCTTGATTATTCATATCAGATGAGTAGGTTGTTAAAAAGGTTGTTAAGATGGTGGAGCACCAATGACAGATGGAAAATGACTGAAACTAAAAGCATGTCTACCTTTCTGGTTTGAACCTTTTCCAAAATCTGTTCTTCCATCTCTGTAATATGACCTACCTCCTCTACCTCTAGTATTACCTCCTCTACTGAAGTGTGAATTGAGTGTTGCATCAAAGCAATGGTATAAAATAAATATTCATGTTGTTTATTTGTGTCTCAATGAATTTGTCTTCTCTCTTTTATATCACATGTAATACTGCTAGAGTCATAGGTTCAGCCCTAGTCCTTATAGAAGTTCTAAGAATGTTGAATTCATATGGCAACCCATTTATTATATAGATCAATACATACCCATCCTCTAGGTGAACAAAAATAACAGAGAGTTTATCTTTGTCTTTTAACCCTTTAGTCCTCTGAATATACTCATCAATGTTCTCATATTGTTTCTAGACAACGGATTGAATATCGGATTTAAGTTGGAGTATATTTGACCTAGAAATGGAAGCAAATCTTCTTTAAATCGAGTCTTATCTCCATAGAAGTTGAGAACCCAACCACATAAGAAAATTCCATGGGTGAGAGAGTTACTTTGAGTAGAGTCATGAATGTTTGAGCTTAAGTAACCCATTGTTCATACTTTGGATTGATCACTGTTGTTCTTTCTCATTTCTCATTGCAAAGAAACTAATTTGGACAAGTTAAAGATCCATCTATATAACCAAAGATTTAATTAGCTTCAAGATTGCCACAATACAAAATTGGTAGAATCCACTCTAATTGAGATCATATTATAGATATTCAAGAGTAACAATATTGGAGTGTGAGTTTGAGAACTTGTGTTCTCATTTTCAAAGGAAGTTGCAGAAGCATTGGCAGCCATTGATGACGTTTGTCTTAATCAAGGTTTTGATACCATGTAGAATTAGAAGATAAAATAGTGAATTGATAAGAATAAGAAGAAAGATTGAAGGAGAGAAGTGACAGAGAAGAAGAAGTTGCAAGAAAGAAAATTCTACATTAATTATTCTATTACAGTATCTCAGTATATATAGGGCACAAGAGTACACGATCACTAAGCAGCCACATTACATAACAACTAACTAAACTAATAGCTAGTCAACTTATTAGCTAATAAATGCTAAACAGACTGATATAAACTGGTTGATATAATTGGTCATGTGATATAAACTGATCATTTTATATCAGTTATACAAAACTTATCAATTTTGACGTATGATTTTGGGAGCTACTCAATATGCATGTGTGCTGACTAACTCTTCGTACTCTCCTAAAATTACACTAACTTGGAGTAACAGAGTGCCAACTATCATGGCAAGAAAACAAAATGTTGTCATTTTGATGCATTGACTTACAACATAGTGCGATGGTTGAAAACCACCGTCGTGACAGTCCCAACATGTGATGCTTACTCATGATCATCACATAAAAACCCATTTTTCACGAGGGCGTTGTTTCGCTAATATCCTAAATAAGGGAAAGGCACGTATAAATTTGTAAATATTTTGTGAAGTACCTTTTGTTAAAAGGCAATTAATTTTTAACAAAAAATCACAACTATACAAATGATATATCTCATGCATAAAAAGAAAAAAAAAACAGATCTAGGGTAAAGCCAAAAGCAGAAAACAAAACCTATTCGAAAATGCTAACATAAAATCCCTAAACTAGCTGCAAGCCGAAGATTTACATGAGATTTTTCTATCCCTGTAAGAGACTACTTTTCTCTCTAACCATCCTAACGATGCACATAAAAAGAGATGCACAATCTCTTAAGGCCCCCTCAAAATGAGAATTTTTAAGGAAATGTGGCTGCCACTCCCAATGGTTTTCATATAGATAAACAAACTCACTCTTCATTATAATAATATAAGTCAAATTGGCTACATTGCAACTATATGGGGAATGACAGTCACATTATGGCTGCTTCACCCAAGAATATTCTCCCTCAAAATAATGACTATTCATCTCAAGTCAAATCTAATAAATGAAAACATTAAAAACTAGATTTAAGAGACTGGCCGAGAAACATAGTCGAAGTCATAAGTCATTCGATCCTCTGTCGCCAAGAACCATCACAAATAGCAAACCTCGCACATCTGAAGAAGATTCACTTAGATATATAGCAGAAACAATAACGCAATGACAGAACATATGCTTAATTGATCAATTACCGTCCACACAAAAAACATAGGTGGTACCTTACAAATGTAATTTGTAAAAAAAAAAACAATAGTAGATATATCCAAAACCATGTAAATAGAAGTTTTCCATATCACATCCGATAGGCCTAAAACTGAAAAAAAAAAAATCTACTGATAGAATATGAATAATTCTAATATTTTGGTTTTGATAATAAATTTAACAATTATCTCTTTTATTGATTGTCTTCCTACGTCGCCAACTAATAAAGTATTTTTTTTAAAAACCAACTATAAGGTCTGCTCTTATTATATATTGTTGGTATAATTTTCAAACATATGTCTTCATCTTTTGTACAATGTGAAATGTTAAACACACGAATCATGAATTAATGATATACTCTGAGCATCATAAACTTTTGTGGTCACATAAGTTCTGACCTAGTAGTCTAGTTTTCCAACGTACGATAGCAGTGGTATCAGAAAAATGTTACACCCAAACATTTTGGTATCTAGTTCTTCCATTATCAGAAAGATAATGGGAAAAGGCAAATATACATGAGGGAAAAAAAAGTGATTCTATACTGATTACGTGACGTGGTAATGTTTATAGGTTACTTTGTCAATCATTTTATTTTATCACATCACAGATTTACTTAAAACTTAATCAATTATTTAATCAGTCTAGAATTATTAAAAAAAATTGTTAGCATCTACAAGTTCTTCCATTTTCACCATAAAAATGAGAAAAAAAAATCAAAATGTCGCATTGATTTTGAATACAGCATATTTATAAGCTTAAAAAACTCATTAACACACTTAATTAAAATACTTAATTAAATCTTCTTAAATAAATGCCAACATATATGTCCCAATTTTTTTTCAATATTTCGATCCCTATAACGAGCCTTTAATTATACAAGGAAATAAAACAAAAGAACCTAAAAATCAGATAATACATTAATGATAACGCCCTTCTGTACATAATGCTATGTTCATCAGAAACTTATGAATTTTATAAATTAATTTAATTTACAAAATTTCATATCCAACAATTTAAACCCCTTCATTGATTCCTCAAGGAAATTGACGAATCATTATCTCTCCTCACCGAATTATAATCTCAGCATATATATTTGATTTTTTTTCTTATTATTGTTCATGAGTTCTTCATATTAATAAAAGAAAATCATTTTTAAATTTAACTTCTTCTTTAGATGAAATTTATAAGCGTAATAAATTCTATAATGGAATAACTTTTTTATATAAAAACAATTCTAAATGATTTTTATATAATATAAATAAATAACTAATCAATATATTACCAAAGAATTTAATAATATTAACTACTAAATCTATTTATCACTTATAATTAAGACTCGTTGACTTCTCACAAGGAAAAAACTTTTGGGCTAAATATCTATTGATTCTTTTTTTCTTTAAATTGAACGTTTTTCTTCTTTTTGAAATAAAATTGAATCCTTAAATATCTTGTTTACGTTTAGTAATTTAATTCCTTTATTAATTTGAAGGATATCGAAACCCAACACGTCAAGTTCTCACGTCCAATATTCATGGTTTGCTTTATTTAAGGATTGGTGAAAGCTAACACCTCATTTTTTCAACCCATAGGTGATTAAAAGGTTACTGTCTAACCTTAATTTATCTTTTATTTTATTTAACTTTTGTGAGAAAATTATAATTCTAGTTTTCCTCAAAATTTAATCACCGTGCAAATACATCTTATCAATTTATTATTTTGCCTTTGCTTCATGATGTATTAACAGCTTTTTTTTTTGGAATTCTCTTTTGAGGTTATAGATGGAAGGAAAAGGTTTATAAACAAACAACCAGATGAATTCTTTTTGGAAAAAAAAACTACGGGTAGACCCATGAGAAGAAAAAAAAAACAATTTTTGAACCTCAAGTATGTTTTCTTTAAAAATAACATAAAATTAAACTGAGAAAATTAAGATTATGTTACCTAAAGGGAAAAAATCTAAAATAGTCAAGGTTGAGAAAAATAATAAATAGTCACCCAAAATTTAAAAAAAAAAAATTGGCCCCAAAAATTGAGACCCCAGCACCCAACAAAATTAAGCTTGATTTTCAAAAAATTTAGATAATATATATAGTATATTTAATATAACAAAAACTTAAATTCAAAAAATACTTCGAAACTAACACAACGAAAACCCAAATTCGGAAAATGCTTCGAGATAGCACGAATAACATCAATGACACCACCATGACTCAAAGGGATCGACTGGCTCAAAATTAAGTCCAAAATGACCCGAACCTCAAGTATGTTTTTAACATAATGTGCTCTTTATCATAGGGGAAGAGACTAGGCTGTCACTTCTATTTGAAAAAATTTATGCTAAACTTGATATTTACTAGACCATAATCTAACAACAGTTCTAATAAATTATAATTTTAACATCAGAATGTTAGAGCAAGATCTAACATAAAAAAATTTAATCTTAAAGTCAAAGCATGATCTAGCAAAAAATCTTTTTAAAGATGTTAAAACAAGTTATTAATTTTTGCTAAAATCACATTCAAAGTATTGTCTTGCCACTTAAACTAAAGTAGTAAAGCTTTGCGATTTCAAGTCTCTAAATAGCAAATTTAATTCTTTCGAAAAGAAAAAAATTAATTTAATTTAGTTTAATATCCCCAAGTTATAAACATCTTGTATTGCTCATACATGCTTTCTCTACAATAACATAAAAAATTAATTTCCTTAGTTAAAAAAAAGGAGATTAATATGCTTACAACATAGTGGCAAAAGGAACATCCTAATTATCAGGATTCTGGAGAGCCAAAATGTGGCTCTTGAAGGAAGCTGCGGCATCTTCCCTATCGCCTAGTTGACCTAGTTTGTCAAATACCAGAGCCATCATATAGAAAGCTTCTGCTGCCAGTTCATGGTACTGCTCCAAAAAAAAAATTTGAGTCATAATTATGGCATTTTTCAAATCAAACGAAATAAATCCAAGTCCCTTGATATCGTATATACCCTTCAATCTAAAGCATTTCCAATAGCAGAAATTTGAAATCATCCTCCTTAAAATTGGACAGTAAAATTTAGGGTAAATTATGAATAATTCTACACCGATTAAGTTATTGACAAGTTTTTAAGTGAATGGTGTGTCAATCATACATAAATTGATATTTTATGACTCACTAAAGTGACTTGTTAAATTAACCTATAAATAATTGACATGTCACTTAATCACTTAAAACTTAGTCAATAACTTGATCGGTGTATAACTACTCATAAATTATACCAACCTCTCTTGTATTACACTGACACCTCTCTAGTTTCAGTCATTACACACATCTCCACTTCCATTAGTAACTTAGTCAAAAATGCCCTTATCCATTTAACGTCTTGTTCCAACAATTTCAAATTTTAAAAAAAAAAATGTTTTAGGCATTTTCCCGAACAGTGGGCATACACAACCAAACACAATTTACATTATATAAGCAAATTTAATAAAATTGAGAATATGACAAAGAATACTAACATATCAGTATGAATTTCTTACCAAAAATTAAATGTAAGCATTTGGTGAAGGAGTTGCATGTTGGCTAAAGTGAAGTTAAAGGAAATGTCCGTGTAAGTTTTAAAACCAGAGAGGATATTCGTGTAATTAACGCAGAACACAATGGAGGTTGGTGTATTTATCCTAAAATTTACTATTTGAATCTAAGCATTTTCACAGGAATTTGTGAATCTAAACACTAAACAGCAACCATTAGAGTTCAAGTAAAGATATACCTCCAACAGTTGGAGCTCATCAGAAGCTTGTCTCAAAGGATCCAGCACAATCTCAGGATTATCCACAACTGTCAACAAAATCCAACCAAATTACATTTATAATTCTCAAATGAATATTTAAGATATTTACAGAGAAAAATAAAAGCATTGAGCTCTATACATTACATTTATAAATTTTCTTAAAAATCACAGCCTTGAAAATTCAAAAAAAATAATTATAGGAAAATGTGAATATAACAAAACCTTCAGAAGACACAGAATATATAAGTACCTGAAAAGCTTGGATCAGACAGATAGCATTTCGCTTCAGCGATGTAGGCCCGGGCACGGAGCTCTAAACCTCCATGACCAAGAATCATTTGGAAAGCCCCATGGATAAGGTTCAAAGCCATTCTTGAATGGCTAGGACCAAGTGAGAGCCACAACTCAGCTATTGTTAGAGTTGCTGATGCTTTTAAAAGATCCAGGTTAAACGACTGGCAAAAAGAGAGGCTTGCTAATGCATATGGAAGACCTAAAACAGCATTGCCTGATTTCTGGTAAGAACAAAACTGAGTTATTTCAGCACTAACTAAACGTCTAAGGTTAAAGATATAGAAGCAACCAAAAGAAAAACAAAGAAATCGCAAACAAAAAAAAAACAATGTTCAGCAGCTGTTAAGATATATGACAAGAAAATTTTTTTGAGTTCAGTCCGAAAATTAATGAATTCATCCAGGAAATTGTTGGGTAACAAATAACGGTAATAATATCGATATGACAGTTAACTAAGCGTAACAATGCTCATGAAAATATAGGAAGTAGTACAAAGAAATCAAACAAATCCGGCTCGTGACTAAAAACATTTTTACACATTGAAATATCACCATTTTAGTTGAGAATTATTTCATATTCATCTATGTATGAAGCATTCGAGTAGGTGTTTATTTACGTTTTAAAGCATTTTAGGAAGCATTTGAATAGGTGTTTCCTGTATAAGCGTTTCAAAATACCAAAATGTGTTTCAAACAACATTTGTCAAATAAATGTGATTTGAAGTTGTGTTTTTTAAATTAAGTGCTTTCAAACAAAGCACCTTCAGACTCACCCGAAATTGCATATAAACTGTACCTTATGTATTTCAGCAAGCAAAAGAAGTACGGTGGCATTCTCAACCTGCATATTGAATTTGTAACACATGCAGAAAAGCGAGTGCGCCACACCTGCTGCCTGAGAAAGAAAATGCACTAGTGATGTTATTGAGTCATTTCTTTACACTCAAGCCAATAGATTACTGGTTCCCCTAATAATTGAGCTTGATATATTAATAATAAGCGAGTAGATGTGGCTGTCAATAGACATAGAATGTAACAGATCAATGAGTTAAATAGCCTACTGCATGGAAGAACAAAAACATAAAACCTTTAAGATTATACTAAGTCACATAAAGAGCTGGGAGAAATGGAAGGAAGAAACATAATGGCAAAAAGAAAAAATTTTCAGACAGAAAGATGTGTCTCATTCAACCACACAATTCTCTTCATATAACATTGTTATTGACCGGCCAGCTGTCCAGTGAGATGGTTCAAAGTAATGATATTGCTCATTAACTCAGCAGACCATGGTATTTCAATCATGTTATATGGAGTGATATGAACCATACTGGATAAAATACTCAGAAAAATATTGTTTTTTAACTCATAACCAGTTTGAGAGATAAACTCCTCTCCACCCTGCAAATCTTCTTCACGACTGTTCCACTAAAGGATTTCTTTCCAAGAAGCGCCAAAAAGAATCCCAAGAGAGTGCTAGGACGGCTTCCCACCTCCAGTTTAAAATATTGGCCAAAGAGACCACATTGTCTACCTTACTCACTGATAAAAGTTCGCCCTTACACGGTGCTTAGAAGCATCACACAAGGAAATAGTCTTGATCATCGAAAAGGAAATGATGAGTGACACGTTCTTACTAACACCACTCACCCCGAAGCCAGAGATAAACAATAGGAAGTCTTATCAGATGAAATATGCTAAATCCATGGTTCCAATAACCAAGTTTCATATTTCGAAACTTATGGCACCAATTCATTTCACTCACTAGATATCCAGATATCTTTTATTGGTATACTTGCAACATTATGCGAACTACATAACTTTCAATGCCTCGCACATACGACTGGTTAGGCCACTGAACAAAAGCACTTCATCTCGCAAAAAATAATATCAAGTGTACTTTATGTTTCATTCTTTCATCTCAAGATAAACTATTAAAACTTCCCTCACTCAAGTATAGATGATCCATGTACGCAGAAACAAAATTGGATTACCAGAACTAAATGTTCAATATGATCTGCCAAAAATGACATAAGATAATTCACACAAATAATCTTAGTATTTTATTGAGTATCAACCTCACTGAACTGATTTGCAGAAAGCAATGTACGAGCACGACGAAGGCTAGCTTCTGTCTTCAATTCCATATCCACACCTGTGCTAGATGATGCCAAAACTCCAAGTTCATCACATACCTTCTGGGCAAGCTTCAAATGACCTCTAATAACAGTAATAGATAGAACTTACATCATACGCCTTGACTTATCATAAAAAATACTGCCTCACAAAAAGAATTACAAAAAGATGTTCAATAATTTTACCGATGAAGTGCACGCTCATGGATCAGCTGCAATTTTAATATTAAGATTCGTGATTTTGAGACAGACAAAAACTTCTCCTCAGCTATATTGAGGGCACCAAATGCCTCTAAGATAGAGAGAAAGAAACAGTCAGCACGATATAAAAAGAAAAAATATAGGCACTTCCAGGAGTGCTTATGGTAAAATTGCATGTCTGTGTTAGAGAGAAGAAGAGAGAGAGTGTTGCTAACATCATAGAGAAAATCGGAACATCTAACAAAACACAAAAGATATCTAAATTATAAATTAACTTTAGACATTAACTTCGCTTGTCTGAATGACTCTTATTTCTCTTGCAAATGGTTTGCCAAAATTAAATTAATATGGAAATGAAGTTTATAAGTTCAATAGGAAAAACTGTCAACTCTGATGTATCACCTTTTCTCTACACCACAGAAGGTCACAGCAAATTATAAGAGCTATAATTATAAATATGATACTAGATTAAAAAATGTATCTTAAAGAAAGGAAATTTTAGTTCAAAGTTAAAAAAAGACAGATGCAGAACTAGGAGGAAAGAAGATTGCACGTAATAAGAACACACGTTAGCTTCTTATCAATAAAAAGAAAGAGGCCATTAGCTTTCCAACGATGCGACTGTGTTAATATGTCAGACTTCAGAACCCATGGAAAAACCTTCTGCTTTTACTTGAAAGGGTGACCGTGGAGCATTTGCATACCAGACAGAACAGAACAGAACAGCTCCATAGCAGACCAATTTTAACAAACTAAACCGGGTAAACTTAAGAAGTAGAACGAGAAATAATCAATCTATAACCATCAATCTACCTGAGTAATGTAATTTCCATTACTGTCAATTTAATTGGTAAACTAGGTAGCACAAGGACAGATGTCCAACAACAGGGATGCAATGGAAAACTAGTAGCAAAGCACTCAAGCAATTAACCGAATCTGACCTTTGTATCCATTAAAAACTGCTAAATGTTGAATAAGCTTCACGAATGCTAATGATACATCAGATGAACTGTAGAAGTTAAAAGACAAAATTGTACGTGTTAAATCAAGTTTTAATGTAAACTGGAATACAAGTTAGTGTGTGTGTGTGTCAATGAAAGAATAGTGCAACGAGCAATGCACAAAGACTACGCATGTACCTTGAAGACTCAGTAAAACAGGTTGCATAAAGCAGCGCATTTATTCGAGCTAGAGGGGCACTGAGACAGAATGATTAAAATGTCAAAGAGGCAAACAAGTAGGTTGCCTCGTGCGCAATTTCCAAGTTTCAGAATTAGAAAAAATGAAGTAACATAACATCAAAAAGATTATAAAATTCTTAAACTACTTTACATGGAAAATTAGCAGTCATTGTGAATTGCAAAGATCAATCTTGTTCACTTTTTTTCTAACAAGGATAAGAGAACTGAAATACAGTGTCTGAAATACAGGCCCCACTGTTTAATGACTAGAATATCAGGTATTATCTGAGAGCTCTGATGCACGTGTGATTCGAGAAGAAAACTTCTTCATATTGACTGAGAAAATCCTCCCATGCCTCATGAAAAACAAATTCATTGTAGATAAGAAAAGTGTGGAGGTTGACCTATAACATTTTCATGTAGGAATACGTCAAAGAAACTGCCCAAAGCAGTAGATATTTATCCTAGATATTTACAGTGACGAAACATCTGTCTCAGTATGTTAGAAAAAAGTCTTACAAAATCCATTGTGAGAAATTACTTTCCGAAACACACATCATGATCCTATCAAACTCAAGAGTATGTAGCTAGCATTTTAATATCACAGGTATGCAACCCTTGGAAGTGGCCAGAGTTTTCCTAGAGTGGACCCCATCAAACTAAGGCAACGAAAATTACTTTACTTGGTCACAGCAAGCGATATCCACATTGGCTATGTCCATCCTTTTATATAGTACCTGCAGAGTATGTTTTAATACTCACATGTACATTTAAATTGCTAATTACATATACCGCATGTGACTACTAACCAACCAGCGTTAACTTTTGAAAAATGAACTCCTAAATCTTCAGGTTATTTCAACAGTAAACAAGAAAAATAATAGAACGTCAATTACAAATTAGAAAGTAAGACAAAAGTGGTCCTTGCTTAGATCACCTTCCATAAATCTCCCATGCAGTTGCACGGAGTAAGTGTGAAGATCCTAGTAACTGTAATACAGATCCAGGAATAGAACTCGGTTGTGCATAGAATTGGAAAGGAGTAGAGCTATTTCCAACTCCATTCTCTCTGGACAAAACTAGTGAACCCATTGGCTTGAGCAAATTCTTAAGCCATGCGGTACAAAAGGTCCCATCTACTGTCGTTGAAGGACTTTCAGAACCAAATTGACTGATCAATTGGGAACTTAATCTCATTTCCTGCAAAAAAAAGTTAAATAGATATAGAAATAAGAAAGCATACAATGTATTCGCCAAGCATCTTAAACAGCCAGATGCGATAGATAATCATCCAGGTTGAGATTACCTTGTAGACTTTGATTGGACTTGTTCTAAGCTTCATGGAAGCTTTGGGACCAAACGAGAGAAGAGGCCTCTGCACATGCTGTATGTGAGGAAACAATAAATGGTTAGAAGAAACGGCAAGACAATAAACTTTAAATCTCCCTACTAATTGCTGTTAATGTCGAAGACATAATCTGGAATTGTAAATGTGGACAGATATATTCCACTCACACTTTACCTCTGGTACGTTATCTTTATGATAATAAATATTAATTATTTTCGTCAACATTATCAATACAGTTACATAATTAAGCAACAGAATTAACTGACAGGTCACTCCAGCAGTGGCTAGCATTATGAATATACTACAGCATTTGGCCATGCGACATAACATATGAATATAATTTCTATATGAGATAAATCACATAAATTTGCAACAGAATACCGAGTAAAGGCTACTTACACAAATAGCTATCCCCAATAAACTTCCAACAAGACAATTGAGAATGATTTGTTGTAATTGAATATGGTATTCATATGTCTACAGCTATGCAAGTGCCTTAAATATTTGATATAATAATGATAATACTCAATAAAACGCCTAAAAAAACAATGAGATTAAGTCTACCATCGGTAAGTACTAAAAGAAACATAAGGGGCATGCATACCAACAAAATTTCATCACGCTAATTTACTAGCATGAGCAAAATTTCATCTGTTACCTCAATGAATATGACCAAAATATTTTCGAACTATCCTGATTGCTAATCAATCAAATTTCTAATTCAAATCTAAGAAGAAATCACCCACTGTGGAGATCCAAATTCTCATTTTTTTTAAATAAATCAACTTTTCGTCATGAAAGCCCTAGCTTCTTCCTAGCACCGTATTCATTCTCCTACTGATCAAAAAAATACATGTTCATTCTCACCAGTTTTATGTAATGAGTTATATACTCTGCAGGGCATAAAATAAGTTCCCTCTGTTTCAAAAAATTTAGTGTAGGAAGATAGAACTTGACAGATCCAATTTTCCATCATGTGTTCAACCTAAACGTAAAAGGGTGATGAAAAATTTCATGTCCAATGCACAAACAGTTACCTAATTAGTTGACCATCTAATTATTTAATCAGGCAAGTTTTAGAGTTCGTCAGTTGATTTCCATTCCCTACTTGCAATAACGTTCAATATATTTTCTGCAATTGGGATTTACTAACCAACAGATGTAAAAGTTAATAAAAGACGGTTGAACTAACCACAAACCTAAGTAATGTGCATATTCTGTACTACATTAAAGACATCACAGAACTATCCTCAGAGCCAAGTTATCTAAAAGATCAAGGACAAATAAGTAGATTATAGAACTTAACAAAAATCATTTCAGGAAAGCTAATTGGTTGCATAATAATGATACACCATTGCCACGTTCTTCTAGGGGAATATAGGTATGTCATACACGTCTTTATGAAGGCTTCAAGGGAAGTGAGAGAGAGAGAGAGAGACCATAAGTAAGAATTTAGTCTGCTCAGTCATACCATTAGAAAAAATTTAGCCATTGCAAGATGATTGGAAGCCACTAATCGTTTTAACTTCAAATTTTCTGCCCTTCTTAGAGACTCTCTCAAGAGAACAAATAGCTGTTGCTGAACAGAAAGCGAAATGCCCATACTGGTCAAAGGTGAGTAGGATGATCCAAGTATTCCACTTGTACTTGAGAAACCAATTTCACACAACAAATTGCCAATAGCTGCTAATGTATATGCCAGACATGTATCATTACTTTGCTGCAAAAGACGACAAACAATCAGACCAATACACCAAAAGAAAAGATAAGAAACTTTACTTTGTAGCAAACAAAATTTTATCCTTTTAAAAGACGTAGAAGTTAAAAAAATGGAGGATCAAAATTTTCCAAACAAGAATTCAAAAGACAGCATAAATTACAAAATTACAAAATAATATATCCATCTAAATTCTTTTATGTTGAATACGGTAACAACGCCAAACAAATGACTTCTGCATTGCATATTCTCCATGTTGTCAGAAAAATCCTCAACCTAGCTTCTTCGATATCATTCCCCACACATCTCAATTGCAATATCACACTACGCCAAATAATTCTTCCTTTCCTAATTAGGATTTGAACTCCACAGAGAAGAACACAGCTCTGCAGAGATGGTACCAAATTGACTCCAAAGCCTTGAAAAAAATTTCACCATAAGAATGAAGTTAAAGAACAAAAAGAAAGATGTCATCATTATCATCTACTGCTTTTCCACACAAATGTTGCCCTGAGCCAAAGAGATGGAAAATGATATGAGGCAGACGAAATTTGAATATCATAACTAAAACCCACAAATATAACACAATAATTAACTGTAATTAACCCCTTCCTGTTATCCTATATCAGGATGCCTGTTGTCAGGAGTAAACTCACTTCCCTTAAAATAGTCTCCAGGAGAGTCCATTAAGAACGTGAAGACATATTAGGTTTTCTTATAAAATAGATTTCTCATATGATATTCCTTGTTTTTTATGAAAACCATCAAATAGATTTCTGAGAAAACGGAAGTTCAGGACATGAGATTGGATGGAAGTAAAAAATATGACAAATGGATTTGTTCTCATCTGTAAATATTTTCGTAGCCTAGGAAAAAGAGAAGGATAAAAGATTATATGTAACATATATTACCAACCCATATATATTTCAGATACAATCTTAACCCCCTTACCTCAGAATGTCTCGATGAAGTTGAGAATGATAACACTTCCAGAAAACATTTTGAAGGACTCCAATTAGGACAATACTCTTTTCTCATGTTTCCCAAAGCTACCTCATCCTATAAGCTCTGTCCTTACCTCCAAGCAAATAAACAAGCTCCCGACCTTCCCTAAATTCCTAAAAAGTCCCTACCAGTTTCTAACTTTACAGCTTCTTTTGAAAAGTTGAAACAGCCACCAGTAAATAAGTTGAATGAATCTAATTAGACTGAATTCAATTTCTTGAAGAGAAAGCTATCTTCTTATGATACCATATTCTATGAACATATATTCATTGGTAAACCGTACATTTATACACAAACTCTGCACAGGTTTCAAGTATGTCCTGACAGAGAATTGACTCATAAAAAAATAAGCTCAGACATCTCATGGCCCACTCTCTAACAGAGAATCACACAAAAATGGCTAAACTGGACAATTTCTGGTCATCATCATGAATATAGCTATCATCATGCACATTTAAGGCCAGAAATTAACAGAAAGATCTCCAGCATCTTAAAGCAGTTTAAAAAATAACCTCCAAATAAAATTAATACAATATTCAACCAACTGCATCCTTCACCTGCTGAGGAGATTTTAAATGGTTTAGCCATCAATTACAGATGGTTCCAAAGCAGTGTGATGGCTGCAACAGTAAAAAGATCCCTCACAAAACATAGGTTGAAAAATTCTAAAGGTTATTTCTTGTCAAACGGAAAAGGCGATCAACAGAGCTCAAAGCAAAATGCTGGCACACAGAAAGTATGAGATTCACCTGCTGAGAAACATGAACTGCTTCGGTCAAAACCTGAAATTCATTAAAAAAAAATAAAAAAATCGCTGTTAAACTAAATTAACAAATATGGGCCACCTAAGTTCTCACCCCACTCTATTTTTTTCTTAGTAAAAGAAAACCATATTATTGATAGTATGTAAATGCACAAAAAATAATTAGTCCTCTATGGTTTTCAATTTACACCACCTCTCCAATTGGATAGGATAAAAAGAATTGTATGTCCCTAAAGTATTTGTAGAATAAGCCCACCTAGATGACATAAGGCTATATTGTCCGACTATGTATCAACGTCCCTGATAACCCTACAAAAATTCTAATTTTGATGAGGTCAGTAAGGGGAAGGGAAGGTAGCATTTCTTCATTCATACCTCCAAAGCTTGCTTCGGGTGTCCAAAATGAAAGTGCATCATCCCTAGACATAATAACGCAATCTCATATCTTCCAAAACTATTGCAACCAGATACAGGAGCAACAAAGTCAAATCCTTCAGTCCCTGCACTTTTGGTACCAACAAACATAGAATATAATAAGATTACAGTGGAATATAATGGAAAGCCCCTGGTTAGAGATGGGAAAATATATTGAAGATAGGAAAGTATATTGAAACAGAGAAGGAAGGCAATTTGCTAAACTAAGATTTCAGATTCAGTCCTTCTAATATCAAATTCGGTTATAAATGAACTTTTTTTTGGTAAGTAAGATATGTATTAGAAACAAAACCCCGAGACAGGGTAATTACAACCTAAAAGATTGATATGAACAAAGAGCGTGAATTCCATTCACCCAATTTTTCTCAAAATCCAAACTGGGGAATAGAACATCTACCCATTCTTTAAGCATACAAGTGAAGAAAAATAAGACTTTACAAAAAGAATTCTCAATCCCCTCAAAAACCCTCAAATTTCTCTCATGCCAAATAACCCAAAAAAGTGCATGAATGAGAACCGCTCAAAAATTCTTATCCATCAAACCCACATTGAACTGCTGCCAACAAAAAACCAGATAATTGATAGTGCAAGGCACAACCCAATTGATGGAGAGACTATCCAAAAGCTTCCCCCATAGCTCCCAAGAGAAAGGGCAATGGAGAAATACATGAGTATTGGATTCTTCAGCCTTCTTGCACAAAATACATCTATTTGGAGTACTCAAACCTCGCCTTTGTAAATTATCAATGGTCAAGTTAGCATTCCATACTGAGCTCCACAAAAGTAAGGAAAATTTTGGTGGAGCTTTCCTTTTCCAAATACTTTTCCATGGAAACGGGCCCTCGCCTTCGCTGCTGGTGTCTTAACAGTTTATTAAAGCTCTTCACCAAAAAGGGGAGTTTCCCATTCTAATCCATCCAACCGAGTCCTCCTCCCCGCAAACTTCTAATGTCTAATGATTTTTCTTTCCTGAGTTCACACGTTCATCAAATTATTAAAAAAAGTGAGGTGCTTTTTATGAACTTGATGATGCAGAATGAAGATTTAATACTCTTTTACTTAAATGTATTTACAATATTAAATTTTGGGGATTCCTATGTTTCATTGTGAATTAGGTTTTTGTTCTAAACTCAAATGCAAATAATTAGGTATGTTTTCAGAATATGTTTTCTAAGGTCAGTCCTAAGAAATTTAATTTGCTTAGAATCTTTCAGTGCCTACATATATATATGCTTCTGATGTCATCCTAGGGAAGCTAGAAAGATGAGTTGAGATTGAATTATTTGGTTGTTTCATTGAGCTTGTGTGCTCATTGTCCTTTTTGATTTGGTAGTGCTCATTATCCTACTACATGTCCCTCTCTTTCTTATCCATCCTGCATCAAAAGGTTTTCTTATCCGACTTCCCAAGCTTCTAGAATTTTTTTTATCTTTAAATAAAGGTGTATAAACGTTCCAAGTTCTAGGTAAGATGCAGAATAAGCGCGACTAATCATATGGAAATGTCATTAATTTCGGGTAATCAATATTGAAAGAATAGCTAACTGGCAGCCGTCGAATGATTCCTGCTGCCAGCATAAGAAATACGAAACATAATAACCAGCAGATAACATTTGGCATTTCAAAACCCTATGACATAAGCAAAAGGCAGCCAAAGCAGTCAAACTTGCATCAAATAGCCATTTATTTAATGTTTTAATGAAAAATAAGAACAAATTCAATGAACAAGAGCTTACATACATTAATACGTGATAGAAAATATGTCTAAAAGACTAAATAAGCAACTAAAATGGAGAGTTATCGACAGTTGGGCTAAAACATCTATGAAAGGAATGCTGATTGACTTACCTATAATCAAAATAGCAGTGAATATTCTCCAAAGATGAAAGATAGTCATCATGATAAAGACTATTTAAATAACGCAGAAAGTGAACCTGTATGACAGTCCGTGGGAAGAATAAAGTAACCAAAAGATAGATAATATAACATCAGACAAGAAAAAACATGAACGTAATTCAAGAGATAATTACACGATGTAGCTCAGGGGCCAACTTCTGAAGCTGCCTCAGAACGAGTTCGAAAGCATTAAGAGGGAAAGAGCTTCCAAGCCTGCCACAATGTTCAAACCAACAGACAAATTGCAAACTGAAAAGGAACAAATAAAGTTTCACCCAAGATCAAGCATGCTAACCATTCCCTTACTTTTCAATTGTATCAGCCTGCCCATCCAAGTATCCTTGAATTTGTGAATTTGTCCTTAGGAAGTTTCCACCATTGGCATCAATATCGCTCAAAGCATTGCTCGGGTAACGTGCATATGGAGAAGATTCACTAAACTTAACATTATTTTTTGATTTTTTGTACGCAGGAACATCAACATCTGCGCAATTAATTTGTTATACATCATTCCTACTACAATTACCTCACAGGGTAAGACAATTCAATTCTAAATGAATAGGCATGAATCAGAAACCAATATACGAGAATTTCAAAGAATAAGAGTAATCATTAGTATTATGTTGCGAGGAAGGGAGGATAAAACAATTTTGAACAACCTGAGTTATAACTATGCAAGAAAGTTTACATCTTTACCTTTCTTAAGATAAGACGACTATAAGACAACAAAGGTGGAGGAGAAGCTATTGGTGCAGCCTTGTTCAGTGGAGATGTTGATTAGATTGGATTTTGGTGGTGGAAATAAAAAAAAAAGATGTTTTGTGGTATCATGCGGTCTTTGCAGTCTTTTGGGTTCTTTGGCTTGAGAGAAATGGAAGAATTTTTGAAGACACGTTTACTGATGAGTCAGTTTTATGGAAGAAAGTTATTTTATTGGCTTCTTCTTGGTCATTAAAATTGAAATTTTTTAAGGATACCCCTTGGTCTTCTTTTTATGATAATTGGAATTTGTTATGGTTGTAATTGTGTGTAATTCTAGAATTCAATGTTGCTTTGTTCTTGTTTTGTTCAGTTTTCAGCTTTTGGTGTATTACTCATCCTCTAAATCCTGTTCTTGTACTCTTTTTATTTTTAATATAACTTTTCTGTTTCCTATAAGAAAAAAGCTATTGGGTTGAAAAACATGGCACTCAAAGGCAAGAGTTTCACTGATTATTATTATTTTTTTATAAGAAGAATTTCGCTAATTATATTAAGCAATCAAATCAACTATACCGATTTTCTTAATATCACTCTTTAGAATGCCTGTACATGGTATTAAAGATCATACAAACTTCACGAAGGTATCTAGCATGCCAAAAGCATTAGATTTGATTTCTACAAAATTTATAAATCAATACTAGGTAAACATCGATCATCAACCAATGTCTAATGGGAAATGACTACAATGATTGACCTGGCAAGAGCCTCGTTAAATACATGGCTGTGCTTGTTTAAGAGGTTCGGGTACCAAGGATACAAAGAAACTTCACTTGGGGACGTGAGTATAATATTGAATGTGTGATTTCTTCTCAGAACTATTAAATGGGTAACTCATGTCATTGCAGATCAACAAAATGGTGGCAGATTAGATTATTTCACTTAAAGAAATCATATAATGAAAGATTGTATAATCTGCAAATTGTAAATGAGAAACCTCCATGTTCTCTCTCCCAGTCTTAAAACCTTCTAACACCTTCCTCTCAGAACTTCTACCCATTATTCTGCTAACACATCAACAACTAGAGTGAACAAGAAAGGTGAAAGGGGATCCCCTCTCCTAATCTTCTAGAAGCACGAGACTTACCCATGGTCTACCATTGATAAAAACTGAGTAGTTGGCAGATTTCAGACAACCCACATACCCAATATCCACATCCTCCACCGTCTGCCAAAACCTTTTTCACAATGACCAACTCAGGGAAATTCCAGCTACATAATCGTAGGGCTTATTCATTAAGGAAAAGAATATGTATCTCGTCCAGTCTACACATCAATAACTAGATTAACTCAAGGTCATATATACCAAGAATATCTAAATACCAATTGAAAGTATAACTGTCATGCAAATATCTTAGATGTGATAGTTTAATGAACTTTCTCCTTTGAATGACGTCAATGTATTAAAATCCTATATAAATGGACACATGTCACAGACTTTAGGTCATCGATGAAGAAAAACATGACAACACATATACAATCTTAGTCTAGAAAACTATCAAAAATCAGAAATATTACACTGACTACAGGTACACACAATTAATGCAATCACGATCAATACATGTACCTTCCACTAGTTCGAATAGTGCCTTGGGCATATGTAAGTGAAAAGAAACTCCTTGAGTGGCTCTTTTTCTTGCTTGCATTTCTTCAGTAACTTTTTCGAAGACAAAATTCTCCAGGTCCATGTTTTCATGTTCTGACAATGCTTCCAAATTATTACTAGACTCACCTAAATGGGATGCTTCATAACTTGGAAGTGTTGAGAGTGCTTCTTTAAAATATGTCCCTATATTTGCTAAAAGATGGCATACACCCTGCATTAAAGTTCTCAAAACAAATTATCATCTGACTTAAGGGCAAAGAAACATATATTTAAACTTATATCCACCACATTTAGGGTGCAAAAAATAATAAAAGGTCCAAAACATAGATAGGATGAAGCAAACAACCAACATGACTTCAAAACGATATATAAGGGGGGTAGTTACAAAGTCAAAACAATAGATGATATTTTAGGGGGAAGACATGAAGTTGAAAGAGGAAATCTAATTATGATTGGATTTTCATAAACTAAAGTAACAGTATATTATGTTGCTGCAGGTTAAACTCTCCTAAACTAAACTCTTACTATATTATGTTGCTGATCCCTTATTAGACAGTACTCTTGCTAACAACAACTATGGTCACATTGAATTCAATTATGTACACATTCCAAAGGAATTTTTTAACTTAATAGTACCTCAAACGACAATAGATTGAAGGAAAGAACACAGCGACGGAGAAACATTCCCAGGTTGCTACTAGGGTCCAAAATGATCTGGTCATCTTCCACAACGCCTGAATCAGGTCCCCCAAGAATTCCTAAACAAAATTTACATCAAACTAATGGATAGCATAGGATAAATCAAGATAGATGCACAGAGAAAACTCAAAGCTGAAACATTTAAAACAATAACAAATAAATAGAAAAAGTATAAAAGAACAGTGAGAGATGAATGACGATATGAAGTTGATGATGCAGATCTTGAACTAACCTCGCATTTCACCAAAGAAGTTAAACAAATCATCGGGTGATGACAGAGATGACAACCGACTTGTTAAATGATCAGTTAACCAATGATCCAATAAGCCACCAACTTCCTTCAATTGCTTTGCTAGTTCATCAAGTTTCGGCTCCAAAATATCATCACAAGACTGTAGGATATAATTTGTTTTTTTTTTTGTTATCACATAGCTTAAAACATACTTTCCTGGACACTAGTGAGTGATGCTGAGAACTAAGAAGAGAATACTCATATAATATTGAGTGCAGAGAATACTTATTAAAAGTAACTGCAAACCCGTCCAAAACAGATATATAATATTGGTATTGCACTCGATGATGCCGGTAATTCTAGTACCTTAGTGAGAGCCAACAAGAACAAACCAAGGCGGTTGTGTTGAGCCACGGATGAGAAAGGGAAGGGTACTGAAATTTGTGCAGGTGGTGCATATAACTGTAGCAGTACGCAAACTGAGACCTTGTGAGGAGTGATTGCAAATGCCCCCAGCTGTTTGAAAATCCCTGCCATTAAGCAAGATCTTTCTGTCCTTCTCTGAATCTCTATAAGTAAATGGTGGATTTCTCAGATCTAAAATGCATGTAAGCTTAACTGTATCATCTCCCGCCTGTTCACAAATCATCATGTATTACGAATTCTTCTCTTCAAAAAATGACGCAATCCGTAGATCACCATTTGTCATAGACTTATAGACCAGTGTACAATGGAAACTTTAAACCCAAACACCCACTTCAAACTTTGCATCCACCCACTAAAAGATTAATGACATTTTCGTTCATACACAAACACTAACAATCTTTTTATTGGTATACTAACACAGACAAAATGGAGATAAAAAATGTCAAAAAAAGTTTCAATATATCAGCTGAAGTACTTTTTTAGTGTTTTCAAGTCAGATTCATAGATATATATTTTCTCTTTAAATGAAACTCATTTTTTACTGCATCCAAATTTAGGTTTTCGAATGAAACTTCGCTGCACAAGATCTGGTTACAAATTCTATGACTAGAATGAATAATAGCCGACAAAATTTTTTGTAAATTCGAGACGATGTTACTGTATATCTAAGCATAATTTGCAGAAAATGCCAAAACGTTCTTATATTCATAGTGCACTTAGTAATTTTTGTTTTCCACATTTAAACTCCAACAATGACTAGCTTATGTGGATAATTTTCTTCTTGTTGGTTTCTTTAGGACTATGCTCAACGGAAGTACTTAGCATACTCGGCGAGTGATAAAATGAAAAGTAATGACATACAACCCAAGTACATCAGATAATAGCTCCTTTATACTAGCATTATCAATCAGATAGAAGATGATCTATTCACAATTTTTTTTAATATACAGATTGTAAAGGCTAGCGAAACAAATTGTAAAATTGATTCTTCCATGGACACATGCCACTGTGGAAAGAGGCACAGCAACAACGATAGCTAGTGACTGATCAAAAGACATCTCAGTTATTACCAAATAAGACACATAGCATCTCTTTTTAAACAGAAAATAAGTAACGGAATGCAATTGAAATGACTAAACTAATGTAGTAACTTACATGCTCATAGATATTGAACAAGATTGAAAAAAAAAAACTTTAGTTGAACTGATTTAGTGATATTCTCATAGATAGTGGAAATGATAAAGAGAATGAGAAAGAGAAGGCAAAACTCACTATTACTTTAGGCCTCGTTTGGTAGCCAGTATCGCACTGTACTATTTTAGTCGGATTGTATTGGACTGAACTGGATTGTATTATCATAATACTGCCACATGTTTGGTAGGGACGGACTATAATTCTTCCATGGCCGTTCTGGAAAAAAACAAAAGAAAATGAGTGAGATAGCTTTTTATCGTGAGTCAGTGATGGGTTTTGAGAAAAATGAAAATTGGAGTCCTGCCACTTTCTCTTCGCATTGAGCCATGGGTATGTGTAATTTTAAGTCAAATTTTCTTTGATTCGGTTCAAGTGGGTGTAAGAAAAAAATAATGGAGCTTTTCTCTCAATTTGTTCACGGAAACTGGATAAAAGCCAATTTGAGGAAAAATTGATCAGTGGGTATCGAAGATTTCAATCGGGAAAAACTTACAGAACAAGATAGAGAAGAGGCTTAACGGAGGAAAGAGAAGGAGGAGTGGAAAGAGGATAGAAGAAGAGAAATGAGGAGAAGAATCTCACCGGACTTGCAGTAAAGATAATAGAAGAGAGAGGAGAAGAGAAAAGGAGGAGAATATGCTCACCGGACTTGCAGCAACGTGTTCAGGCGTGATGGAGCGTCAACCAAACGAGGCCTTAGTGGTCTTAAGCCGCCAAATATAATGGAGAACAGCTTTGCACTTAGCACTTTGCACTTTGCCGAGCGCGGGAGTGACGATGGAAGTGGCATTCCTGGAAGAGTATTTTCAAAAAACCAATTTAGAAAATTTTGAGGGGTGAGTAATTTGAGATATACCCACATGGAATTTTTTTTTTATCCTCATGGAATGTCGGAATGTGAGTAAAATTAGATATGTTTGAAATATAAATCTAATTTACACGCTTAATGTTTGACTCATCAATAATTCATATGTTTAAACTATTTTTTAGCATCAAATACATTTAATATATGTATATAAGTCATTTATACCCCTAAACCAACGGATTTGTTAGTATTTTAATATTTTTTTAAAAATGTTTAAAATACGACATTTTTTAACTTAATTTCAAAACTAAGGTGTTTTTTGACACATCACACAAATTCATCTTTGCAAAAGACGAGTTTGTGGAGGACGTGGCTCCCCAGGCCACCTCACGAGAAATGGGAAGACGATTGCCAAAAAGGAGAAATCATCCTTACAAAATATGATTTTGGTTTTATTTATAGGTTGAGAACTGTATCTTAAACAAATATATTCCTTGCACTAAATAGCAAAGGGAGAGAGAGAGGTGGAAACAAGAAGAGAAGATTGTCCATGTTGGGGATTAAATTTTAGAGAGGGAGTAGATGATGAAGACGGTGATGAAAAACCTTGATTTTTTAGAGGCAAGATGGACATGAAAAAATTGGAAGGTTCTTGAGAGGATGCATAATTGGTACCCATCTTCTTCTTCTTCTCAATCTACTTCAAAACTCACTTCCATCTATGTTATATACAGTTCAGGAAGAAAACCCACCTCAAATTATGGGAACTCATTTACCTTTTCTACTTTGGTTTCATTACAGATTCAGCTTTGTCATTTAAGCATGGGTTATTGTTTTGACTATTGTAAATGGTCCATGGTATGTGAGACAGTGACTTTTATTTGTATAAAAAAGTCATAGATTATTGCAAGTGGTCCAAAGGTTGTCTGTGAGTGAGAGTTGATGCATTAACTGCGAGTGGGTCCTATATAACATAGTTTATCTAGGCGTGTTGAAATTTTTGTGCAATTTTTATCTTTTTCAGGAAAATGAATATCATAAGACTAGAGGTTTATCACGGAGGTAGTCAGCCACTAGGTATGAGGGTGGAGATGCATTGTGCAATCATATGATTTTGATTACTTTTCCGCTGGTCATATCTGTGAAATGGCGTGATCTTTAGGTTATATGAATGTTGTAGATGTTTGGTTCAAATTTGAAGCTGATGGCTTTGATGGCGTGAGATTAATTTTGGATGATAGAGATATTTTCAAGTTGTTGGATGGCATACACAAAAAGGGCATAAAGTAGTTCAAGTATATTTAAAGCATACGATGGATGATGTTGACTCAAGTCCACTAGTACTACCTGCCCCTCCCAATTTGACTGATGCACAAGTGGAGGTAGATGTTAATGACTACACTCAACCCGAACCATATTTGAGTGATGATAATGAGTGTGACATAGATTATGTTATTGATATGCTAATGAGTCTGGTAATGATTCTAATGATAGTTTTGATGATGAGCAAGATGATGGCCGTGAACATGAATGATTGTTTGATGATAGTTTTAGGCTCACATATATGTAGTTTCAGATTATGTTGATAATGATGATGTTAAAAGTTCTCATTCATCCAGTGATGAGGATAATGCGTATCATAATTATCCTCAATTTCATGACAAGATAGGATTTACGAAGCCAATCAATTTACAGAAGGGTATGATCTTTAGTTCACATAAACTCTTCAAGAAAGCCTTGAAAGAGTATGCAATAAAGAGAGGCTTTGATTACATGTTAAAAAATAATGACTGGACAAGAGTAACTGCAATATGTAAGAGAGGTTATGGATGGAGAATCCACACGTTCCTAACTCAAACACAGGAGGTATTTCAGATTAAGAGTTTTTTTCCAGAACATGTTAACTGTAGTAAGCACCAGTTAACCTCAAATATTACTGCAAGCTGGATAACTCTTAATTATTGGGAACATTTTCGAGATAATCCTACTTGGGATATTGTTGCATTGAAAGCATAATTGGTAATGGACTATAATATGAATGTTAGCATTCATAAATGCTACAAAGCAAAGAGCAAAGCCTTAAAGTTTATTCATGGTGATCATGCGAAGCAGTATACTTTATTATGGAGTTATTATGGGGCAGTAAGGAAATGGAACACAGGTTCTTCAATGTTTATTCAGTCAAAGCTACAAGTCTTCTAGCGTCTACATATTTGCTTAGATGCATGCAAGAAATGGTTTCTATCTGGATATAGACCAATGATATACATTGATGGATACCGTTTGAAAGGAAAAACTGAAGAGCGGTTGTTGTGTGCTATTGGCCATGATGTTAATGACAACATCTTCCCCATTGCTTATGCTGCTAAGATTGGGCCAAAATACTTATGTGCTTGGTTTTTGAGTTTATTATTGGAGGATATTGAAGGGATAGAGGAGCATGGTTGGAATTTCATGTCAGACAATAAAAATGATTATGTGAAGCTTTCATTGGCTTGTTGCCTATGGTGAGACACAAATTTTTATAATTGACATCTAAGCATCAACTTCACCAAGTTGTTTAAGGGCAAGGTTTCGAAGGATTTGTTGTGGAGTGCGGCGAGGGCATAGATGGAGAAGCATATAAGTGGCTTAATAATAAGGAGAAAAACACGTGGTCTGGGCATGCATTTTACACTTCTATACATTATGACTCGATTGTTAATAACATGACAGGAGACGTTCAATAGTTTCAATTTGGAGACTCGAGACAAACCATTATTTCTTATATGGAGACGATACGAAGATTGTTAATGAGAAGAATGGTTTCTAAGAGAGAACATATGTGGGCATATGAGCATGAGATAACAAGTACAAGAGCGAAGCCATGAACTATATAGCATACTGGACAATTGATAGAATGTATAAAATTGAACATTGCTTTTGGACTATATTTGTGGTTGACTTAAATTCAAGGGAGTGTGGTTGTGGCTAGTGAGAGCTCTCAGGAATCCCATGCCCACATGCTATTTTGTGCATACTTGTAAGTAGAGAGAAAATTATGAGACATATGTGCATACTCGTTATAGTAAGGAGACGTTCTTGAAGGCATATCAATGCCTCATCAAGCCTTTTATCGAGCCATGACCAGTGGCCAGAGACTCTTGAAGTTGTTTTAGCGCCTCCAATGTGGAGAAGACAGCCTAGTAGGCCCAAAAAGATCAGAAGACTTAATGAAGGTGAACCAAGCAACCTTAGGATTAGTGAGGGGAGGCACTTTAGGTGTGGCAATTGTCGAGAATATGGTCGTAATGCTAGATCATGCAAGGCTCCAAGGATACAACGGAAGAAAAATGCAACTACACACAATCAGATGGGCCTACTTCAAGCCAGCCTCAGTCAGCTAGAGCAAAGTTACGTGTAAGTTTTATAATTTATGATGTTATATTTGATGATGTTAGTTGTTAGTTATATATTGTCATACTAACCATATTTGATTTCAGGTAAGAAGGACCATAATGGTTACATAATTGTGAAAGAAAATAATTGTTTGATACACAAAACAATGATTTTCCAAGTCTACTAACGAATCACTAGTTAAAACATTATTAATTGATTGAAAGCTTTATTTATTAACGTCAAAAAATAATGTTACATCTTAAACTAATGCGAAGTATTAATCAGACTAACATATAAATGATCAACACACTTTATCAATAAAAATTTAGTCTCTAACTTAGTCATTATAGAAAACTCGAAGTGATTACTAGTTGAGGTAGTTAAAAGCTACTGATAATTGGTTTGAGGGAAGATTTTAAGGAAAAAACAAAGTTAGGACTTCTCGAGAATTTTCAACAAAATGTGATCTTTTCACATAAGAAAATATTAAGTTGCCCCATCGTTGGATCCTAGTCTAGGAAAAACTTGTTGTTAGGTCCAACATTTTGACGTTATTAACATTTACAAGTATAATTGACGCAGAGAAAAGTTGAGGAATCAAACTCTTTATAATATTCTTATTCTTAGTTCATTAATCTCCTAGGATCTCAATAATATCTCCTAGAATCTTGGCAATATCTTAGCCAAATAATTGGAACTTTCCAACATTCCCCCTCAAGTTGGTCTGAAGATATCGTCCATTGCCAGCTTGCCATTCGAACTCTCAAATTGTTTCTTGTGTAGTCCATTTGTAAGTATGTCCGCAACTTGATCAACTGTTGGAATATAGGGCATACATATCAGTCCACTATCTAGCTTCTCCTTAATGAAGTGTTTGTCAATTTCAACGTGCTTTGTCTTGTCATAAAGGACATGGTTATGAGCAACAAAAACCGCTGCTTTATTATCATAGTATAACTTCGTGGGTAATGGATTAAAGATCTTTAAATCTTCCAAGAGTTTTTTAATCCATAATACTTCACAATTTCCATGAGCAACAGACCTAAATTCAGCCTCCGCACTACTTCTTGTCACACATTTTCTTTCTTACTACGCCAAGTAACTAGGTTACCTTAAATGATGGTACAATAGCCAAATTTTGATCTCCAGTCTATTATACTCCCAGCTCAGTCAGCATCAGTAAATACTTCAACTTGTAGATGACCATGATTCTCAAACAATAGGCCTCTACCTGGAGTTCCTTTTAAATACCTTAAAATTCTATAAACAACCTCAAAATGTCCTGGTCCTGGTGAGTGCATGAATTGACTTACCATACTAACAACAAAAGTATATTTGGGCGAGTATGAGACAGATAAATCAGTCTATCAACTAGTATTTAAAACTGCTCCATGTTCACCACTTCTTCGGGTTTGGCAGGTTGTAACTTTAAGTTAGGCTCAATAAGTGTCTCGGCAACCTTACACCCAAATAGACCTGTTTCACCAAGTAAGTATAGCATATACTTATGTTGAGAGACAACGATACCTTTCTTTAATCTGGCAATTCCATCCCAAGAAAGTACTTCAAAGTACCTAAATCCCTGATTTCAAAGTCATTGGAAAGTACTCTTTTAAGTCTCTCAAGTTCCAATCAATCGTCACCTATCAAATTATATCATCCACATGAATAATCAAAACATCAATTTTTCCTTCATTTGAATGTTTATAGAACATGGTTTGATCAGCTTGACTCTGACAACTACCTTGATTCCTCACAATTTTACCAGAATGTTCAAACCACTCTCTAGGAGATTGTTTAAGGTCATATAATGATTTTTTAGTTTACACACCTTATCAATATCAAGTTTGCCTTCAAATCCCGATGGTAACTCCATAAACATTTCATCTTCCAAGTTTCCATTCAAAAAGCATTTTTTACATCTAGCTGGTGTAAGGGCCAATTAAAATCTACAACAAGAGAAAGAAGGATACGAATTATTACTGAAGCAAAAGTTTCTTGGTAGTCAATTTCATAGGTTTATGTAACCTTTCGCCACAAGCCTTGCCTTGTATCTCTCTATATTTCCATCAGCCTTGTATTTAACAGTAAACACCCATTTGCAACCTACAATCTTCTTGTCCCTCAGTAAATCAACAATCTCCCAAGTGCCATTCTTTCTAAGAGCATTCATCTCTTCCAAAACTGTTAATTGCTAATCTGGATGATCTAGTACTTTCTCCATGGTTCTTGGAACAAACATATGAGAGATTTTAGAAGTAATGCCTTGCAATTATTAGAAAGTCTATGATATGAGAGATATTTAGCAATATGATGTTTGGTGCATGTTCGGACTTCTTTGCTAAGTGTTATAGGAACATCAAAGTCTGAGAAATCAGTATTAGAATGTTCAATAGTGGAGGGAAAAGAATATGAAATTGAAGGATTAGCTGGTGTATTCGAAGGACCAACACTTGGAGATAATGATTGAACCTATACTGAGATTGTAAACTGATCTTTACTACGATGAACATTACATCTAGTATAAACCCGAAGCTCAGAGGTAGGATCATTGTGATCATTTTATAGTATTTCTCCCCCTGTTTGTGGAACATTTATACTCAGTAAAGTCATATCAGTATTTATACTATATTTTCGTTATCTAATTATTGAAAAAAATAGGTTAGGCAAGGGTACATATGTTTCCCCAAATTGATCTTCTTTTCTCTCGTTCTCCCCCTGAAGATAGGTTTAGCTAAAATAAGGTTGATTTAAAAAAAAGACATTCATGCTAATGTGGATCTTCCTAGTTTTCGGTTATAACACTTATATCCTCTTTTATTATTAGCATACCCTATGAACACACACTTTTCCGCTTTAGGATCTAACTTAGACTGAAGATGACTAGGTATATGGACAAATGCAGTGCTGCCAAACACTTTTAATGTCAAATCCAAAATTAACCTAGTCGCGGCGGAAGCGTGTGGCGCATGGCCATTTTAAAAATTAAATTTTTAGTAAAATCGAAATTTTTAATAAAACAAAATCGTGCAAACGCTACGATAACAAAAAAAACTTTTATTAAAAACTCATTTTCAATCAGGTTGGATCTATATTAAATTTACAACAAACAAGGTTAGGAATCATGTATCTCTTGTAGTTAAATCAAGCGTCCTCGCGAAATCAATCGATTCTTCGTTCTCATGAAATTGTTCCAACGATCAGCAAACTCCGAGTTCCACACTAAGATATTCCAAGTCAATCATCAACATAATAGGACGTGTGGGGACACGTAGAATATAACGAAGACACTTTTCTGTTTCTAGATGTACTTAACACATAAGATCTAGAGATTTTACTGAGAATGACTTTTGTGAGACAATTCTCTAAAAGAACGTGATGATGATTATTTTAGAGATTTTATTAACTCTTAATCGTATAATCACTTTCAATAGAATTGTTGTGTTCTTCTCTCAGCTCTTGACTGATGAACTGATTCTCTGATAAAACTGATTGATTCGATTCAACTGATTAAATCTCATTCATTATCTTAGCCCATCCAGAATAATATTTGTATATTTTTCTTGATAATGATGTATCAGATATTTTAGGATAATTGAAATAATATTTAATTATAAAATTACCAATAGTTGTGGGACTCACCGCTTATTGTGCAAAACTGCAGTGTCGTGTGGCACAACAGTGTGCCATGACACAGTACAATGTTGCACACCCACTACTATAGTGCCACGTAGTAATACAGTAGTCCATGTCAATCTCTGATACTCAATCAGTGATTAACACATGACAATTACTGCGTACTAAATATTGATTTTAATCAAATTAAATATCTAGATATTTGTTAATTCAAAATTAACATATTTGATTATCCCTATCAATTAAATTATCTGTTATTTCATAAATAATAGATTTAGTTGATCCAAATTATTATCTAATAATAATTTAATTATCTAATTTCATAATGATATATCTTGTCTGACTTATCGATAATTAAAAAGATCAATAATTATATATATATATATATATATATATNCACCCTAGACTGCATAGTACAAAGGTGATTTGAGGGCCATAGACTTATAATCTAAGCTCCAATAAATCAGATTATTATTAAATATTTTAATTAAATAATCTTATTTATTAATTCTATTATTACTCCGCTATAAATATGGAATTGCACTATTAGAGATTACAAATTGTATTTATAGAGTATTCTCATATAGTCCACTGATATAATTATTTCACGTAGTTCTGTCATCCAATTATTGGTTCGTAAATTAGAATTGGTCAAAATTATCGTTTTACTCTTCTAATTACATTTTGATCCTTAAGTGCCATTAATCCACTAGTGAATGATTAATTTATAATCTGATTATAAATTTGAGCTCAATAATCATCTAGTTCTAGAATTAACACTTAAAGGAAGCAACATACGACCCATTAGAAAAGCTTGGATTCCAAATCTTGTAAGATCATATTCACAGCCATCCATATCACTAAATCCTCAAAACAAACGTCACTAGCCTGTTTTTCAAACAAATCTTAACGAGTGAATAAAAAGATCCAGTAAACATGCATATGAGTTCATGACAATTTAGGATTCAGACTGATCTACATATGATTATCGAATTAATGTGTATTAAATCTTTATGTTAAACGGCACGTTGATAAATATATTAATTCACATCAGTCTCGTCGTATATAATTTCATTATATAAAGTACATTCAGTAAGATGTCTATCCACATCAATGATCTAAATCTAGATCACATGCATTCATAATGTTTAGTGAACCGTACTGGCAACCATTCATTAAAGATTCAATACTTTAATATGTTGCTAACAATTTTATTCATTATCTATGATCTTAATCCTCTCGTACTAATACAAGATCATACTCTCAAAACTAAACTACATTTGTAACACCCCAATACTAAAACTACCTTATTGATTATAATTTAGGAAGTGATATCCTCTTTAACGTTAATTAAACATTTAATATGAAAGATATAACTTAATTTAAAACATAACTTTATCAAATCCTTCATTTAAATTTATAGGTATTGAATTCAAAGTACTAAAATAATAATAAAAATTTTGCAGCAGAAGCTTAGTCAAATAACAACCAATAATTTTAAGCTGAATCGTCAAAATAATAATAATTAATCATAAAGCAATTGTCTGAAATCTTTATTCAAACTATTCTACTGAGTCCAATTCGCCTGCAAGGTATCGTCTCGCAATTACTCCTCACCTGAAAATATTTAGAAACCACAGAATGAGCTAAAGCCCAGTAAATAAGATCTTACACATACTCAGTAAACACATGCGCATTCAATTCCATTTTAAAAATATTTGTGTTTGACATACACTTTATAATCATTTTATCACTTTATTTCCTTTGCTTTCATTAATTTCGTTTCATTACATTCTTTCCATGCAAACTCGTCACGTTCCTTCTTTACTATTTCCATTGCATTCATTTCTTTCCTTTATTCGCGAATTCACTTGTGTAATGTTTAGCCAATCAGAGGTAGTGTGTAATTATTACGGAACATGTTCGACTACCGGGCCCTGGTAGTATCACTCATTCACATTATATCGTTGGACAAGCAAAATGATCATCCATTCACATTAACCATTAACCATTGTCGGTCCCGCCGATCCCTTACGTCCCTTTTCCCACTCACGTCTTTCATGGCACAAACACACACCAGGTGTTTAAACTTTTAGTTAAACTGATTATATTCATACTACAAACCCTCACGTATATGTATGAACGTATTTACAAGCATTATCATTACAATACAATTACATCACAGATAACATACATACATATATAATTAAACATAATATCAAACGACATCACAATGATAAATCAATACAACATCGAAGTTTACAAATATTAAAGTATGTGTAAAATTCTACTTACTTGACGTCCTTAGTAAAACCAAATGTCTAGAGAATGCTTCGAGGGGTCAACGCTCAAAGTGCCAAAACTATTAAATTTACACATTAAGATGTTTATCAATTTCACACAGTCATTAAAAACATAAAATGAAATCAATTATTTATGACATAGATGGTAGAGTGAAAAACTAAGTCACTGCTCAAGAATAAAATCCAAATATTTATATACTTTATAAGCACGGTACAAATCCAAACTCCAATAGCTTTATAAGTTGATGATACTTCTTGTTTACTTGATCTAGTTATAAAACATAGAACACAACTTATACTTGGACTTTCTAAAAATTATAAAAATTATATAGTATGATCTTGAAAACGCTAGGGTTTCATAAATTAAATTTCATGAAATTTCAAGGTCATTTAGGTGTCAAAACATGGAAACAAATTAGTTTCCTAAATATTTCCTCTGAACAAAATAGAAACTTTACAAAATCATATAAAATCGTATACTCTGAGTTATGACCTAAAATTTATACAGGATATATTTAAACATGTTGAAAAGATACCATCAAAATTTCAGACTCGAATTCCATCTTTTGATATATGAAACATGAAGTCGATTCACAGTGTGCAGAAAAATCTGAAATCTAGTTTTCATTAAAAATCATATTTTTTTAATTGAAAACGTTTCTCCCTTATTAAATATTTCAAGAGACTTATATGAGTCATAAAAGAGTGTTAAAACTCATTATTATTCAGATCTAAATTAAACACATGTGAATCTAAACTTAAATATTTAAAAGCGTTGAATACATTAAAATAAAAAAAGTTATAAATCACAAACCTTTGTCCTTGTTTATAAGATAAAATTCTACCAATAAATCTTTTCACGTCCTCACAACAAGGTAAACACCAAGAGGTAGAAATAGACCTTGAATTTCTACAATTCAATTTTGCTTTGAGAAAGAAGGGTTCGCTGTGGGAGGGCTGCATGAGAGAGAGGGTTGGAGATTAAGAGGGTTGGAGATTGAGAGGGCTGCGTGAGAGAGGGTTGGAGATTGAGAGGGTTGTGTGAGAGAGATAGAGAGTATATAATAACTAGGTTAGGGCTACCCTAAGGTGTATAAGCACATGTGTATGAGTGAACAATGGAAAGAGGGGGAGATCGTTCAAGAAGAAAAAGAGTAACAATAAATAGTGCTAGGGTTTTTTCTTAAGGTGTAAGTAATATAGGTGTGAGTGAGCTTAGAAAAATACAAATAAATCTAATCTTAGTAAGTCAACAATTTTGATAACTAATATCAATTATATTAAAATTATACTAGGCACATAATGAGTCGTTAGATCACCTCGAATCGTTTCTCTGCAAGACATTTAATTAATTAAATCCAAACGTTAAGTCAAATAATCATAGGATAATTTAGAGCAAAAATTAACAATTAAACACATAATTTATTGCAAAATTAGTTGGGGTGTTACAACATCACTTCCTCTTATCTTCTTAAGAAGTCTAACATTGGTATTGGTACAGCACGAAACATTCCTTAGAGGGATGAAAACAAAGTCATCTCGAGGCTCTCACTGTATCTCATGGTGTTGTACTAATAATGGAGACCGTAGGTGACATTGACATGTCAACCTTCTCCCACTCATTATCTTATGATTATGTGTTTCCATTTTAACTAATCAATTAATTCTAAATTAATCATTGGTCAAAATAATAACCTTATGAATATTTAATAATCAGTTATGCCGATCTCATCTGTCTAAATTCATTTAACCTTTTAAAGTGTATAAATCATAATTATGTGAACTTAGATTAACTAATTAATTATATTCATCAAATTTTAATAAAACTCTTTTACTAAAATCGGTTATCCTAAAGATTAATATAGCTCTTAGTGTGGTGTGATTACCACGTTTTAACTAATTAAAACCTAGCAGTTTACATGCAATTGATTTCATAAAATAATATATATAAACATATTAAGACAATCCTAATAAATCATATTTCTGCAGATGAGATGCATGATTAAATAAAACTGTATTAGATTTTCATGTATGATATGTGATCAACTAATGCATGAACATGTTATCAAACATAACAATTAAAATAATTATTTAATAATTAAATAAAATAATAATGGACTCAGTAACTATTGGATATTTTTAAATTACAACCCTTAAAATAAAAAAATAAAATTACAAAGCGGACTTCAAGAATACGTATTTCTCAAATATTGTCTTCTCCTCCTAATGTCCATCTTTATAATCTCCAAGCTTTGAACAAAATTCTATTTAATTAAGAAAAATATTTTTTTAATTAAAATTAATGTCTATAATTATCCTTTCAAAATAATTGATTTTGATTTAATCAAATAAACATTTTATTTGACTTGGTCAAACTTGGGTCAAACCCAATCAACTTATTAATTTCTAATTTTCATAAAATTGAAATTTAATAATTAACTTATAATTTTCATAAAATTAAAAATTAATTTTAAAATTACATTCATTTTGAATTTTAAAAAGATAATTGATAGATTGAGGGTTATCATCAAACTCTATGGTGATAGGGTTGGTTGATATCAGGGTTTAAGTGAAACTTTCCTAAAAGTGACAACATATGCCACTGATGACAGACTCTCCTATCGCCGCCCCATCATAGCCTGCCACCACTACCGGTAGCCACCGAAACAGTATTTTTCTGACGTGAACAGTAAATTTTCCGTGAACGGTAAATCACCATCATGAACAGTAGTTTCCGTGACGAATAGACAATGAAATTATCTGTTATTTTATAAATAACATATTTAGTTGGGTCCAAATTATTATCTAATGATAATTTAATTATCTAATTTCATAAATTAGATATTTTGTCTCACTTATCGATGATTAAAAAAATTGATAATTATTTATATATATTAATTTCAAAAATTATATATATATTTAATTTTAATTAATTCTTTATATATTTTTCACATAATTATGTACTTACCCTAAAATAAAAATTTATTTGCAAGTAAGTCATTTCTCATGTCCTGAAATATTCACACCCTAACATGCGTAGTATAGACGTGACTTGTGGAACATGAACCTATAATCCTAAGCTCCAATAAATTTGATTAATAATTAAACTCTTTAATTAAATAATCTTATCTACTAATTTAATTATTACCCACTATAAATATGAAATTACACTCTTAGGCCTCGTTTGACAATCATGATAGTACTGTATAGTATTGTACTAAATCCCTCAGACTGTACTGTACTGTATTGTACTGTTTTAAATAATATTATCCAGTATTTGGTGCTGTATTAGTTAAAAAACTGTAATACTTATACAATGTTTGACACGTTATAGTACTAGATTGTAAAATTATTTGTCATGATTTGATCCGCAAAAGTCTATTTGAAATTCATCAACATGTTATTTTATATTTTCAACTATAGAATAAATTATCTAATTCATGCTATCACCGTAAATTCCCTATTTTTTGACTAAAAATGTAAATTCAATTATACCCGTAAACTTTAAGATACTGATAATTTATAGTTATAAATATTGAAATTAGAAAAAATTCATTGATTTTTTAATACACAAAATAAGTCATTTAAAATATATAACTAATTACTGAAGTTATATGATTGAGAGGCTCTAAAAATTAAAAAAAAAAAGAAAAAAAGATAGTAAATAACTTTGAAAATTGATAAAATTAAGTCATAAGTAACTAATTTTGCACCTTTCAAAAATTCAAAAATTATTTCTGTTAGTGATTGAAGTTCCTGTAAGATATAAATTAAAAAAATCATTTTAATAAAAAAATCATTTTAAGATATAAATTAAAATATAGTTTTGTTTTTCTTAGTCCGGTGTAGGCCCCCCTAAAAGGAGGAGGCTAAATTATCTCATGTGGGTTGGACTAAAGAGTCTCACCGTATTAACTAGTACGAGCTCCATATTTTTGTCAAATGTGGGACAATACTAAAATAGTACTGTCATGCTTTTAGTACTGTACAACACTGGCTACCAAACAAGCCCTTCGATATTATAGATTGTATTTACAGAGATATTCTCGTGTAATCCACTCATATAATCATTTCACGTAATTCTGTTCTCCAATTATTGGTTCATAAATCAGAACTGGTCAAATTACCGTTTTACCCTTCTAATTATCTCTTGATCTTTAAGTACCATTAATTCATTAATGAATAACTAATTTATAATAAGATTATAAATTTGAGCTCAATATCATTCAGTTCTACAATTAACATTTAAGAGAATCAATATACGATACGTTACAAAAGCTTGGATTCTAAATTTTGTATGATCATGTTTCCAGCCATCCATATCATTGAATCTTCAAAACAAGTCGCTAGCATGTTTTTCAAACAAACTTTAACGAGTGAATCAAAAGATCACATAGACATACATAAGAGTTCATTACTACTCAAGATTCAGATTGATCTACGTATGATCATCGAATTGATGCGTATTAAATCTTTATGATAAACGACATGTTGATAAAAATATTAATTCACACCGGTTCAGTCATATATAATCTCATTATATAAAGTACATTCACTAAGATTTTTATCTACATCAATGATCCAGATCTAGATCACATGCATTCATAATGCTTAGTGAACTGTACTAGCAACCATTCATTAAAGATTTTATACTTTAATATGTTGCTGGAAATTTTATTCATTATCTATGATCTCAATCCTCTCGTACTAATACAAGATCATAGTCTCATTAATGAATATAGGATTTTCAAATATATATATAAATTATTGAACAAGAATTTAAAATAACAATTATATAAAAAATGTAATCATTATTATCATATTAAAATGTCAATACACATGCTTTGATGGCATAACCCTCAACAACTTCCCCTCATAGATATTTTGGAACATGCATAGAAAACATTATCGCCCGACCTACTTCAAGTAAATGGTGATTTTTTTTCTTTCAGCAATACCATTTTGTTGTGGTGTATCACGACATATGGAATGATGTTGAATACCCTTTTCCATAAAAAATTTCCTAAACATTGTTTGAAATATTCTATACCATTATCACTACGTAAGATACTAATTTTTGTTTGAAATTGATTTTCAACCATATTGTAGAAATTCTTGAATAATTTTTCCACCTCAGATTTTTCAGGCATCAAATACACCCAACGTAATCGAGTATGATCATCTATGAAAGTCACAAACGATTTTTTTCTAGATAAAGTAGTATTTTTTATGGTCCCCACGCATCATTATGAATATATGAACCAAATAAAAGGGTTTTCATGCACAATAAGGCTTTGAAACATAAGAAACTCGATGACTTTTGGATAAATGACAACTTTCACACTGAAAAGAAGAACAATCCATATTTTTAAATAAAGTGAGAAATAAATGTCTTAGATAAGGAAAACTAGAATGTCCTAATCTAAAATGCCAAAGCATAATTTGTTCACGAACATACGGTGAACTAATACTGCTACTCAAGCCTTGAGCTTGTTTATTCTTAAAGAAGTTGTCATCAAAATAGTAAAGACCATCTATCAATCTAGCACTGCCAATCATCAACCCCAAGCTCCGATCCTGAAATTCACAATGAGAATCAAAGAAAGTAACAAGACATTTAGAATCTTTTGATAGTTTACTCACAGACAAAAGGTTACGTGAAAGATTAGGGACATGCAAGACAAATTTCAAATCAATTCTTTTAGAGATTTTTATCAAACCATTTTCCTGCAATAGGTGATAAACTACCATCTACAATCCTGGCTTTTAAATTACCAGAACATGGTGAGTAAGATTTATATAGGTGAGAAAGGCTGGTCATATGATCAGATGCACCAGAATAAATGATCCACGATGTAGAAGCCAAATAACGGAAAGGCACTTGGAATATTACCTATTTGAGCAAGAGCACTAATATGAATACCAGGATGCAGAATTTGACCTTAGTAGTTTGAGAAGATGATCCATTTGTTCTTTGCTGAATGGACTTGTCTCAGCCTCATCAGCAGAGGCTGTTACACGGTTAGTTCTTTCACTCGGTTTGCTACTTTTCCAATTTACGAGTTTTCCATGAATTTTTCAGCAAGTTTCTCGAGTATGATGCGGTCTATTACAGTAATCACACCGTATTCAAGACTTTTCGTCTATTCTTCTTTGGTTGATATGTGCCCGGTTGGCAGCAGCACCAAGGGAGACAAGAGATGAATTTTCCATTGAACCAACAACTCATTTTTCCACAGCATGACACTCCTATGACTCTCCTCTCTCCTAACTTCTGAAAATACTTAATTGATGGAGGGAAGAGGCTGGCAGCCGACTATCCTTCCTTTCATTTCATCAAATTCTATATTAAGGCCAGCAAGAAATTTGAAAATTCGGTGGCTCTCCACGATTTTCTTATAATAATTGCAGTCATCAGGACTCTTCCATTCATAATCATTAAATATATCCAAGTCCTGCCATAGTCCTTTCAGGACATTGGAATACTTGGTGACGTTGTCTTCTTATCGTACCTCACTGAGCTGCAGTTGTAATTCATAAATTTGAGACTGATTGCCAAGATCATAGTACATTGAGGAATCATACTCTGTATGATTCTCTTATTCTTAATTCATAAAGGTAATATTTTATATACAAAACTCCTATTTATAGACTATTCAAAGAATAAAATAGAGAAAAAAAATATAGCTAAATTAAAGGGATAGACAGGTCATTTTCCTTATAACAAAATATACGTCTTAATTTTAGTTTTTTCTTTGGCTCTTTTGAAAATTTTCTCAAATTTATTTCATCAGATCAGTCAGACCAACGCAATAGACATCGGACGCCCATAACCATGGAGAAAAAAGAAGAGAACGAGCAAGAGGTGCAACACAACTGGAGTGAATCTGTGGAGGACCTCGTTGCCGCTGGAGACACCGAAACCGCGATCTCTCTGCTCGATTCCGTCATCTCGAAGCTTCAAAATACTAAATCCTCGGGTCCAGATCCTCAATTGGTCTCTGCTCTCTCTGACTTGGCTAAGCTCTACTCCTCCAAAGGCTTTTCCCTCAAAGCCGATGAGATTGAGTCAGAGGTTTCGCTACTTAAATTACAACAGTATCGTCCAATTGGGTATTTATCTCTCCACCTTGCCCTGTTTGATTCTCCCCTTGCAGAAGTTGTCAGAACTTCTTAGATTGTAGGAGCAAAGTTGACACGCGGATTATGCAGTTGATTAATCTATTACCTCATTAATCGTCGATTGGCATCTGAGCTGATTAATCTATTACCTCATTAATTGTCGCACAAAAATGAAATAATTAAAGGAAATTATTGTTTTAGCTTAGAGCCCGTATATGACCATGTGCATGATTGAATTATTCATCGTTCTTCGTGTTACAGCGATGCAAAGAATGTGATAGAGAACTTGAAGGAGCATCAAATTTTGCAGTCAAATGTTAAATTTCGTAGCAACAATTCAGTCCAGAATGGCTCCTGCTCCCCAAGTAGTTGTGTTTTTCTGTACTCTTGGTTTTTGAGCCTTTTAAGTGCCATTTAAATTTCCCTGGACAATTATATGATTAATTATGGAAAAGGACGTTTGCTTTGAAATTTATTTCAGCAACTAAAAGTTATATACTTAGCAGTACTAGCTATATTGGTTCTCTTGTGAAGGTTACTCGGAGCAATTAAGGAGTTCTATGGATGTTAGTGCTCATGATGGCCCTTCAGATGATGGTACATTTTTTATTGTGTTGAGATTTCCCTTATTAGATATATTTATGATATTATGGAAATTGTGTAGTTAATAGGGAGACTAATAAAAGCTGTTTGGATTTTATGGTTAAAATGGCAATCAAGGGAGAATTTCCATTCTGTTATTGGCGACTTAGTTAAGATTGCTCACTATGTAACGTCAAGGATTAGAACATTGAATTCTCCAACATTTTTTTTCACGTTGTTGTACATTATGATGAATGTCTCCTTTAGCAGAATAGCTCTGAAATGGATTCTTTGTTATTGGGTTTCATGACCAGTTTAGCAAACAAGTAGTACGATTAAGCTTTCAATATAAGTACCATTATGCTTTCAATATGTGTTGGATCCAGTATTGTTTGGTTTTTATCCAATATATATGAATAGGGGTTGATGGGGTTCAAGTGAAACGTAAAATGCAATTGCTTCTTAAGATCAAGTCAAGCTTGCAGTTTATGACATCAAATTTTATTATAAAAAATATAATATTTTATTCTGATGATTTGTGTAACTGCAGATTGGGAAGCCGTTGCAGATCGTGCACCCAATGAATTATTCTCCTCACAGACTTTATTTGGAGTTGCGGAACTTTCACTGAATGATAACAAAGCTCAAAAACTTAAGAGGCGTGGTAGAGGAACATTCTCATATAAGAAACATGATCTATACAGTGATCAAGAAAGTGGTAATTCAATTATTGATGGCATTGAGAAGGAAGGAGTCTCTTTTAAGTTAGAGGAGAACTTAGATCTAAGAAGCTGTAAGTCACAATCGGCATTTAAAATATCCATGGTTGAAATTTATTTCTAGCAATTTTTGTTTGTCACTGATATGTACGGTTTTGTCCTTTTGATATTTTAAGATCTCTTTTTTTTTTCCTTTGATATATCTCGGTGTGTCCAGGTTTGCTAGACGCACACCAACACCAATTATTTACATTAGAGAACATGATTAACTCGATCATATATTAATACATTAGAATGCATAGAATAATTGGCAGCTTCAATGGGATTTGAATGCAGGAGTCAAGACCTCTAGATGAGGCCTTGAGCAATTTAAGTTCCCTCATTTCTTCCTTTAATTTGCATTTAACCTTACCAGGTTGTGGTCTGGTGCTCTTTCCGTTAGTTCTGGCAATTGTTTAATTCCACTTGCAATTGTTCTTAAAAACATGATGCAATGTTCAGACTGGATTTTGATTAATTCCATTTTCATTCTTATCACTTGCATATATCTGGTTTACTCTTTATGCACATGAACTTTGTCTCAGTTAGCATGAAAGATCTAAGAAACTTATCTTCTAAATCAGCGCAAATCAGAACTCGCCATTCAGCAAAATATGGTACTCGCCATGTTCTTGTACTAGCTGACTTTCTACCAAGTACCAGAACTACAGATCTAGAAAAGTACTTTGAGGAGTTTAAAGATCATGAATTCGTCATTCGTTGGGTCAATGATACAGTTGCACTTGCAGTATTTCGGACACCATCAGCTGGTAATACTTTCCATCTTCTAACTTTCTTATTTATTGGTGGGATTTGTGAGAAGGTACTAGCAGTTGTGTTGCATCTGAAAACCTTGTAAAAGTTTTTAACTATTTTCCAAAACTAATCATTAAATGAGAGTGTCAGATTGTCAATTTGGTGCAAATTTAGCTTGCAAACATATGGAAATAAGGAGAGTGGATTTCTTTGACAATGATTTAGCTTTGCCAGACTTGGGTACTGGATTTCAAATTCTCTATGAAGATGTTTTCTTAGCAATTATTCGAACTTCAGCAATGTTCTTTCTTACTGTCGTGGTGGTTGAAATGATAATTGCCTCTTTGATTAATTAAACCTGTAGTTTCCTATTTATCACCTATTGTGTTAGTGTTCAGGATTTTGGTTTTCCTCCAATTTAGTGAATCTCCGACACATGTTTCTTTTGAAAGTTGAACATTTTTTGCTATTCTATCATGAGATGCATTCACTAGCAAAATTTCTCAGAATTGGAGATTTCTTTCGATGTAACAGTTAAGTGTTTATTATTTTGCACGAAAGCATATTTCAACAATTAACTGTCTCAATTTGATGATACAGCACTTGAGGTTAGTAGCCGGATCAGGTACCCGTTCATAGTTCGTGTTCTTGATGAAGATGATGTTCTTTTGGACTCAATAGCACCAAAAGGTAAGACATATATAGTTGTAAATGATTTATCATCTTCAATGGAAATGAAGAGGAAAATGCGAAAAAGAATGAAGTTTCTGCTCGGCCACATTTGGTTATTAGAATGCTAGGTTGCATGTTTATCATTGAAGAATTTATATTCCCTTCTCCATGTGGCGATGTTAAATGTTACACATACGTTGTGTGTATAATCCTATTGTTTTTTCGTCAAGATTTGGAAGGATGGGAAAAGATAAACTTAAGATCTTTCTTCCCTTGTTGCCTCTACCATTTTGAAGGAACTATGGTATTCAACTGGAGATATAATTGTATTCTTTTCAGATTTGGAACCTCCTCGGACAAGGCCACGAACGTCAGCAAGAACTGCACAAAGGCTCATTGCTCAGGGAATGGGATTGAAATTGCCTTCTACAGCATTCAGGTCGGAAGAGTTGAAGAAACAGGAAAGCGAGAGGAGGACGCGCATTGTCACAAGGCAAAAATTGAGGGATGAAGCCTGGGGAACCGATGATACAAGTTAGATAACCTAACTACCTTTGTTGTACATACAATGACAGAGCTATCTTCTTCTCTATCTCAAAGCCACCCGCATAGCAATCTGTCTAGCAGCTAATCAATGGGAACCTTCAGATCAATGAAGTCTCTGTTAAATCTCAGATTTCCACTTTCCTTGCTCAACCACTTGCATTGACTACGGTGAGGATCCTCGTCCTGCTTTTTCATACGAAGCAGACTGATTTTCTTACTGTTTTAGATTCTGAGTGCTATTTTGTTTCGTTTCTGTGATTGACTGAGACTTTTATTCTTACGTATGGTAAAGAAATAGACATGAAATTGATGTATATTTTTAGTACTTTTCTGATGAAAGCTTTATCTTTCTGTATGCATGATTGATGATTGGTTGAGGTTTTTTCAAATCTTTTATGTCATATTTGTTTCAATGGATTCATTCTTTCTGGTATATCAATTTAAGCATATTTGCTATTGACAACTCATGGATAATTCTTAATATTTGGTCCCTCTTTTTTTGGAAAAAGTTAACAATTTATATTAGCATGACGATTTTGATTAGGGCATGCGTCCAAATGGTTTAGTACTATAAAAAAATGAAAGTAAATAGAGAAGAGGAAGGAAATCAATAGTTATGTATAACTCATGCAAAGAAATAGTTTAATATAATTGGGGAAACAGTATAAACAAAGACACATCTACATAAAGATGTATGCTCCAAATTGGAATTTTTTTGCATGTCTTATGAGTGTCTTCTGAGTTGGCTGTTCTAATCATTTTTTATAGGTAGTAAAGATGGCAGCATTTTCCGTTGCCGGCCGTGATTAGATCCGGATTTGCGAAGATGATTTCTTTAGGGCATGTTTATTACTAACTTGTAAAGGGAAAGAAAGAGATGGAAATGAGAGGAAAATAAGAATATGAATGAGTTTACTACTTATTAATTATCTTTCGTTTGCACCACATTTTGTTGAATGTCTACCAATGAAGAATTTATATTTCCTTCTCCCAATGGCGATGTTAAATGTTGTTGATATGCTTATGCTGTGTGTTCCATCCTATTGAGTTTTCGTTCAAGGTTTGAAAGGATGGAAAAAGATATATTTAAGATCTTTCTTCTCGTTGCCACCACCATTTTGAAGGCACTGACATTCAACAGAGATATATAATTAATTTAGGGAAAATTAAAAAAAAAAAAAAGACGTGTGGTTGGTAAAAATAGCCGGAAAAAACGATTGCTAAATGGTTTGCAAAAATAGCCGGAAAAAAACATTTGCTAAAATAATTTTCGTAATTAAATTAGTGACTCCAGTCATTATAATTTTTTTCCCGACATTTTTGCAAACAAGTCTTCATCTGCGATTTGGAACCTCCTCAGACAAGGCCGCAAACGTCAAGCAAGAACCCTATATTTGCAATAATTGGATAAAGTTAAATGATGACAACAAGAAGACATTTGAAGCCAAAATTGCTCTTTGCCAGTTGATAAAGTGCTAGCACTCAGATAACAGTATGCTGATATCAATCAATGTAATCATGAGGACTTTCTGGATAGGTTCTTCAACCCGCAACCCAAACATTTAAGTATAACAGTTCCAGATGAAGGATCAGGCTTGATCATAAATTTCACCCCCAGAAAATCTCTAATATGCCTCAGTGTTTCTATCCCATAAGGCGAGAGCTTTCCTACCCGAACCTTTGAAACATCTTGTGGACACAGAGCGCAAAGTACGAATAATAAACCCTACAAATAATAAAAATGATGTGAAGACTACAATGCAACATCGCATAAATAAATAAAAAAAATCGTAAATAAAGTCACAACAAATATTACTTGAGGAATATTGCAAGTGTGACAATTAGAATACATTGACACACCGTTAATTTATATAGAAAAATTTAGGAATAGGTCTTTGAGAAAAGGAAAAACAAAATCATGACCCTTAATTTTTTTTAAAAGAAATATCGCATGTTCTTATAGAGAAAATGACTAAGTTGTTCATTTGATTTTAAAAAAATTCTGTTGAACTTGATGTCTGCTAAATCATGGTTTAGTCCAAATATTTTACTAGACTTCAATCCAACTAAGTGTTAATCTTAACCTCAGAATACAGAGCAAGGCCTAGCAGAAAAATTTTCTAGACCACAGTCCAACGCATGGTAACTTAATCTTTTCACCTGTGAAAAATGCCATAATTCGCCAAAAAAAGGTCAAAAGGTCTGAATTTCGTTCTCATTTCACAGGAGTCCTCTCCTCCCAGCGCAATTTCTCTTTTTACTATTTTTCACATTTGACAAATATAGTGCTGCTAGAACTTGCCAGCAAAATGCAATAAGAAGATCTATTTAAAGTAAATATGCGGTTTCCCATTGAAGAGTGTTTATCAATTCACACCCCCGACTTTCACGTCATACTGTCATAGTCAGTCATATGGTTTCTAGCATTAGTTAGCCTCTAAGATCTTTTTCTGAGTAATGACAAAAAGACCATAGGGGAAGAGTTGGAGATTAAGATTTTCTAATGGGTCCTATTGCAATGCAAAGGACAATAGCTACCCAAAAATAAAAAATAAAGAACTCTTCCTCATATGCTCTAGAGTGACAAAAATAATTAAAGAAAAATAAAAAAGTGGAAAGAACCCAAAGATAGAGGAGAACACTAACCTGGTTGGTTGAATCAACCACTCCACCCTGCTCAATCTCACCTAGCAGAACAGAAGCAATTTGCTCCCCAACATCCTCTGGTGAAGCAAGCTCTCTCTCATCTTCTTCAAATTCAGCCGTATCTTCAACCCGTGCGTAAGATACTGCAGTATCAGCAGAAATGTAGCAGCCAGAAGTAGTTTCCGCAACCACAGAAATCCCATAACCAGGTGAGCTGCCATCAGATTATCATCTAACATTACACACTTTACAAAATTTGGCTAATAATGTATAGTTTCAAAGTTTAGCTTACACTATGAGTAAATACATAAAGCATACTTTCCAGCTTCGGGTCCTTTTCTATGATCAGAGTATATATAAACATCTGGAAGCAGACGATTAAATATTCCACGAGCTGCTTGTATCATGGTATTCTCAAACTGAACAGAAACTCTAGTTGAAAACGAAACCCCTCTAATCCTCTTCACCATTCCCTCATCAGTCCATGTAACTGCCTGCAAAGTATGACTCATAAAACTTGAATACTCTGAAGAAAATACTAATAAAACTCAACGCCCAATCTTTTTTTTTAATTAGGTACATGAAGTATTGATCTGGAACTTACATTTAATGTTTGAACAATTGGAATTGTCAAAAATACTTCTCCACCTCCTTTGGGAGGAACTCCACGTCGTTCTATTTTCAATCCCAGTCCTTCTGAAGGAACTCCAAAACACTTTAGCATGGGCAAGGTTGTAGATTTGAAGATATCAACAGATGGATCCTTAGAATCATTTGTTATTCCTGAAACAATATTAAAAAAACAAGGTTCAACTTGAAAATTTATTTATTCATGAATCTTCCATTTTTCATTGATGTTTAGAGCTGCTAGTATGCATAATTTGATGATTGCTTAAAAATAAATTGGCTTGCGATACTAAAATTTACTAGAAACCTCCCCGTCCCTGAACTCTTCAGTTTTGCAAAAACAAAAAACGATTCTAGAAGAGCATAACTTCATTCTACATAGTGACTAATGACTGATGAGTGTACTGAAATTTTGATTCAAGATAGTTCTTGCAAATCAAATAAAAATTGCATCGTTACATTATCTCAATTCATACTATGGCTAAAAGCTAATGACTAATTAGCTGAAACTTCTCACTTCTGAGTTCTGATTGCATAGCTGAAAAATAGCCTCTGACCCTCAGGTAAAAAGCGATGTTATAAACATTAAGTTTTAATACCTCATCTTCCCCCAAAGACCAATACGTCTGTTAAGTCCATAGTAATGTAATGGAAAATCGGTAAATAACAAAAACCGACAAAGAATAAGACCTCCCAAAACAAGAAAAACCCGTTATAACTGAAAGAAAGAAGAGTATAAAACAACGGGTGAGTTTACCTTTGAGCCTAATGGAAAGGGGTTTCTTGGCAAACAAAGCTAGAACAATTAATGGTTCCAAAAAATAGCCAATTGACCGACTAACACCGCAATCGTGCTCCAGCCGGCTACCACCCATTACAATCCCAGGCTTGTACTTCAGTTTTGTACCTTCATGAATGAAAATATAGATGAATATCCAAAAACCAACATAATTAAGTAATTTTTTCATGATTTAATCCCGTAAGTTAAGGAAAAATTGGAAGTTTCAGCGAAAGTATGGAGTACCGGTCTCGTTGATTTCGACAACGCAATCATCGCAGACCTTTTCGAGCAAGTGAAGGAAGGAAATTTCGTGGGGTCGGAGGCCAGGCCACGACTCTTCGGCGCGTATGTCGTCGATCAATACAGGCGTCGATGAAAGCGTTGCAAGAACCAGCCTCTGCCTCAGGTTCAGGCTCCCTTGAAGCCTCTTGTACGCCGTCTTCCCCATCAACTTGTTCTGCAATTTCGAACAACAGCAATCTCTCTTCAACTCCACGCAATGAGAACGAAATATCTGGCGCTCCCTTCCCTCTTGGCAGTGAAAGTAGGTGAGCTTCAGGCCTTAAACCCTAAACGTACCAACGCTATGGCATAAACCTCGTCCCGTAATCTCGGGTGTTCACGCCTTCATGTGGTCGGTCATACGCTGAACTTAACCGAATATAATAAAAAAATCGACCGAACCAAGATGGCCGGTTTTACATGTAATCAAACCGAATCAGGATGACCGATTTTACATGCAATCGAACCGAACCAGGAGGATAAGACGAGCTTGCAAGTACGAGTGATTTAAGTTTTTTTTATTGGTATCTTCAGTTTGAACGAATTACAAATTAGATTAAAACAATCAATCAAAAAGTTCGGCGATTATAATACCTCAAATTGAACCAAACCAGCAATAATAAAGGAAAAGCAGCAACGTGCTAATTTCAGCTCAGTTCGGTGCCGGTTTGAGTTTAGTTCGGTCTAACTAGATAAGTTTAATTTTTTACTCTTTGAACACCACGTTAACAGTTTTGATTTTGAAAAATCATAGTTAGTCTTTGCTTGTCAGGAAATAGAATTTCAATCACAATAAGGTTTTGAGTTTAAAAAATCATAGTTAGTCTTTCCTTGTCAGGAAATAGAATTTCAATCACAATGAATTCACTCAGTTAATAACATTCTTGAAGCCTGAAGATTTGCGCTCTCCTAAGTCTGAAGCTCGATCTAGCGAATATCACTCTCTTATTGTCACTGGCCCGAGGTTTATGCACCTTAATTTATCCGACATGCATTTACAAGAAACTCATAACCGAAGACTTTTTGTATCCATAAGATGCGCTTATTTACTCGGAGATGTAAAAGCTTCAAATAGCCACTAATCTAAAACTAAAAATTACGTTCTGATTTACCCCTTTGGAGATTTTGTCTATACACCTTAACTATTTATTTAAGGAGAGTGGAGGATTACACTGGTTGCGGATTCAATCACGAAACTAAAAATTAAACCTCAGTTATGATCATTAGGTTACAAGTCCATGGGGTCAATACAATGTTATTGATAAAAGAAAGTAGCTTGAATTTCCAATAGGGCAGTCATCTTATGCCATAGATCGGATCAATAAGAGTAATAGCTAATAGCTAACCTCTCTTGATGTTAAAAGCTTTAACAAACTCAAAAAAATTAAAAAAAAAAACTTGCCAAAAAAAATCTTCACTGTGTACCTAATGATCTTTCCCCTCAAAATTAGGGAGAAGTGTAAAAATGGCAAATTTTCTAACTCGTAAAAGTGACCAGAATTTTTTTTTTCTTGTAAAACTGACCGGAATAATGTAAACAATTTAATTACGTATTTGTAATTTTTATAAATAAACTATTTACTTTGACCATTTTTTATGGAAAAAACATTCCCAGCCATTTTATTTTTATAGTTTGAGTTGAAAATTTGACTTTTCTTGTCATTTTATCTCAAGATACACATTCCTTGCAACCATTTAACCCGACAAAAAAAGCATAAAGGGATAAGCTTCAGTCCTGGTGCCGCAGGTGGCTAACCTGAAAAACTAAACTCTCCACCTCCCACCACCGTATCCGCAAGCTAGAAATAAAAAATAGAATGCACCACTGCGCTCCAGTTGTCTCCATAATCCAATTCCGAAACATTTCCTGCGAAAGATGTAAAAAAATATATGGTTGATGACTCCATGATTTTGGTGAAGGATTTCAACAAACAAAGTCACGTTCAGCGACTGAAAGTTAAAAAAAAACTACAGAAAAATGATACACAATGAGATCCACAATTCAAAAACGAGTAATTTAATATAGGGCACCATGGAGATAGCTGAATCAAATGTTCTACATATAACAAATGCCTAACAGAAAAAGAGAGATTAATTTGTATAGTTAAATTAATATAATATAATGATCAGACAAGGAATCAGTTGGCAGATGTTTTTAAGTCATAAACACATATCCATTGCTCGGCACAGCTAGAATTAGCTGCACCAGGAGAACAAAAGGATATGTCAAACTATCATAAGTACCTGCTTCGATCATCACTTTCTACTCTGCCAAACCAAATCTATAAAGCATAGTATTATGTATATTCACAGCCAACTGATAGATTAATATCAAAATTAAAACTGGAAACCAAAGATTTTGCAGTGTTTGATGCTTAATGACCCCCAAGCAGTTTTAGTGTAGGGCTCATGGTGATAGGAGATATTTATTAGTGATGCAAAACCCAGCAGTGAAGACCTCTACGGATTTGCAGTCGGATATAAAACCCGGGTGAATAAGAAAGATCTCCGAAGTTGATTTTAGCCACAGGGCCCATAGCGAGGAAGTTCAGCACACGGCTATTGAGCTAGTTGTTGAAGCTCAATCATAGTACCAAAACAAAGCCATGCATTTGAGTTCAGCTACTGAGCTAAGAAGACAATGTTCGGAACATATGATTTCATATATCGACTGCGTCCTGGATAAAAGGGAATTTTTGGTCTTCCAAGTATTCGCTGATTCTCAATTTAGTCTCAGTAAGTCTAATTTTCCCAATCGAATCCTCAAATAATTAAAAATTGTAATCAGGTCCTTCTGTCAGCTTCAATCTTTGATATTTTCCGTTGATGCCTAAACAATCCAAGTACATGTTGTCGACAACACTAGCGGTTTTAAGGTTTGAGGCTTAATGGAAGAATTTATTCGCAGTGTCTTAAATTGGGAAAATTAGACTTAGATAGACATGGGAGGGAATCATCGTAAACTTGAGGAACCAGGAGTCCATTTTGTCCTAGAGATTATAGAAGATTTAGCAAATTTCAAGTCAAAAGGAACTTTCCAGAATTCAGAACGATTGAAACATAAAAAACATTAGTGTGAACTATGAAGACACTCAGATGAGTAAGGTAAGCATCACATCCAGGTCTGTAACCACCTGCAGCCGAAACTGGGCAGTAATTCATGCCTAGATCAGCCAAATTGATTCCTCATGGTCCTCTATTGAATCAATGATCTAAGAGCAAACTCAAACCAGAAATCTCAAATTGAAAAAAACCTCAAGAAACATAAGATCCCAACAAATATCACGAAGATAAAATAAAGAAGAGAATGTAACCTAGTTTGAACTTTTAAGCCGCACCCTCCGTATCTTTCAATTTCTTCATCAAGCCCCCGAGTTAATCCATGTCCGTGTAGGACTCTGGGTCAAGATCCAATCAGAATATCCAGGGATCCAACTCCTCATAATCGTTCCACTCCACGTCTTGCATAATGCTCTGTGTTTGAGTCTCATTGAGCGGATTTTCCTGGACGAAACTATCCGTCGAAGAGATCCACTGGACAATGGGAGTAGAATCTTCCTTCCTTAGATTAAATAAAGAATTGCAATTTGAACACCAGACATAGAACTGAGTTCTTCAGTTCTTTTTTTTAAAGGAAACCCTTCCGTCCTTTAGAGAAGATATTGATGAATCATTCGAATCTTGGCTCTTCAATCAGTAAAAAGCATTCTGATAAATATTTTTCACAATAATTTTTAGAGTGATTAAAGTAATAATCAAATTTTAGACTAATCAATTTGTTTGTGATTATCATCATTAAAATTAATTGATATTTAAATTTATAAATAATTATTACATTATTTAAATATTTAAAATTTAATCAATGTAAAATTATTTCTTAAAATTTAATCATTTGTAATTAATTATTTAGTTGAAATATTCTTATATAATTATTTAGTCAAAATAGAATTAGGTCTAATTTACCGGAGTTCTCAGGGGCTCTCCTGAAATAATTTCAAATTCAAAATGATGTTACAACAAAATGGAAAAAGAATATAATAAATTGACGGATACGTCCTTATGTTCTAAGTTGTAACTATAGCTCCTTTCTCTTTTTTCTTTTTAAGAATGGGTAAAAATGTTATATTAAATGAACTCCTAGACTTTTCCATGTTATTTTAAATGAACCCCTAGACTTTTCCTTCTCCTATGGGCATTTTCCCACTCGACAATTGGGATACCCATTTCAAAGAACTAGATGAATACGGCAGATTACAGTGTACTAGTTGGAGATGCAGTCACCTCAATTTTCAAAGAAAGACCTCAACTTTCAATGGAAGATGACGATTACGTGTCTGGAGTATAAAGACAGAAGAAAATGTCATTTCCCTTAAGAAACTTGTCTACTTATTTCAAACGAAAAATTCTATGCTGCAGTATTAGCACCTTAATAGAAGAAATAAGTGGAATGGGGAAGAGAGAGAAAGCAAAAACGTCTCTCATCTCTTCTCTGTCTCTCTTTCCTCCTGTATGGTACACTACAGTAGAATGAATCGAGATCAAACGAAAAATCCAGATTACTGTAATTATCTATTCATTTCACATGTTGAACTATTCTTAGAAAAGAAGTAACATCAGAAACTTGCGTTCTCTCTCCACAGACTCAATTCTTTACACAACATGCCCTCGTATAAATGTTCAAATGGTGCAGATTATTTTTTAGAACAAACCAATGTTGAAAATTCAGTATATCAACCAGTAAGTCCTTTACCTCCAGCCTCGTCCTCTCCAATTTCTCTGTCAGTGCTTTTGACATTTGTACCCTCGCCTGAAAAATGGGATTTCAATCCAATCCAACATTGGTAATAATCATGATCCATTAAAGGAGACTCAAGAGCCCATGGACAGATGCGAGGGATTAGACATGATTCAAACATGAAGGCCATTGTATCTGTGATTCTATAAGGCTCTGCCTCATTCCCTTGTGCAATTGTAGCCTGTATTGGAAAGAATGCTCTTGTTAGAGCAAGATTGTTCATAAAGTATTAAAGGTTTGTTTCAGAGTTTAATATTTAAATAGCCAGCCTAACATTTGTGCTGAATGTAACAATGTTTTGAAGTTAAGCGAAAATGATTTTTTACGCTACCGAATGATTATAGTACACTACCAAATTACATATCTGGTTCATATAGTTGACGTCATTAACATAGGCCCGCAGGATGAATACTTTCAGGATTCGATATAATCAAGTTATTTCTGATATATCATTTATCATGGAGTTCTATAATTCCGAGAGATTTCAACCATTGTGTAAATATGTAGAATGGAATTCTCAATTCTTGAGTTCCAGTAGCAAACGCTATTATTATTTATATTAATGCAAGCACGATTTTTCAGTATGCTAAGCATGAATGGTGTCTTACAGCCTATTCTAGGTTGTAGAATATGGGGCTTAACCACGGAATATCAGATATCAGTATAAACACCTGCAGATTGCATACAAAAAGGGGAAGCAGGGAAGCAACTAGGAATTTCTTACTTCTAACGCTTCATTAAGTACCTCATATGTCTTTGTATCAGGACCATGGGGAGTCATGCAGCTGTGAAGGCTTGCACCACCAGGTAGGAACCCATCAGCTTTAGCCTGGAAGAGAAATAAACCGAAAGTATTCATCGCAGAATGACTGCTGAACTAAAAAGTTTCCAGTTTGCACAATGAATTGATGACCAGCATCTGCTTGATATATTCCTACTTGATTGTAGAAAGGATCTCCTTCATTATGTCAGGAATATTGTACATCTCATTAAGTTTAAAGAGATTCTTAACCATCAAGGAATGCTTAAATTTAACTGCTTAGAAAAATAACATAATTTGCTGAGTTCCGAATGGCATTCAAACAGAACTAATGCATTTGTCTATTAAGCATCTGCTAGTTTTCTCCATTTTTATATGATGGCTAACAGAAACTTATTTTACATTTTCTGCTTATGAAATTCTCAGTTCCAAACATAAGGAGATGCTTTCCCACATATAATTATAGACAAAAAGATCTGACAAACTGGTAACTACACAATGTTAATATATTTACCTCGTATCCACCACAAATGAGACCCATAAATTCGGTCATGCAGTTGCGATGGTAATAAGGAGGTCGGAATGTATGCTCAGCAACCAACCACCTTGGAGGGAAAATGACAAAATCAAGCAATGCCACTCCAGGTTTATCAGTGGGAGCTGTTAATACTGCATCAAAATACCAGAATACCTATTCAGATGGTCAAAAAAAACTTATGACTTTTTCTTTCTTTTTTTCTTTTTCCCCTTTTTAATTCTATTTTGGTCAACATAATTCTTAAGAAAATGGAAATAAATTATCTTTAAAGGGATATCTATAAATTGCAGAGACTTGTCTTCAAAGGAGAAATTTCAAAACGAAAAGAAAGAATACTTTCTGAGTGTACCTGTGTTTATTGATGGATCACTATGATCGATCAAAACAGTATTGTAAGGGCAGAACTTACTTAGATCATACTGCAAGACATAAGGTTCAACTTTCAGGTTCATTGAAGTACAGTAAAATATAATACAAGGTAGTCAGCAGAATTATTTGCTCCGATGCTATGCTGCTAAGAAAATAAATCTGTTCTGCTAAGAAAATAAATCTGTTCTAGCTATATATCAAAGGCCAAAAAGAACTAATAGGACATGAGTACTGTTGACTTACTCACCTTATATGGAGCATAATTACCGTGCCAAGAAACTACATTGAAGGGAGAAAAGTCTTGTTTAGCAGTAAACAGTTCACCGCCAAACTTTTGTATAATTTTGTAACCTGGACGAGAACAGTTTTCATACCACGCTGTGGGCACCAGGAAGTCCCTTGGAGCAGCAAGACCATTCGCCCCTGCATGTCAACAACATTAAGTTATATACCCGTAAAAAGATATCAGCTATGTCCTCAGGAGAACTCATAAAATGAAATATAGAGACTTTGATCACTCAGTCATAGGCAACAGGACGGCAATAGATTAATACCTATTGGTCCAAGATCAGGAAGTTGAAAATGGGTACCAAAGACCTCAGCAACATAACCACGCGATGAGCCATCAGGTAGAAGAACCACAAAGCGAAATCCCTGAGGTAAAACAACAATTTCACCTGGAGAAACTTCGAGTCTTCCACATTCTGTCAGGATCCATAGTCCTACACAACTAGTATATGGAATTAGGTAGAAACTCTTTAGTAAATATTAATTGCAAGAACTCAAAAAAAAAAGTCCATGAGATCATCACAAAAGGCAAGCATGTAATTTACCACCAAAAAAAAATATAAGCTTCAAAGAAGGAATCCACATCCGCTACCAAACCACCAAATATCTCTAATTATCTCATTCATTATTTGAAAATCCATGCCAAGTACATAGGTCAATCAATTAATAGAGGTCAATGAATTACTCGATTACAATGTTTTTTCTCTACCTAGCTTTCACGGACTATATGGTTTTGGTTTTTGCAAAGAACAAAGGATACTGAAAAATCAGAGAGCAAGTAAACTCCAAGTCAAAAGAGTAACCCTACTTAACCCAAAAATGTTTATAACTGCATTTGAAAGAAATCTCGGCAGCGACTTACTTCCTTTCTGGGGAACTATTAAAAAATCTCCATCAGCATTGCAAAATGCACAATTCTCCATTGGCTTATTGGCTGTGTACCTGCATGTGATGGAAAGAACACCTCTGGTTAATAAACGATGAAAACTGCTTATCAGACAAAATTCAGTTTCAGTGTAATAAACATGGAGTCCTAGCTGGTAGCTGCTCTCAAAACTATATACCTAAAAAAAATTCAAAAAGCAATTAGAAGTTTCGTCTCGTCCTAGTAGATGTCTCACTTCTTATATGCCTCTCTAGTCTCTCATCCTTTCGGGTGAGAGACTATGCCATAACTGTTTCTGAAAATAAATCCTATCCTCAAAATAACTAGAGAAAAAGAAAAATATTTCAGAAAACATACAGTAGCATGTATAATTTCATCATGTCATTTTGAAGATAATAAACAGTCAATTGTATGGTCCAATGGAAATTTGTTTTTTAGGTTCTACCATTGTAAAAGTCAATCAACCGATCAAAAAAATTACGAAAGTAAAAAATGCCTCTTAAATAGAAAGTCAAACAGGCCTAATGACTTTAATTATGAGGACCATGAACACGACCACCTAGTTGTTTAGACGGGTGGCCTCAATATAATGAATGCGTAAGTTCGTTTTGATCCACCCTCTCCAGTTAAATCAATTGTTCTAACCCTCCGCTCAACTTAAGGATTCATTATTCTCTTCGTAGAATAGTGCCAACGGCGAAAAAAACAACACAGATAAGAATTTCAAAGAAACATTAATTATAACAAATGAATTCGCTAACACAATCAATTACAGCAGAATTGAAAACTCAAAAATACCAATTACATGTGAATAGCAAATCCATGTCGAAGAAATGAACTGCCGGCCCCACAAACAGTGTATAAGCCATCAACGAAATCCGTCGGGGTATCAGGGACCTCGGCGGGCCTCCACCTTAATTGAGTGGGTGTGGCGGAACTATTAGAATCGTTAAATTCGCTAACTAATTTCTCGTGTTTAGGCACTCGAGGCCTAAATGGCTCATGAGTCACCGATGGCTTAATCCGATACAACCAACTGACATACACAACAAGTAAAATTCGTAAGATACAGAACAGCGATTGGCAAAGAAACCGTCAACTTATTACGGGACTCAAGTAGAATAAGAGAAGAGACCTGCGGTGATTGAGGCCGCGAGGGGAGGTAAATGAGGTCCCGGAAATCTGCTCAGCGTAGAGGCCGTAAGGGCAAATCAGAGGGCTATTCTGGCCATGAGGCAGAGCGCCGGGAATTGCCTCCGAAGAGAAATGGTTGTTGAAGCCTGATTGATAAGCAATTTCTGAAGGGAAATCAAAGCCGTCGGTATTGATGACCAATTGCGTATCCATGGAGGTGAGTTATTGCCCAGCTTTGCTGCGAGAGATGTATTGTGATTTTCTGATTGCTGATTTCTGCCATGTGCATGCATAAGAATGGGAACAAAGACAGAGTCATGACGTGTCGTGATTAGCTGAAAGGAGACGTATGTACGTTGTTGAGAAATTTGAGGGATTTCTTCTCTGGAACTCATCCGGTGAAGCTTAGCTGACGAGGCCTTAAAACATTTAAGTTTTATTTTCATTCCATTTTATTATAAGTAAAATAAAATGAGAGTAAACATTAGGGTGTGGAACCGTCTCAAAAAATTTATCCCGTCCTGAAATTTTTTTTTTTTTTATTTTTTATAAATAATTTAATATTTTTATTTATTTTTTAATTTTTATCCTTAATTTTTTAATTTTAACCTTTAATTTTTTAATTTTTAACACTTTTATCTTTTAAGTTTTAAACTAATTTTAATTTTTAATCTTTAAATTTTTTACGCAAAATACCTGATCCGTCCCGGTTGGGATTTCCCCTCAACACAGGACAAGAAAGGATTAATAATTTTCAAGCTTAGCTGACGAGGCCTTAAAACTTTTAAATTTTATTTTCATTCCATTTTATTATAAGGAAAATAAAATGAGAGTAACCATTAGGGTGTTAAACCGTCCCGAAAAATCTATCTGATTAATTGTCTCTTTCCGATTTTTTATAAATAGCTTAACATTTTTACTTATTTTTAAAATTTGATCCTTAATTTTTTAATTTTAACTTTTAATTTTTTAATTTTTAATATTTTTATTTTTTGAGCTTTAAACTAATTTTATTTTTTAATCTTTAAAACTTTTACGCAAAATACCTGGCTCCTCCCGTTCTGATCGAGATTTTTTCTCAACACGGGACAAGAAAGAACTTAAAATTAACTCATTCCGATCGGAACGGATAAAAAAAACTCAAAAAGCGTCCGGTTCAATCTCATGCACACTTCTAATAACCATAGGAAAAAGAACCCCTCCTAACGGAACTGTTTGTTAAATCCTAACCGACTATGTTGATATGTTTAATAGGAGAAGATCTATTTGTTAAATTCTAGCCCTTCATGATGTCATAAATGACTAGAATCATCTTGACACAATTGCCGGATAATTTGACTATAGTACTGAAAGTGATCTAAATATGGGATCATCTGGTAATTAGATCGGATAATATTTAAACTAAATTTCATAGGGCAATTAAATCACATTGAATAATTATTTAAAAAAAAATATGTTATCAGTAGTTTTCTACAGAAATTTCCAAAACTTTTTAGTACATCAAAATTACTATATCTTCTTGGTTAAGATCTAAATAAATTAGAGAAAAAAATGATTGAAAGAATTTTTTTTATTAACACTGAGTTTTAAGAGCTTAGCATGTTAAGAAACAAAATGGTTTTAAAACCATGAGAAAGGACTGACTAGTATTTTTATTTGAAAATTTTCCGTTAATTATTTATGACTTAATTTTATCAATTTTCAAAGTCATTTGTTATGTTTTTTTTTTAATTTTTAAAGCCCCTCAATCATATGAGTGGTTCAGTAATCATTTATATATATTTTAAATTACTTATTTTGTGTATTAAGAATTCAATAATTTTTTTTCTAATTTCAATGCTTATAACTATAAATTATCACTATCTTAAAGTTTACGGGTATAATTGAATTTACATTTTTACTCAAAAAATAGGGAATTTACGGTGATAGCATGAATTAGATAATTTATTTTATAGTTGAACATGTAAAATAACATGTTAATGAATTTCAAATAGACTTTTGTGGATCAAATCATAACAAACAGTTTTACAATCTAATACTATAACGTGCCAAATATTGTAAGTGTTACAGATTTTTAACTAATACAGCACTAAACACTGAACAGTATTATTTAATCCAGTACAGTCTGACAGATTTAGTATAATAATATTCAGTACTATCCAGACTACCAAACGAGCCGTTAGTGTTATAACTTATAACCGATTAAGCCTTTTAGTTTCTTTTGTAAATTTAAAACTTAAAATTCCCAAAACTGTTTAACTAAATCCTCTCCCGTAGTTTTTGTGAAAATTACCGAAAGTGGGTGATATAAATAAACAAAAATTTTATTTCACCAATTTTTGGGTTATGATTTTTTAATAAAATAAAGTTCAAATTTTGATTGGTCAGCTTACAATGATGGAAAAAACAAACAGGTATGCACCAGCCGGGAATCGAACCCGGGTCTGTACCGTGGCAGGGTACTATTCTACCACTAGACCACTGGTGCTTGTTGATGCTTCAGTCGTTTTTAAATTATTTAAATTAACTCACGTACCAATTCCTCACTCCTTTAAAATAAAATAATGGATTTTTTTTTTGCAAAAACCAACTCCTACACTATCAAGTTTGTATAAATCAACCCCTACATTAATTTTTGCTTACCGTGACCCTTGACCCACTTTTCCTTCACTTTTTTCCCGTTGTCATTCTTACAAGTTATTTAATCAAATGTCATGATCTACTTACTTAACACTGAAAACCTCCATACTCATCCCATTTGTCCTTTTTCGTTTTTCATTTTTCTATTTCTTCTTCGTTTTCTTCTTCGTCTTCATCCTCCTTCATGCAACAACAAATTATTGTTAGTTCTTCTTTCTATAACATGTATAAGTTTTGTTCTCTTCTTTCTGGAAAGCTTTGAATTTTCATGAGTTTTTCATGTTCACGAGTTTTCTGAGAATATTTATTTGTTTTGACATGGTCTTTTAGTGAGAGAGAAGACAAAATTATTGAAGATTTCAACTAACTGGACTTACCACGAGCTATTGGAAATATTGCACGAAGAGCTCCAAATAGACCTATCAAAGTATGATATGTCCATCAAATTTTTTTATAGAAGTCATGTCCCCTGCCCTCCTACTGAAATTTTAAAGGATATAGATTTACAGTTCTTTATTAAGGAGAATGGATTAGAATCACTTCGAACCCCATTACTTGTAAGTACCAAGCCTAAATTTTTTTTCATCTTAAAGCATTCTTCACTTTGAGAGTGTTGATCATTTTGAAAGAAACTATCATTATAATGATGTTTTTGGTCATGACGAGAATGATGTTTTCGAGGATGAGTATGTTGATGTTGATAGTGATGATGATTTTGATCAGGGGATGTATGATGATGCAATCCTTGGAGATGACCATGATGAATCTATCAGTGGAGACGATCATACAATAATTCCATACTTGAACTCGAGACCACTTATCTATTGTGATCACAACCTGATTTGAAAGAACAACATCCTCGGTCTAGTGAGTAACAGACTGATTTGAATCAGCTTGTAACAGACACAATAAATATGGATGATTTGTACAGCGATAAAGTCGAGCTACTTAAGGTTGCTCGTATGATGCCTATCCGGAGAATTTTTGAGTTTCAGATCTTCAAGTCAAACCAATCAATATTTATACTTGTATGTGTTGAGAAAACATGTCAATGGAGGTTACGGGCCATGAAAATGAAAATTTGTCTATACTTCAAAGTTACAAAGTTCATTAATACACATACATGCACGCTTTGAAGTATTGAGACATGAACACCATTAAGCTACATTTTCATTCATTGATCATTTGATAAGGTCCAAATACACGGGTGTCAGACATATATATAGATTAAAAGACATAATTGAAGATATTCGGTTTGATTTTGATGTCAACATAAGTTACCATAAGACATGGAGTGTTAGGGAATATGCTTTTGAATTAGTTCCAAGGTCGCCTGAAGACAACTATAAGAATCTCCCAACATATTGTCATGTGTTAGAATAAAAAAATCAAGGTACTTATTTTTATGTTGCCAGCATAATGTCTACACGAGTACTACACGAGCCTCGTGTATGCTACACGATGAGTACGCTGACCACGTGTACTCATCATGTAGTCTATACGATGGGTACACTGACATCATGTAGTCATCGTGTAGTCTACACGATGGGTGCACGGATCTCGTGTAGTCATCATGTATACTATTTTGCCATCATAATGTCTACATGAGTACTACACTGACCTCATGTAGTCTACAAGATGGTACACGAACCTCGTGTACATATCTTGTACACTATTTTTCCATCATAATGTCTACATGAATACTACACGAGTCTCGTGTAGCCATCGTGTATACTATACGATGAGTAAACAGACTTCATGTAGTCTACATGATGCCTACAGTGACCTCGTGTACGCATTCTGTACACTATGCACTTTATCAGTTTTAATACAATAATATTAAATCTTTTTCAAGGACGACAATACACAGAGACCAATGAGCAGGATCATTTTAAATATTTTTTTATGTCTCTTGGACCCTCTATTCGTGGATTATTCAACTGTATACGACATACCATTGCTGTTGACACAACCACCTTTAAAGCCAAATAGGAAGTGGTATTACTTATTGCAACAGCAAAAGATGAGAACAACCAAGTATATCTCATTGCATTTGGCATTGTAGATTCAGAAAATAATGATTCATGAAAATGGTTCTTCCGTAATATTCATGATGTAATTAGTGATCCGAAAGACTTGGTGTTTATATTTGACATGCATACAAGTATACTAAATGTTGTACATGTTGTCTTTCCCAATGCGCTTCATGGAGCTTGCATCTTCTATAGGAGCCAAAATATCAAATCAAGTTATAAAAAGGAAGATGCAGTCACATTGTTTTTTAAAGCAACAAAAGAATACCGTCGATAAGAATTTGATCGACTGATGACTTATTTTACATATGCATTTCTATATATCTCACAATACGTGTCGGTGGGGAGAGTTGAGAGGTGGACACATTCATGTTTTGATGGATGTCGATCAATATAATGACTACAAACATCGCAGAATGTTTGAATGAGATTTTGAAGGATGCTAGAAAGCTTCCCATTACATGCCTTATAAAATATATATGTGACATGTTATAACTGTAGTTCTATGAACGATGAAATACTGCCTATCAAGTCACCTCGCACATGACAGATTGGGTTGAGACTGAGTTTAAAAAAAAGCATCTTGCATCACGATCACTACCATTATTTCCATCGGACATCCGTGAGTTTCATGTCATGGGTGAGGATAAGGAAACAGTGGTAAACTTGCATCTTAAGACTTGTACGTGCCGATGATTTGATCTTGATCAAATTCCATGCAAGCAGTCGTAGGCTCCATGTCAGCAGCACAATATTTTTCGCATACAATATGTGTTCGAGGTTCTATAAAAATGAGACTCTAATTGTTGCTTGTGCGGAAACAATACATCCTCTTAGAGATCAAGTGAATTGGGTCATCGGCCATGAGGTTCATGAAAAGGTGGTATTACCACCTATAACTAGGCGGAAAAGTGGTAGACCTAGGACAAAGAGAGTTCCATCTAGAAGTGAGGAAGTAGTGAGAAGGAAGTGAAGACGTTGTGGGCAAATTGACCACAACCGATAAACGTGCAGAAATTCAATTCCTCTATCTCAAGCCACTTAAATATAAATAATGACATTTGTATACTTAAATTAAATATTAATATAGAAATATACTTGTGTTTTTTATTTAATAATGTCATAAAGTTTAATTAGCCTACATGAAATATTGTGGGCAAATTGGTCACAACCGATAAACGTGCAAAAATTCAATTCCTCTATCTCAAGTCACTTAAATATAAATAATGACATTTGTATACTTAAATTAAATATTAATATAGAAATATACTTGTGTTTGTTATATAATAATGTCATAAAATTTAATTAGTGTACATGAAGCCTATACAATGCACGTGAAGTCATCGTGTAGTTTACACGATGCCCGTGAAGTCATTGTATAGGCTACACAAAGCCTACATGATACTCATTAAGTCATCGTGTGGGCTACACAAAGCCTATATGATGCCTGTGAAGTCATCGTGTATGTTACACAAAGCCTACACAATGCTCACGAAGTCATCGTGTAGGTTACACAAAGCCTACACGATGCTCGCGAAGTCATCGTGTAGGCTACATGAAGCCTATACTTACATATAGTAACGAAAAACATTCAACAACATATAAGAAAATTGGGCATTAAAAATACAAGTTATAAAAATCCATAATTCACAATTTAAGGATGTATAAAATTAAAAAGTTTGTTAAGAAAAATATGATTATGAATTCTTAAATCATGAGCTTAAGCGTAAAAAATCCATAAAATTTATCTAAATTATTTCGGTACAGCTTTTTCACGTGCAAATAACTTAATTGCAATTCGTCTTTGATATTATAGCATTTTTTGTTGAGTTATTTCTTGGAGGTTCTTCACATATGCGAGGGCTTCAACAAACTTAAGAGTGAATGCCCCACAATCAAACCTACAAAACACATGAAATGCAAAAACACAATTAAATAATATGTATGCAATTTTAAGTGGACTTTCAAAAAAATGTATATTTTACTTACTCATTCTCTTGTTGTGGACAATTCATGATCTTATATTTCCACCCATCTTTGGGTTTAACCTCATTTCTATTCTCATAAATGTTCATCATTTGAAACAGCCGAGGGACAATCTTCATAAAATGTTTCATTATTTCAATGTACAATGAACGTTGATATGGTGTGTTCATGGAGTTATAAATACGAATAGACTGACCATTCAAATCAAGCTCAATCACAATCTAATGACTTTGGTTCATATTCATTGGAATGATAACATTATCAGACTATTTCAAGCTCTTTTCAAAATTCGTTTGCAAGTCGAGGACCAGGTGCTGTAGTGAATCACCAATGTTAATATCCTAGCAAGTGAGATCTTGCTCAAATTCTTCCGTTCGGCCAGACAAGTTCGCCTGTAATGTCATGGGAAAAAAATTAAATCCTCAATGTCAATAAAAATTGTCATTTCTCTTTTTCATCTTCCTCCTCCTTATTACCTTATTTCTCTTCTTTCTCTTCTTATTCTCTTCCTTCTTTTTCTTGTTCTTCTTTCCCACCTTCTTTTTCTTTTTATTTTTCTTTTTCATCTTTTTCTTCTACCTTCTCTTCTTATTTTTCTTCTTGTTTTTCATCTTTTTCTTCATCTTTTTCATATTTTTCTTTTTCTTCCTTCTATTCCTTCTATTCTTCTTCTTCATTCTCTACCATCTCTTCTTCTTCTTCCTTCTTTACCATCTCTTCTTCTTTTTCATCCTTCTCTCTTTCTTCATTATTTTTCTCTTCATTCTCATTCTCCATCTCCTCCTCGTCGCTAGCCATCATCTGACCTCGATATTACAAGATGATCCATCAAAATTTTAATTTGAGAAATCGCACAGAAAATGTCTGATCGCATGGACAAAATCTTCTTGTCCATCGAAGTGATCTTTTGGTCCATTCCAATTAGACATTTACTCACCCACTCTTCATGTCCATTGAACTTCTTGGACACAATCTTCCCATCCTTTATCTTTTCAATGGCCTCCCCGGACCTCTTCATCTTCTTCTTTTTCTTCTCCTCTTCCTTTTCAATGGCCTCCTCCTCCTCATTAACTTCCTCTTCTACTGGAAGGGTGACTGAGGAGGTGTCGACTAAAAACATATAATATTAAGCAGACAAACCATAAAAAGACATGATGGGCACACAGACCTCGTGTAGTCGCCTTGTAGACTACATGATCGGTTACACAAACCTTGTATAGTCATCGTGTAGATTACACGATAGGTTACACGGACCTCGAGTGTCCCTCATGTAGACAACACGATGGTTACACGGACCTAGTATAATCTACATGATGGTTACACTGATCTACACGATGACAACACGAAATCAGTGTAACCATCCTGTAGACTACACCATGAATACACGAGGTCAGTGTAAGCCATCGTTAGTAGGGACCAATGAAAGAACTGTCAACTAAAAATGCAGAAATATAAATTAGTATCACTACAAAAAATGTGGCATCTCACAAGATTAAAATACAAGGTTCGCAATCACTTCTTTTTAAAAACTAAATACAACAAGTGATTTTGAAATCAACTAAAATTTATTCCGGTTAAAAGTGAAAAAAATCGGGAGGCAAAATTAATAAAGACACGGACACGGACTTGGACTTAAGCGGGACTTTGATAAAAAAATTGGAGACCCCTGACATTTCATTCTCGAGCTCTCTCAGTATTGTGGCTTGATTCTCTTGCTCCATTTTCAGATCAGAGAAGCTCAACTCGTTGCTCCAAAAATTGGAGACCCCTCGAGAGTATTGTGGCTCGATACCATTCTCTCTCAATCTCTCGTTCAAAGATAGAACAACTGGGGTTTCATTGATTTTCAAGTTTGGAGACCCCTCGACATTTCACTCTCTCTCGATTCTTCTCTCTCACTCTCTCATTCAAAGGCAAATTAGATTCTCGTAGCTTCCCCCTCTCAGACGACCTAGAGTTGCTTTCTGAGAGCGTATTTCTCCAACGTCGCCTCTCTCTCGTTCGAACACCACTCTTCGTTCTTTTTCAAAGTTTCCATTTGATTCAAGGTAATCGAGTATCAGAGAACCTAGGGTTTGTTCTCTCTCACCTCTCTTCTTTTCTTACCATCTCTCTTTATCACAAAATTCATGATCTCTCGATCTCATTCTTTCTCTCGCTTTCAAATTCTTGGGGTTGAGATGGTTAGGGTTCGTCGTACACGTGACTTTCACTGTGTTTGATCTTGTGCTTTTCTAACTATAGTTTCTGGATGGGCGAAATTGATGAGGGTTTGCGTTCGTGATTATGAGCATGTTTTGCGTTCGTGTATGTGAGTTCAAGCTAGATTTCCGTCATTCGAGCATGGGGTTCTAGAGTTGGTGAGTTTCTCTGTTCTCTTCCTCTGAGCTAGTCCTCATTGTCTTTGGAGATCACTGAATCTGAAAAGGGTCTAAGTAGTACTGTATGTTCTTCTTAAATGGCAGTCAACTGGATGGGAAAATTGTTGATTGTGGATGAAAACACGATTGACTGTAGAAGAGTTAGAATATAATTTAGACTCTTTTACTTCATCGACATAAGAATAACTGAATAAACAACAATAGCTAAAGAGATTCATTAGTCAGATAATGGCATATGTTCACCCTGAAATTTGTTATCTTGCTATATCATCTGAGAAGCTCTAACGAGCTGATTTGCACTTCACTCGTTACATCAAGCTATTATCAAGTGCCAATTCTTCTTTAGATTGTATTTCCTTCATATCATATGTCTGAGGACTTTAGTATGTATCATTGGCATATAATTTCCAGATTAATTTGTTTGTCTATTCATGAAAGCATTTAAATTAATGTTGATTGATCAACACTTTTACTTAATAACAAATTAATGGATAATTATGCTCTTTTCTATTGAGTTGTTTTGATAGAAGTGAATCTAGGAGTTTCTGTAAAATCTCTTCAAAACACGGTGCAGATATATATAGAGAAATGGGTAAACTCACAAAGTCAAAAAGAGGATAATTCATGCCAATCTTTTGTTCATGTACCTAAGGACAAGTAGGGTTTCTGACAGATCTTGATGTAAGTTTTACTGTCCTATTTTTGATAATTTTATGTTTCTCAGTCTCCTAAATTTTTCTAACACAGTGTGTGCTCAGATAAATTTTTAGAAGAGTATTTGTTATCATTTTCTGCTTAGTTCTATGTCTCTCAATCCCTTTCTTCACAAAACTAAATTGATTTAAGTATCTCTGTTTACTTATATTTGGTTGGTCTTATTAGTTATAGCTATACCTCTAGCTGGATTATTTTTTACTCCTTTTTATATTAATTTCTAATTAATTTAAGAGGTTGCAGGGTTTTTGTACTTGCACAGAGAAATGAGGAGAGAAGATTGAGGTTGCTGGTATTTTTAAGGAGCAAATCTCGAGTTTAACTTGAATGATCATCTTAGTTTTCATTATTTTGGAAATTAAACTACTAGGCAACATATAGACCAGTTCAAATTGTTACATGGATCTCAAATCATATGACAGTGTAATGGTCTGTTCTGAAAGTTGAAAGTTCAAGTTGTGAAGTTTAATGGTTAAGTTATTTAAGTGACAAGTATAAAGAAAGGTTGTAATTCATTTTCTAATTTCTTGGGGATCACTCACACATGATTAAACATCATTTCTGATATATACATAAATTAGTTCTCCGATTTTCTAATGCTGTTTTTGCTTGAGTAGTAGTTATGGTTACTATATGTTGTCAGGCCATAATTTTGATTGTCTCTAGAGTTTGGACACATTAATTTCTAAGAAAATGTAAGTATATTCACCAAAGGTTTAGTAACTATAATGGCTGCGGCTTAATATCTGCTACTCTTAATGAACTTGGCACCGACCAAAATTTTTAGAACTCTTAGTTTTAACAGTGATTTAGTGCCTTGATGTTCATAGTTGTATGGCGATAGTATTTTTTGTTATAGGAAAAATCAGCTTAATTTCGCATAAAGGAGTTGAAGTATGTTCTCACTCAATGTTGGTATTTGTATGACGGCAGGTACATGCATCTTTATCTTTAGTTAGTTTTAAGTTGGACTATTCATGTATAGGGACCTTTCAGTATATTGAATTTAGTTTTATGGAAAGTTTCATCCTCTAGTATTTATCATCATCATGTCTAAAAATTCAGCATGCATTTATACATAATTTTTAATGTGTTAATTTAGTTCAATGTTGTAACTTAGTTCTCTTTATAATGCATGACCTAAAATGATTTGAGGTTATTGAACATGGACGTCCAACGCTTGAAGAACTAAACTTTGGGCTTTATATGATATTTTAGTGAACTATTGGGGTAATTATGTAGTATTTTGTGAAATATTTAGATGTTTTTAGCTTTTTAGAATAAATGATGATTAGACTTAGTGATGATACTTTTGGATATTTTTTACTTTCGTATTGTACTTTTGTGTAAGTGAAATAAAATATTAATGTTATTAAGAGTTTCATTGATGTTATTATATAATTTTCATTGTATTAAATATGTATGTAAATTAGGTACATGTAAATTGACTATAAAAAATAGCATTTATAAAATGTCACTAAAAGTATTAGAAACCATAGTTAATTCACAAGTATTAAAAATACATGTTGAATACATTCAACAGAGGTCCGAAAACCCTATTAAATAACATTCTACATGAGTCGAGAAACCCTGTAAAAAGTGAGAGACCACAAAGTTCTTCTCATGAGGCATTGCGCCTTGCGAAAAATGTAGACTTTTAATATGAAAGGTTATCACATGCGCTGCGAGAACCATGCAGATTACTTTTCACAGGCTTTTCTTCCTCTTATAGAATGTCATATTCCTTGTAGTGTATATGTGAAAGTAATATAAATTAACTTGTCAACATAATCCACCAACATATCATTTGAAAAAACTTCTTTTTGAAGATTCTCAACCGGTACTATCGTGGTCGGTCATCACTTGAGAATCCTTAACACCTTAGTCAAAATCTAGTTACCATACAAACTACCCACCAAGAGGATAGTTTCTAATACTCATGCCTATTTAAACAAAAGAGAGAAATTCCGTATTTAGCACATAGATAATCCAATGCATCACTACCTGGAAGGCAAATGGACATTCATTGAGTGAATATCCATGAACAACAACGAGGGATTTATGTATTTTTTTTTGTTTTTTTTCTTGACCTTTAAGAAAAAAAATAACATTTGTATTCTTGACAGCTAATAATGATTTTATTGTTTTGGAGAAAGAGCGCTCTCCCCACATATATTGGTTGAATGTTTCAAGGTCATCAACCAAAACCATCATTATCTTCTCAATTAGGGTACGGTTCTCATTCCTTAACAGAAAATGCTCTAGCAAATAAATTAGAGCCACATTGGCAGCGTCAGAATCTGCCTTATATTCACTGTTTTTAAACTTCTCCTCCAAATCAGCCATGGTTATTCCTTGGGCTTTCGAAAAGTACAAATCAGAGAGTCTGTTAGGGCCATAAATCTTCTCATCATCCTGGGCTTCACCGAACTTCAGTCCGATCATCAATGAGAACTCCTTCTTGGAGAATCACAACGGTTCCTCATTGCTAAGAAACCAGATTTCCTCATCATATGGAGTGCCATTAACATATTCGGTCTCCATAGCCAGCACCTGGTGGCAGACAGTTACTCAAAACTTCATGGCTGGGAGATCAAGGAGATGGCCAAAACATGTCTCCTTAAATAGGGAGAGTTGGGGTGTTGTTAGCTTAATCTTGATAACCTATATGCAATGGGTATTGCACTTTTCATTGACTCTTGCTTTTGGAATTCTGTTAACATCATGGACGTATCTTAGTTGCATCTTTGATGAAGCCATAGCCTATAGAAAATTCAAAGCGAATATAAGATAAAAAAATGTACACGATGTTCGTCTGGACTACACGAGGGGTACACGATCCTGATGTAGTCCTCGTGTAGACTACACGAGCTTTACACAACCCTGGTGTAGTCCTCGTGTAGGCTACACGATCCTGGTGTAGTCCTCATGTAACTACATGAGGCTTACACGATCATCGTGTAGACTACACGAAAGGGACACATATATCGTGTAACCATCATGTAGTGTACGTGAGATTCACACTATTCTTGTGTACACTACATGATGGTTACACGATAAGTGTGTACCCAGAAAATAGATAACCACCAAAACCAGCCTCATTGACCCAAAAAAATACTTAAAAACCAAGAAGAAGAAAAAACACTCAAAAGGACTCTAAACCATTTAATTACATAGATTACATGCGGGTTTCTTTAGTCTGAGGGTAGTTTTGGAATAAATGTGGTCACGAGCGCAATACATGAACATCTTACAGTGTTTACATCGATTTTTGGATGAATGAATTTTATATGATAGACAGAGAAAGTTTATGTACCATTAACAAAAAAAATAAAATTTGAGAGTAAATGATATTAAGTAAAAGCAGAAATGATCTTATGATATTAACCTTTTTAATAATTACATAAAATCACTCTCGTTTTCTTAGTAACTTAAAGGTAAAAGATGCTTTCTAATCAAAATAGCACCAATTTTTTCATCAAAGCATTTTAAATTCAGTCAAAAAGAAAAGAAAAGAGAATGTTTTAAACATATGGAAGAAAATAAGTATAAAGAAATAAAATTGAGAATATTACAAGTAATGATCTATTAGTGTAATCACTACCATATTAAAAATAATGATGAGTTGATAAACTTTTTTTTACCATTTCAAGTGTATGGGTTTCAGATTTACAATTTCACACTTCATTAAGACGTTTTCACTTGTACACATTTCAAGTGGAAATAAAGTTTTTTTTACTTACACTTGAATTTTCCAAAAAGAGATGAATAGGTAAATGACGTATAATTTTACCGCTCCTGTGCTGGTTACAATTTTTATTTTATGTGAAAAGAAATTATACAATTTTTATTTATTGTCGTATATAATGATAGTAGAAAGGTTGTGACTTGCTTTCACTCAGTCCGAAAAGAGATGAATTGATCAAACCATGCACTATTTAGAGGTGTGCATGGTCAGTTCGGTCTAGAATTAGATGAAATCAAAATTCATCTCTAATTATATGCATATAAACTGAACTGATTGGACAACAAAACAGTTGATCGGTTCGTCTGATTTTACGGCCATAATTTTTTTTATTTTTTAAGAGGTCGGCCAATGAATTTAATTATAAATGTTTCAAAAGAAGAGATAAGAGAAATACAAAAAGATGGGAGAAAAATGTAAAAAGAGAGAAATGTGAGAAATAAAAAATGAGAAAAATATGAGAAAATAAATATGATTTATGTAAAGTAGAATAAACTTTCGGCCCAAGATGTAGAATTTTTTTTAACCAAACCGAAAATTTAATATTTTTTAAATCCAAAATCGAATTAATCATAATTAACTAAAGAATTAAACAAACTTATCATGTTGAATCCAAATCGATTTTATAGTTTGAACGGTTTTTACACACCTCGTATTTGCCTAGTTTATCAAATCTTTTATCATCCTCTCATGCATCATCCAAAACGATTCGGTATTTTTTGTTAACCAATTTATGTGGACGTAACTCATTCATTCTCTCAAACTACAAAAGCTACGACCCATCAGGCAAAATCAATCACACCATACATCAGCCATGGCTATCTTCAACTTGCTGAAGCTCTCACTTCTCCTCAGTCTCTTCTCAAATTCCAACATCCGTCTCTGGTCAGAAACCCCAAAAGAATTAGCAATCTTTCCGCCAACTTGCAATCGAATCGAGTGTCCGAGTTTCGACGTAATTGACTCCGGCGATGGCTTTGAAATTCGTCGCTATAACTCCCCTGTGTGGATATCGACCGACCCTATTGAGGATATTTCTCTCGTTGGAGCTACCAGAGCTGGGTTCTTGCAGTAAGATTTTTCTTTCATTTATCATTTTCTTAGTTTGTGTTTGCAATTTTGGTTTATTTATTGCTTTTTGAAAAGGATGAAGGTAACTGTGAAATTGAATGACTCTGTGGCTGCGGCTGTTAGGTTTTTTCTTTCAATTTTTAACTTCTAAAGGGCCAAAAGCTCCTTATGAGCTTATGCGTAGTGAGCAGGATGTTTGAGCTTCTTGGAATTACAAACTACAAATCTTAAGAAACAGTCTATCTTTTTGCATTAATTTAACATTTGTTCTAATTGTCAATTTACTCAAACGTAATAGGTAGGACAATTCTATCTGTTATTCTAATGAAGGTCATTTTTGTTACTTTGTATTATAGACTATGGTTATGTTGGTAAATATTTTCAGCATTCCTCCAGTGTGGAATATTCAATACTCGTTTGTTTACTCATGTGCATATTTTCAAATTCCAAGCATTCATTTATTCTATGTCCTCAAAGATTAATGACAATGATGATACAAAAAAGTACTGAATATTTTCTCGTTAAGTTAAAGGCTACAATGCTTGGGTTAGACTATCTATGCCCATGATGATACACAGTTGAATGAGCATATAATTTTTAGTTGTTAATGTCCATATGAATATGGATACATTTGGTTCATTAACTTTTCATGCTATAGTACTGAAAGTGCATTGATAATGCATATTTTGGGCAATTAGATAATCTCTCATCAGTAGTGATTCAATGGTCTGATTTTATTATGGCATCAGTAGACATTTCATAATATTGTCCAAAGAAAGCTAATATTTGTTTACCAATATAGAATCCTCAAATATGGAAATTGTAATCCTATTGCTTCTTCAAGAACATGTGAAATTCATATTGCTTTCTCTTGGAATGTTGCCTCACATCGACCGACTTTGCCCCTCCTGTGTTAGTTAAAAACTCTTAACACCTAGATTTTAAGGAGTAAAACGGAGTTGGCTTTTCAACTCTTGTCATCGTTCTAGCATTAGGATTTCTAATTTAGTATGAGCTGAGTAAATTACTAATGGAGTGCTTCATGGAAGGTTAAATAGAGTGTTCTTAATTCTTATTCCTTACTGGTAGATAGATGGTTTTTTTTTCGTTCTTTCCTTTTTGCTTCTTTATCTTGTATTGGCTAACTATGAAGGCCAACAATGATGACCTGTTTATGAGCAATCCATCATTCTCCTCTAAGGGAGATTTTAGTAAATAACCAAATATAGGAAAGCAGTCCATCACTCCTCTCTCAGCCTATCTACCTCTACATAGTTGAGAAATGGCATATAGCATTGCCCAACACGATTAGAAAACGGATCCCCTCATGTTTGGGAATCCAACGAGGGGATCTGTTAGTCAGATCCGGGCCGTCCGCTCAGATCTGAACGGCCCAGATCTGACATGGCAGTATGCGAAAAAAACTGCTCTTTTTTGTTTTCTTTTGCATGTTGCTTTTGGTCTTGTTGCAACAAATCGCCTCTTGTTCACCCCAACAGGAGGCGATCCGCTTCCACACTGTTATAAGTTGACAGTAAATACAGTTTTGTCTCATATCAAATAAAGATAATATAAAAATAAAGATAAAGTTAAACTCGTGACTTATAAATTGATTATGCGTCGTGGGTTGCCAAGTCATAGTGGTGCTATATAGATGAATCTCCTAACCAGTTTATTGATAATGGATATGTAGAGTTTAAAATTGTTGTGCTTTTTGTTTCAACAGGCTGTTTGATTACATTCAAGGTAACAACAAATACAAAGAAAAGATAGAAATGACTGGTCCAGTTATAACCCAAGTCTCCCCAAGTGATGGACCCTTTTGTGAATCCTCATTTGTAGTAAGTTTCTATGTACCCAAAAAGAACCAACCTGACCCAGCACCAGCTCAAGGCCTCCATGTCCAAAGGTGGTCACCAACTTATGTTGCAGTTAGACAATTCAGTGGTTTTGTTGCTGATGCTGATGTTGGGGTTGAAGCCGCTGCCCTGGAAGCTAGTCTGGCCGGCACTGCTTGGTCTGCTGCCGTCGATAAAAGCCATGGAGGAGTTGATAACGCTTCTGGTTATACCGTGGCGCAGTATAATTCTCCGTTTGAGTTTAATAACAGGGTGAATGAGATATGGTTCTTGTTTGATATTGCAAAATGAGAGATCAGAGAGAGAAGAAGGTAAGTTTAAAGGATGAGTCGAAATTATGGAACTTGACACTTTTGTAACTTCAAATCTTGTACTTTGACTTATATGACTACATTTTGATGATCTATTAAGTATAGAAAATTATGATCTTGGTAATTGAACTGTAAATTCTATCAAGGAATTGTGTGAGGATGATGTAATTTGTTTAACTTAGTTAACCCATATAAATTTATTTACACTATTATCTTTATTTTTTTAAAATTAAAATATGCAAATATTCTACTAATACATCCGCCAAAGGGTATTGTCCTTATGGTTGTCACTCACAGTTGCCCCATCGCACCTAATTCGTGACTAAAATCTAGACAATATTGCTAGAAAGAAGAGTATATAGTTACATTTTGTACAACATTTATACTTTGCATAGTAGTTAAGAGTTTATGTACATATTCCCTCTATCTCCTAATTCGTGTGCTGAGTTCAGTTTATATATGTGTTGAATTGATAAAAATTTTCAAAAATAGAAACCAAATGAAGACCATATTTTTCTGATTTCAAATTGTCAAAATAGAGCGGTTTTTTTTAAGTTTTTTTAAAAGGGTGTTTTGCCTAACAAATATTCAACAACATGATAATAATAACTTGGACAACATCTAATCCTAAAATAAAATCAATACAACTACAATCTCAGTCCTTATCAAAAACCCACCACGAATATTTCATTTTCAATCAATTCTATCATTTAATAATATTATTTCCAATGAAATTAAATCTTTTTTAGATGAACATGAACTGTGGAATTAGTAATTGAAACGATTTTTTACTTTTAATTACAAAAAGTCAGTGATACATTATTCTGATCTAGGAAGTGTACATAAACTTTTACCAAAGAGGAGGCTTTCACAAATCACAACCCTATCACAATCCTCTCTCTCTCTCTCTCTCTCTCTCTCTCTCTCTCTCTCTCTCTCTCTCNNNCCCCCCCCCCCCCCCCCCTAAGATTTGGAGGCATTGAGGCTAGTATACTTCTAATACCCCCTTTAAGATAAATGGGGTGGAAGTCACATGATGTTTGTCCCGTTCAAATATGCAAACATAAGTCTTCTCAGGGGATTGGTATACAAATATGCAACTTGATCATTAGAAGGCACATACCTAATATCAAGTTAATTTATAAGAACCTTATGCAGCATAAAATGCACATTAAACTCAATGTACTTCGTCCTAACATGTGTAACAACGTTAGCCACCATTGAAGTAGACCACATATTATCACACTAAAAATGAGTGGAGAAATAACTATATCTAACTCATGTAACCAATATTATATTGACAAATAGTTTTAAAAAGAAAATATCCACAAAACCTCTACAATAGTTTGGGTCAAAGCACGATATCGTGAAGCTTTGTGCTTGATTGTGCTATAACATGATGCTTTGTAGTGGACCAAGAGATCAGACTTCAGGAAAGCTACTGGTGGATCATCTATCATCAGGACAACTAGCTTAATCAGCATCACGAAACCTTTCAATTTAAAACTGATATATTGGCTTAATCCCAATTCCTTCATACAATGAGCCTTTAAGACAATAAAGTAATCTTACAGGCCTGCCGATGTATAGAAGTTGATAGATAATAGCGTACTCTACCATTCAGCCTTGTAATAGTTAGTTTAAGTTAGATACGAGTTAGTTCACTAACTACCTATAAGTTGAGACGACTTCATATCAGTGAGGACTATTATATATGTGTTTGTAATTATGTAATCTTTGATTAATGAAATCATTGAGTTTTCTTCGTCTCTCTCTCTCTCTCTCTCCCTCTCTCCCCCTCTCTCTATCTTCATTGTTTCTTCATTTTCTTAATGGTATCAAAGCAATCTTTGAAGACACATGTCTCAAATGGCAACTCAAACTACTTTTCAGTCTAATGGACCTCCTTCTCTTTTGTCTAACATCTGTAATCCGGTTTCCATCAAACTCAACTTAAGCAACTATGTTTTATGGATGTATCAAGTTTATGCCATTCCTAAGGCACAGACTCTTTGTTTTGAATTTGTTTATAGATCATTTTCCTTCCACCAAAATTTTTTAGAAAGGAAGTATCACAACCTCTGTTGTTCCAAAGTTTCAATCTTGTATTTTTCTAAGATCAAGCATTGATGAGTAGCACTATCTCTTGTTGTGGGTAGCACAATCTCTCAAGAATTTTGGCGATCCTTGGCAAGAAGATTCTCATCTCTCACAAGATCGAAGAAAAGTAATGAAAGTGTTGATGTTTTTATTCAAAGGACAAAGAAGCAATGGATGAAGCTGTAGTGGTGACAGTTGATGATGAAGAAACATACTTTTACATACTCTAAATGGTTTGCCACCTGGATATTTTGATTTCAAAATTTTTATTAGGATAAGATTAGAACCTCTTCATTTAGAATAGTCACATGTTCTTCTAAAAATAGAAGAATTTTTCGTTTCAAAACAAGTTAAGAGGAATGATGCACAAATGCAAGTTTGCAACTCAATTCAAAGACTAACATCATTGCAAGATCTCTTAGTCAAATATGCAACAGACGAGGCCATAGTGCATTAAGTAATCATAACAAGATGAACTATGTTTATAAGGGCAGAGATCCTTCTGCTAAACTAGCTGCAGTGGCAGCCATGTTTACTCCTCAAACTGTAGCAGAAAGTTCTTCCACCTAGCTCACATATCGGTTGCAATGCTCATCTCAACTTAGTCTTGAGCAATTTATCTTTAGCAGAAGAATTTAATGGTGAGGATTTTTTAGCTGTTGGCAATGGTCAACCATTGAGCATTACATATTTAGGTTGTGGTAACCTGATACATCCTAATATTCATTTCTTCTTGGCAAAATGTTATGTGTTCCTATTATTGCATCCAATCTATTATATGTTCACCAATGTTGTCTTGATAATAATTTCACATTTACCTTTGCATTTGTCTAATTCTTAGGATCTACAAACAAGAAAGATTCTATTTCTAGGACTCAATGAGAATGGACACTACTCCAGTCCTTCATCAATCTTAGTCTTAAAATTAAATACAGCCTCCCAAAATTTCAGAATTCTACATCTGGGAATTTTCTTGGAAGTAGAGTTACTCATGCACTTTGACAAGATAGATTAGGTCATCCTATTAGTAAAATAGTTTATTGTGTACTACATAAAGCTGGTATACCTTTTATTTCTTCCTTTAATCAATGTTGTGCAAAAGTTACATACAAGGCAAACTATCAAAATTGTCTTTCGCCTTGTCAAGGACTATTACTAATTTTTCTCTGGAGTTAGTTTATAATGATGTGTGGGGGCTAGCTCAAACTTCTTCCTTTGATGGTTACAAATACTATGTATCTTTCATTGATAATGCAAGCAAATATATTTGGATTTTTCAATGTCTTTGAATTTCGTTTCTTTACAAATTTTCAGCAATTCTTACCATATAATGAGAATCGACTCTCTATGAAGATTAAATTCTTAAAAACAGATGGATGTGGAGAATAGAATAGCAAATCACTTAATAGTTGTCTTTTTTGTATATGCATATTACACCAACTATATTGTCTTTACACCCTAGAATAAAATGGAGTAGTAAAAAGAAATAAGCCATATAGAAACCTTGACACTTATGATGAAAGTTTCTATACTACCTTTAGAGTTTTGGTTTCATGCATTTTCAGCAACAAACCTTTCTGACAAATAGATTGTATTCTTCTACTTTAGATAACCAAATCTCTTTTGAGAAACTTTTTGGCTGCTGCCTGATTTTGTTGCCTTGAAGGTATTTGGTTATGCTTGATATCCATTAATAAAGCCATATAATACACGCAAGCTTCACTTCAACTAAATTCTTCACAACACATCTTTCTTAGTTATACTTTAAAATCAAAATGCTATCTCTGTTTTAAACCACAATTTAGGACTTTTATTACCTCAAGACATGTCATATTTAATGACGTAACTCTTCCTTTTGCACGTATAGTTCTTGTCATTCTACTTCCCCATCTGCTTCATCTGTGTCAAAATCTAATTATTGTCCTCCCGTAACTCTACTTATTCCTCAAACTAATTATGTGTCTTCTTCTTCATCCACATCTTCTATTATGTAGTCTTATATTTCATCACTCGATCATACTATGACATGTCTTGAGGAAAGCCATTAGTGGATCATCTATGATCAAAGCAACTAGCCTAATTAACCACAATTCCTTCATACAGTTTAAGACGATGGAAAAATAATCTCTTACAGGTTAATGTACAAAAGTTGATATGTGTAAAAGCTGACATGACTTGTTTAAAGTATATTCTTTTTTTGACCTAATTATAACCACAGAAGATGGTATGTGTAAGGCTCTAGTAATATTTCTATAGTGAGAAATATTAGTAAGGAGTTCTCCACCTTCCAAACAAAGTGAGTAAAAGAAGTTGCAGGAGTAAGACATAGCTTGACATTATGCATCTTTGTTCTATGAAGTAAATCAAAAATGTAAATTGCTTGACTAAGATGCAAACCATTTAAGTTTGAGGTTATCTCAATGCCAAGAAAGCAATGTGATAAATATGATATCCTTTCATCGTAAAAACAATGTTCAGATCGAAAACTAATCACTGAATATAAGTTTGATCACTGCCAGTAATAAGTATGTTATTAATGTTAACCAACAAGGTAACCAACTGACTATTATGATGAAGAATGAAGAAAGCATGGGCTAGTGTAGTTTCATAACCTTCCATACAAAGCCCTTTGGGTTTGTTTGAATCCCATAAAGAGCTTTTGTTAATGAGCAAACTGTAAAGATAATAATTTAGAGAAAGAATGAGAGAATAAAAATATCATGATTTACGTGGAAAATCCTTAAAAGAAAGAAAAATCACGGGAAGACTTTTGATATACTCTTGTATTTCATGTAGGTATGTGTCTCCTATGATGTTACATATGCCTCTTGTAAAGATTTTTTCCTCTACGTTAGAAGAATTTTGACAGTAATGAGAGAGAAAATAGAAAAGAAAATGCACTTACTAAAAATTTGCTTGGATTGTCTTCTCTCCTTTTATTTATATTGAACTTATATTTATAGGCTTTGAGAAAATCAACATGGCCACCTTCCCCCTACTTTTGGGAGGCATGATCACCATTCCTCTACTGTTGGAGGCATGACTATCATTCCCCTACTATTGGAGGCATGGTTACCATCTTCTTAGGATTGCTCCCGTGTCTTATGTGTTTCTCTCAGCTACTATGTTGACTATATTGCCTTATAACTACCGATTTGATAATAATTGTCTGATCCCTTCTACAATTCTGATCCTCTTATTTTTATGGAGTCTTCGATCTATATTTTATCATGTGTCATGTGAGATTTTAACTGCTTATTAGCCCCCATTACACTCAATGGAATTTTATTCGTTGAAGTGTAATGATCTGTCTTTTCTTGTTCTGACGTAACGTCTGTCCGTTTCTGTTCTCACGTGTTTCTTGAAGAAATGCGACGTAGTTTTTTAGGCAACTTTTGGACTGTTTGCTGCCACTGGTGGTTTGCCATTTTCTTTGTTTTGTTTACAAATGCTTTGCGGTTGTCAATTTTTTTTGTTTGACACTGATGATTATTACCTCTTCTTCATTTGTTATTATGTATTTTTGTTCCTTTTACTACGGGCCCATCGATAGAGTTTTTCCCATTTTCTTCACTACGGGCTCATTGATAAAATTTCTCTTGTTTCTTCATTTTTCTTTTTCTTCTCTCGTACGTTAAGATCCGCGACAAGAAATGTTGTACAAGAACAAGAACATAATAATTCATTGAAATGAGTAAAGAATGAGTGTACCGTTTCATAATTTCATCGTAGGAGTTTTATGCCCCACGTTCATTGGTAGAGTTTCTCCCGTTTTCTTTGTTGCGGGCTCATTGGAGAGTTTCTCCCGTTTTCTTCGCTACGGGCTCATTGGTAGAGTCTCTCCCGTTTCCTTATTTTTATTTTTCCTTCTCTCATTTTGTATTTTTCCTTTGCATTCCTACTTCAATCCATGAAAATCGCTTTCTTTGTGCAACTGTTCTTCTATTGAACTTCATTTTTGTTGTACTTCATTCTTTCTTCAAACGCTTTAACAAAAATTTTAGAGATCAAAATCCATTCTCGTACCAACTTCAAGCTTTCAACAGAATCCGTTCTTAAACACTTAGAAAATTTTTGGCTCTCAGTTCTCTGAAGAATAACTATTTTAATAATAGAATCCGTTGTCAAACACTTCAAGTTCAAATTTCTTTTGTAATAGAATTTGTTCTCGTGACTTCGACCTTTGCTAGAGAACAAATATATTTCCGGTTGTGAAATCTATTTTTGAGGATAAGATTTTAATTTTCCTTAGAAGTAAGAACTTATGAACTGCTCGTTCCTAAGGACTTAAATTCAAATAAAGAACCATGATCCCGTCTTCATTCTGAGAGAAATGACTTACGAACTGCCCGTTTCCAAGGACTTAGGTTCAAATAAAGAATCATGACCACATACATCTTCATTTTGAGAGAAAAACTTACGAATTGCCCGCTTCCAAGAATTTAGGTCCAAATAAAGAACCATGTCTCCCTTTTACTTTTAAAAAACCCGTTGCATCTGTTTCCTTCGAGTTGAATGCACATTGAACAAGAAATCCAAGACCTGAATGTACTCTTTGCATAAGAAAAATAAAATTTGGAGTTTTGAAACTAAGAAGTAGGAAACACTTTCATAAGCTTCTTGATGTCTCTTCTTTGTGCAACTGTTCTTCTATTGAACTTTATTTTTGTTGTACTTCATTCTTTCTTCAAACGCTTTAACAAAAAATTTAGAGATCAAAATCCATTCTCGTACCAACTTCAAGCTTTCAACATAATCCGTTCTTAAACACTTAGAAAATTTTTAACTCCCAGTTCTCTGAAGAATAACTATTTTAATAATAGAATTCGTTGTCTAACACTTCAAGTTCAAATTTCTTTTGTAACAGAATTTGTTCTCGTGACTTCGACCTTTGCTAGAGAACAAATATATTTCCGGTTGTGAAATCTATTTTCGAGGATAAGATTTTAATTTAAGAACTTATGAACTGCTCGTTCCTAAGGACTTAAATTCAAATAAAGAACCATGATCCCGTCTTCATTCTGAGAGAAATGACTTACGAACTGCCCGTTTCCAAGGACTTAGGTTCAAATAAAGAACCATGACCACATACATCTTCATTTTGAGAGAAAAACTTACGAATTGCCCGCTTCCAAGAACTTAGGTCCAAATAAAGAACCATGTCTCCCTTTTACTTTTAAAAAACCCGTTGCATTTGTTTCCTTCGAGTTGAATGCACATTGAACAAGCAATCCAAGACCTGAATGTACTCTTTGCATAAGAAAAATAAAATTTGGAGTTTTGAAACTAAGAATAGGAAACACTTTCATAGGCTTCTCGATGTCTCTTCTTGTAAGTTCAACTTATGATATACTTAAATCTAAACCATTCATATTGTACTTCAAAGCACAAGCAGAACCAATTTTAAAGTTAGCAAATACTTTCACCACTAATCATAAGATTAATCAGAATAATGAGCCAAAGCATTCTCTAATTCTTATATTTTATTGCTCTGTTTTTTAAGAAAATAAATTATCCTAATTAATTACAACATGACAGAACAGTGTAGCAGTTGGAAAATATTAAATCCAACAAATAGGTTGAATATTTACTTCACCGGATTGAAAGTCAAAAACATTGTTCCTTAGCTATTCCCGATGTAGACTTTTGTTTTCCCTATTTGCTTTTACCAATTATTTTATTTGTGTTTTTATTTGGAATTCCTAGGTTTTACTTTTTAGAATGGAAAGAATCGTGAAGACTTGTAGACATATTCTCCATTTGTCTACGTGAAATAAAAAGCACATTATGTTTTAAAATTGTTTAATTAACATTAATTTACACTATATATGATTATAGGGCTAGAGTTTTTAATTAATCCATGATGTTTCAAATTCATTAAAAGGGTTTGTCTATGTTAACTACACCACTTGTATCATCTTAATATAAAAAGAAGATGAGTAAAAGAAACTTGTATTACAAGAGAGAGAGAAAGATATAATTACATTGATTAAAGTGAAGGAGAAAGGAGGACAGATCAAAGAGAACAAACTAGAAAAACAAACCAAGAAAAGGAATAAACTAAAGGGGAGACAAACATTCTCCCATAAAACTATTTTCCTAAGCCTAAAAAAAAGTTACATAAAAGGGTAATTTGGTCACATAACTAAGAAACAATATATTGAAAATAAAATAATAATAAGTAAAAGTTTTGTTTAAACATAATTATGAGGCTACTATTCTCTCAAAGTGGACAAGCCTATTATCTGCCAACCTGGAGTTATAAGCAGATTTTTTGTACTCAAACCAAGTGAATTCTTTGTACAAACTCTCTTGATCTCCTTCCATAAGTGAAGGCAATGGAGCTATTTTCTCACTTAGTGGTGGTCCTCCAAAATATATCATTGAAACTCTTGCTTTCAGGCTGTTTGTCAATACTCTATGCCTTACACTTTTAAACCTTCCATTAGTCATTACCTGCACAATATGTATATACAATTGCCCATTAATAACAACCCCATTTATAAATATTTATCTACCCAACTTTAATAAAACGCGAATGCTGACCCGAGTTTGTTTCTAGACTTAAGTGGCTTGTAAATAAATAAATATAAATAAAAAAAAGTCGTTTTCGATAAATATATCTTGATCAACATATATTTAAAGTTATCGGTCGTGATGTTATTTTCGATATGTTAAGACTATATTTAGATCTCCACAAATATAAAAAGTAGAAAAAGAAATTGAAACAACTGCGTTTCATTTTTTTTTGCATGTTAAATAAATATATAATAGGATATAAATGTACATTTTTTTCTAAATTCTAGAAGTTTAACAGTTAAAAAACAAGGTGAACAGTTATGTTTTTAAGTCACTTTAAAATTATTATAATTTTAGACACATGACAAAAATATCTCTTACTGAAATATTTTTATAGAAGGGAAAAATGGGAGAGTGTGTGGTTTACACAAAAAAACAGGACAAGGATAATAAAAAATCTAACAGGAAGCTAATTGACATGCAAAATTAAAGTAATTGTCAAATAATTAAATAAAAATAAGGGAATTAAAAAAAAATTAGAAAGTTCCACAGAAGAAATAAATATACCTGAAGAGAGTCGCCAACATTAATGAAGAAAGAGTCCTGATCAGGTGGAACTGAAATCCAATTCCCATCTCTCAGGGAGATTTGAAGCCCAGATGTGTTATTAGATCTTAGAACAGAAATGATTTGTGGGTCTGTATGTTCTCCAAATCCAATCAAACTCTTTCCGTTCAAAGCTTGAAGCTCTGGGCATGGCGGATAATGATTCAGCCTAAAAACAGAGTCACTCTGCTCATCCATTAACAGCTTACTGAACACATTCCTTTGTTGAATCTTCAGTCCTTCCGCCATTAATTCAAGTATATCACATGCCATGTTCTTCACTGCTCTTATATAATCATTCAAAGCACAGCTGCAACAAATAAACAAAATTAATCAGTCTTAAAGGAAACAGAATATGGGTTTGTATTAAATAATTAAATTTGGACATGTAAATCCTGTTTTCAAAAGGGGAAATGAAAGATTCGTACCGGAGTTTTTCTGGGTTATGGCCAAAAGTAGAGAGGAATTGCTGAGAGGTGGAATCAAGATTATTGGTAGTGAAGAGAAGATATTCAACCCAACCAACATCACCGTTAGGACCAATCTGTTTGTTGCCATAGCCAAAAGGGTCAGGAGGCCCTGCTTTTTCTTTCTCGGAAAGAGGCAAGGAGAAGAATTTGGTGGATTCCAATTCCAAGCTGGAAATGAATTCCATTGGAATCCCATGATTAATGACCTTAAAGAATCCGAACTCTTCACAAGCCTTCACTATTTGCTGCTTAGACTCTGGTTTCGAAAGGTCTATCAACGGAATCCCAGTGAATAATGTGGTTTGTTTGCTGTTTTTCGTGTAGGAAAACTGCTTCATTGACGGTTTGGACAATACCACCATTGTTTTAAATCTTGGTTGCTGATTTTGTAATGAGAAGAAGGGAATTCGAGATGGGTTTATTGAGTTTTGAAGGAGATGATAAGAGGGAAGAGAGAGAGAGAGAGAGAGAGTAGGAAATTATGATATTGTAGTTGAAAGCTTTTGGACACAAAGGAACTTGGGAGGAAATGGGCAGGCAGGGGAGTTTGGTATTTATACTAGAAGAGAGAGAAAGTTAAGAGAGAGAGAGAGGCTTGATTGGTCATTTCCACTTTTTCTACAAAACTATGTAAAACCCTACTAGAGCCGTTGATTTAGATCCATGTCTAATATGTCATTAACATGAGTTAGAGTCTACAGATTAAACTCAAGTTTCCGTCCCGATGAGTCTATAGATTGATCTGAGACAATACTCTCTAGCGAGTTTGTGTTGCTGCTTATTAGTACTGTGCATTTACAATTTTGTTAAACAAATAAACAAATTGTGAGTTGAGTTTATCCGTTGTTCAAAATATGTATATGTGAGTGCATTTGTCAAATCTAAATCATCATTTGATATGATTTAGATCAAACAAAAAAAATAAGGATTATAAAAATAGATCGATGCTAATGAAATCTTGTGAATTTCATTCACAATTTATTCCTCTTACTTTTGAAGAATATTTGTGTAGGTGCTCGTATCATTTTAAATCTCAAAATTAAAATAGTGTAATAAAGGATCACACATAAAAAAATTTATAGAAAAAAGTAAGAAGCTATACATAGTTAGAAGGTGGATATTAATGAATTAGTATATAGTATATTTACAATGTAACATCTGATAAAATAATTTGAAAATTTTAATCTTATTACTGTAGTTTCAGTGATTTGCACAGAAAAATATAAAAGCATTTTACATTACACTGTATGAGGATGAAATTGACAAACTTGTATAAAATCAGTCCAGTGATGACTCAGGAGCTTCATAAAGAAAATTGATAAAAAACCAAGATTTTCTACCAAAAAAATGGACATGACAAAGTTTTTTTTGCATCAAAAAGGAATTGGTCACATCAACAAGATTCCTTGGATAGTTATCCATTTGTTTTCTTTCTCTTTCTTTGTCTTCCCCCAAGCCACTTCTATCAATTTGGGTAAACTAAACGAGGTAAATGTTTTTAAATTTCCCTAGAAAAGTTTGTGAAAAAAAATAATTATATTAAGGTGATATCACCCACATTTACTAGGAGAGATAATTAAGCCGCAAATTATTGGTGTTCAAAATCCCCTATATAGTTATTCTTACATGATGGTTGACTACTCTAATTTTTTTACTCTTATTTTATTAATGATGATACTTAAAATAAGTTTTCTTTTTTCTTCTACTGATTAATTAGAGTGTTAAGAAGTTATCAATCTAACTAAAAATATCTCGGTGCATCTATTGATTTTTTCATCGGCAACTTTATTTGAAAAATGTGATATTAATAAGTTTTTGTGGAAAATATATTTTGAATCTATCACTACAAGAGAAGTTGTTTACGACGACAGTTTTTATAGTCTATATCGATAGTTTTTAACCGTCGCAAACGCTATGGCGACGGTTTGTAAACCGTCTGGATCGTCGCCGTCGGGGTTGCATTGTCGATGATTTTGACAACCGTCGGAGGACCGTTGTGAAATATAAATCTACGGTGATGGTTTATGAACCGTCATGCTTGTTGCTTTGCTGTTCGGGACGGTTTATAAACCGTCGCGAAAAGAACTGCTTTGCTCTTCTACTTTTCATTTCCACATATTCCCAAAAATCTCCTGCATATATATCAATTTTTACATATTATGTATCTCCACAACAGTCATAGCAATATTATTCTACATAGATTATCAATACAAAATATCTAATGAAGTCAAAGTATAAAAATAGATCATCAATACAAATTATCTAATGAATTCAAAGTGTGAAAATTCATAATAACAAAGTATGTTATAAGTATTAAATAAAACTCAATACATAAAGCCTACCCTAGTCTTTGAACATTAAGCCTACAAATGAGGCACCCGTGCGCATTGAGCCTCCAACTCAGCTACTCGTGTACGTTGAGATTCTAACTTAGTTTAATGGGAAGAATCTTACATGGATAATTCCCCACGATAACACGAGAACATTGTAGTTGGAGTTTTTCCAAGTCCTAATGAACGCATATATCCATCATTCGATCCTCTTTCCAATGTAAAGTTCAAAAACTTATTTACTACTAAATCTTGGTTTTGTATTCCAACTCTTATCTATTGCAAATCTCAAAACTTAAAGAAGACCAAATAAACAGAACAATCAAAACTAATACTACATCTTTTAGCCTATACTCACCCATAATTAATTTACAGGTATCAAGAAGCAATTTTGTTGTCTTTCCTGTTTCTATATTTTGCTAAGCCTATATTCTACTTTTAACTTAGGAAACATCACAAACTAAGAATATATATAGTCCTTATGGACACATCATGTGAACGCTTTTTGTACTATGCCGTAATAGTTGAAAGAATGCATATAGTGATTTAACAATATTATTTAGAGTATATCTCTATATAAGGAAAGGACATTTTTCTCAAGCAGTTTAATTGCACTCCCCTAGTTAATATGGGGTTTTCTTAAAATTGAAACAACCATCATTAGAAGGGAGAAAAATACCATATTTTTTATTCTATACAACATGTTCAATCACTCAAATTCGATTTCACATCACTTTGAAGAACATAATGATACCTAGAAAATAAGAAAATTAATGGAGAAGAAGGAAGATAATGGGGCTGATCTATGGAGAGGAGAACCATGGAGCTCAGATCGGGGCTGAGCTACGACGAGGAGGACCACATGGCTGAGATCTCTGTCGAAAATGAGGAAGAATCGCGCGCTTGCGAAAATGAGAGAGCTGGGGAAAGTGGAAAAATGGGGAAGAAGACACGGTGATGGTTTTAATCTAGCGTTTATTTTGGCGACGGTTTTAGAAACCATCACCATAGATCACAATATTAATTAAAAAAATAAAAAGCGACACCGTTTAAGTAACCTCAAACCGTCGTTTAGCGACGGTTCACATAAACCATTGCAATTCTCAGTTAATTACGACGGTTTAGCATAAACGTCGCAACATGAAAATAAAAAATGCAATCAATCATGACAGTTTGCCAAAATCATCGCCATTTATTGATGAATTGCGACGCTTCCTTTGAACAGTCGCAAAACTAAGGTAAATAATGGAATTAATCACGACGGTTTAGGTAAACTGTCGCCATATGTTTCCTTCGGTGACGATTTTACAGAAGCCGTCGGTAAAACTCAAGAAATCATGACGGTTAGCTAAACCGTCACAATTTCTTCCCCTTATGCTACAATTGGTGACGGTTAAAACTACTGGCAAGTGCAGGTCACTTATAATAATAAAGTAGTTAACAAATGTCGACTAACGGTTCTAGTCAAATAATTTGTAAGTTCATAAATTAAAAATAAAAAAAAATTTAAATTATAAAGGCTAAATTGACAACAAGAGGAAACAATAAAAAGTATATCCTCATAATTTTTTAGGTACAATTAAAACTAGATATTATTAATTTTAGTTTAATTTCACAACATATTATTTACGAAATATACTAAATATGTTGTTCAATGAAATAGAGGACTAGAAGAGGAGGAAAGGAAAATTAGAAAAGAATTGAGAAAAATAGGAAAAAAGAGAGTCAAAATTGTTAACATCACCCTCATCATATCTTACATTGCACATCATTTTGATTCTATAGATCTACAATGATGTGACAGAGAATTTATAAATGGTTAATCACAATTGTAAACAAGAAACCATAATTCCCAATTGGGCAATGCTTATAAATTGCTTTAGTCCTAAAAATTTAACCTATTCAACAACTTGCTTCATTAACTATTAAATCTTTACTTAGAAAACATAAAACCCACCTATTAGAAAACATGGAAAAAGTCGCTCCTTTTGATTCCTTTCTCAATAGATATGCCAACTTACCATTAATTTACAATAATATACTGACATAGACAATAGTGTTTCAAATAGAGAAAATAGCTCCTTTTTCAAACGAAAAAATTTGAAAATAATATTACTTGTGAATGGAGCTATTAATAATATATATTTGTTCTCTATCATATTGTAGATGAAAAGAAATTAGACATAATGAGCGAGATCATTAAAATAATAATATAGAAAATTGGATAGAATCAACTCTAAAGTTTTAAGTTAAGATGAATGATTGAGATGGAAAAAGAATAATAAATCACTTTTGAGTTTTTAAATAATTTTGATATGATTCTCTATTTAATCGGATAAATTTAGTTGTTTTCCAATTAAGTTCTTGCAAATTTTCAAAGTTAAAGATCAAACAAAGAATTATTTTAATTTTCTTAAAGATTTAATTCAGAAAATTAGACTTACAATGGCTAAACTAAGAATTAGGAATGACTGGGGGAATAAAAACATTTTACTCACCACAAATGAAACTTATGAAAATCATTAATTAACAAAAATATTTGTCTCTTGATCAGTTGAGAAGGAACTGCTACTCACTATTGATGTAAACTAATCATATTTGACCAGTTATAAAAATTCTACATATTTTTTATAATAATATTATTAGTGAGACATACTATTTTTTTAATTTAATTAAATGTAAATTAAATTACTTATAGTATATGGTCAAAACAATTATATGGGAGGTAAGTATTGTTGTAAAGTGCCATATGAAATGTTTGAAAAATGTAAGAAAATTAGAGGAAGAAGAATTGAAAAACCAAAGGGGGTGTGGGGTGGGGGTACCCATCAACAAGGAGGGCTGATAAGGATAGACCACTTCCAAGATCCTTCTTTGTACCAAAAACCCTACCTTTTTCAAGAACTAAAAGAAATTTGGGACCACAATCCCTTTTCCAAAAAGAAAATTATTACAAAATATAAAAATATAATATTAGAGAGAAATATAGAAGAAGCAAAGAATGGGACACAAAGCACACGTGTTAAAAAGCCAGCCTCCATTTTAATAGTCAGCTATCAGATACAAGCATGCATGGTCATTGTTAAATGACGCGGCTTATTATTATTCGTAGCGTTCTTTGTCGGTCAATACTGATTGAAAAAGAAGATAGAGATAGAGATAGAGAAAGAAAAAGTAGTAGTAGTAGTAGTTATGGGTATCATTGCCAGCTTGGCCAACGGCATCCACAGTTTTCTATTCTTCTATGAATTTTCTTTTTATTTCCAATCCTTCTCCTCTGTCATTGTTGTTTATGTTGTCCCACTTTTTCTCAACCGATTAAATTTTAAGTGATCAGATAACTTGATAATTATTTTATTAAATTATTTTTAATAAAGCATTAAATACTAATCTATAAATAATCATTGTATCATTTAATTACTTAAAACTTGATCAATATTTGATTACTCTAAAATTATTCTTTTTCATTACTCATTTACATTTTTTTAACAATTTCAGCGTAATTAAATAATTAATTAAGTTTATAAATGATTATGTAACAATTTTATAGTTTTAAATCGTGTAAATTGTATACTCTTTTACCGTATAGTATACAATTATATAATTTTATAAATTTAAAGGAGTATTTAACACGTGAGCATTTAGTTTTTAAATGAGAAGAAAGGTTTTTAATACGATAATTTGAACTGAAGACCTCCCACTTTAATATCATGTTAAATTATTGGTTGTCTTAAAATTTTAAATTTGGTCTCGTATCCTATATGTCTTTTAGATAAAACTTATAATAATACCCGAAATAGTAGCACGATCTTCTTAAATAGTCATCCAGATAATATAGCTCAATGTTAAAAATACAAAAACTTATTAATTTGAAAATAGAAAAATTTAGTGGCTAATAAAATATACAAACGCCGAGTAATTAGGTCTCAAGGGTTAAATTGTACATGAAATTACCTAAATTTGTCAAATAGAATGCAAGAACGTGAAGTGGGTTATCTTGTGTAGCCGTTGTCACAGTAGCATATATAAATAGTCACAGCAGCCTAAAAATAGTCAATTATATGCTTTCTATTGTGATAGAATATAATAAATAAATAAACAAGGCATCCGAATCTTTGACAGCATATGTAGAGTTGACTCATTTATCAAGAAAAAATATGACTTCTAGATCTTTGTGCCAAAATTGCATCATCAATCATAACTATCAAAACTGCATGACCTAAATAATCTGTCCACCGATTACCGATTAAGTTATAGTCAAAATTTTATTTCATGAAATAATATATTAATTATTTGTTGTAATATTTAAATACATTAACTTATTTATAATCTTTACATCCAATTATCTTTGAATATATAGCATGGCAAATAATTGTATTCCATCAACTTGAAATAACTATCATATTAAGAGATAGTTAATATATAATGTCTTTCTCTATATTTATTTATATGAATTTTCATTTTCTCGTTACATAATTATTACAACATGTTTAAGTTATAGAATTTTAACAGAAAAGTTATTATTTATTTAAAAATAAAAATTCTTCGTACAATTTTTTTTTGAATTTTATATTGATAGATATTCATTTCTAACTTCATAATATTATAAAACTATTTGATTTTGCTAACAATTTAAAAATAAATTATCATTAAATAGATGATATAATTTTATTATATGAATTAAATAAGAAAAAAATAACTAAATTGCATTAAAAAGGCTGTAGAGGATGAAAAGGGAAATCAACAAAAAATTCTCCTTTTTAAGTCTATTTCAATATGGTAATGATAAGGATAAGGATGTTTCAATTATGCTTCTCAATCTACTATACTTTATTTTAATTATTAAATTACAGAATTAATACTAGTTTTATTTCCTTATTATTGATCATTTATTTAAATTATTTAATTAAATAAGTTAATTTAAGTAATTAGTTTATTAAATTACAGAATTAATACTAGTTTTATTTCCTTATTATTGATCATTTATTTAAATTATTTAATTAAATAAGTTAATCTAACTAATTAATTTTAAAATAAAAATCATTTTCAATTCTTACTAATTATTCATTTACTTATTAGTTATTACTAATTTAATCTAATTAGTAAGTAAAGTAAAATATTTTAACTAAAAATTACTAATTTATTTAAATAAAAGTATTTTATTAGGTAATAAAAAAATATTTTAATTAGTCAATTAAATCATTACTTTAATTCTACCAATTGATTTTAATTAGTAAATTAGAAAATGAATTATTTGAATCAATACTGATTTATTTTAAATGTAAATTTTATACAAATATTGTATAAATTGATTATAAAATGTGAATCATAATTTATTTTGTAATTGGGTATTCGATAAATGAATATTACTATTTTAATCCTTGACTGTTCATAGACACATCAATTGACATTAAAATGATTTTCAATTATAATTTCTGACAGTTAATTAAGCAAATCAACAAAAAAAGTCCTTTAAAATCCAGTACTGTTTCGAAAACTCACTATAAGAGTGAACTATTCTATTCACTTTAGGATTTGTATGTAGGGTATAGTTTTTTGTTTTGATTGGTTACAAGAGAATTCTAAAGAAAGAGAAAATACAACAACAACAAAACAGTAATATAGCTAAGAGGAGGGAACATGCATAAATTAAAATAATGTCTAAAAACATCTAACCTGTAAGAGTATGCATGAACCTGACCAAAGAGGCACTTTTAAAGGAACAAAAAAGATTATTAAATGATATAATTATTTTCTAGGCCTTAGGTATGGACTTTGTTGCCGTCCCATGACTAGCCCTTTTCACTCCAATATATGTTGGTCGTCTTTCAATGAATTTAGTATTGTTGGTATCATTAGTATTTTAATTATTTCTGTTGTTGAATAGAAGATTTCTACTCTATTATTGGTCAAACCTTTTCTTTTCTATTTTTAAATTTAATTCCATGTTCTCTCCTCTAGAGCAGCTGCTCAAAGAGTAGGTTTGCATTTCAATATTTTTGTAAGAGATTATATAATCAAAAAACAGAAGGATAAATTATGTAATGAATTCTCCTATATGTTTAGCAACAAATAATTTGTTAACGAATTTCAAAATAGGAGTAAAGTAAAATTTAAAATAGTTTAATGTTAATATGCACCATTGAAATGCTTGAGGTTTTCCCCTCAAAGAGTCTAACTACCAAATTAACATGCATGTAAGTGTGTTACAAAGTGGACTTGAGAGGAGTTTTTTAGTAGGGATGTGCACGGTTCGGTTCGGTCAGTTAATATCTAAATTTTAATTGAACTGGTTTGATCAATTCTCTAATGTCCTGGATAAAACTGAATTGTATCACATCAAAAGAACTAAACTAACTGATCCAAAGTGATTGGTTTGGTTCAGTCTGTTGTAATCGGTTCCATCATTAGCCCTTGAAATATCTTTCGATCTTAAAGAAACTAGGGTTTCGCAAGAAACCAATGAAGAAGAAGAATAAGGAAGAACATCAACCATCTTTGTTGAAGAATAACATATTACACTAATATATAACTTTTCCTTTAAAAAAAGCATATAAAAGAAAATCGATTTTGTTTAGAATTAATGAATTAGACACATGAATGTACCTTATTTATAAAGGGAAAAGCTAATTCTTATAATATAATTTAACCCTAACTGGCCAGGACTGTTTGGTATGAGATTTGTAAAATTATCTATATGAATCTTATTAATGTGAATGTGATAAAGGGAATAGATATCTAAATATATAAGAATACTATGTTTGGTTGTGCAAATAAATCTATTATTTGATTACCATTTTTGTGATGTTAGATTACCATTTTTGTATTAGGAGTATGTGCAAGTGAAATTTACTTACTGCTATATTTCAAGGAAAATAAATTAATCACTGAAAATTCAAAAAATCATTTCTAGATAAATTTTAAAAAATACATAAAATAAATTTTATGAATGATTATTTATTATATTTTAAACCATTAATAATTTACATTTTCAATCTCCTACATTCCCAAAGGAGTTGGGATGAGGGTATCGGACACCCATCCAAGGGCATCTAACTTCGGACATGAAAACTCAAATTCACACCCCGAAGATACTCAAAATCAAAACCAAACGACTCATTACGTAAAATGTAGAGTGGAATCAGAATTTAGCCTTTCGAGAAAGGTAAATTATATTAATCTCTCTCTTATATTTTGTATTTATTACATGTATATGTCTTCTAGTTCTGAAACATACACAAAAACTCTGTCTAGTCTTTTTTGATTAAACTAGTTAACAAACGTGCGTTGCATTTATGTGATAAAATAAACAAATAATTAAAAATAATGTTTCAAAATGTGAAAAAATATTAAGTAATTAGATAGCAAAAAGAAATGATATAGAGTATCGAGTATTTGTAAAAGTTATTTAAATTCCCTTCTAATTACGTATATTTCTAGTGTTTTTAATAATATATGTCAACTAATAAATTTTATTTGATTCTTTTTAATATTTTTTTCATGCATCTTATTTTCATTTCACACATTTTATGGTATTTGATCTAAATAAGTTTAAATCATGCGATTGATTATATAAAAAAGAAGTTTAAAACTCTAAGTCTAATAAATGGAGACATAAAACATAATTAAAAATAAAAATTATATAATTTGTAATTGAATAATTATCCAAGGCAAAATGTAAATAACATAAAAAGTACGAAAAAAAACTTATTAATTTCTAAAAAAGTTTAGAAAATATTATTCAAAAAATAAAAGTTTCATTAATCATTTAATTTAAAAATCGTAACAGTTTTCTTAATATTTAAGAATGAAAATTAAGGAATTTCATATGAAATAGTGAGAGCAATTGAATTGAATGTTCAAAAATAATTCTTCCTCTCTTAACGCTATTTATATATACCATGATATATAACTAACTACATGACAAGTTTCTTCTCAAATTATATCACTTGTCATTTTTTGTCAGAATCCTCATAATGAAATGTCATTCATCATTTGTCATATTTTTAATCTTATTTTCTTATAAATTATAAATTGTTAATGTGAAAACTGTTTTGAGAATACGCCTAAAATCTCTATTATATGTCAGGTTAAATATTAAATGGTTGGGTCGTATATACAGTGTGCATCAATTAGTGGACATATTAAATCACTAACGATGAGGGAGTCTTGTCTGATTCTTAATAGTAGAGTGACTGAATCTGAGTGAGTGTCTAGGTGTGTAATTAAGGTAAAATACAAGAGAGGTTAGTGTAATTCACTAAAAGAAATGAAAATTATGACTTTAGTTTATGACAAATGTTGAACAAGGGATAAAAACCTCGACATATTTATTTAGGAGAAATAATCAACTACATATAGGCATGACTGAAGACATTGAACGATTTGATATTAAATTATGGAAAGATAAAAATCATGTAGAAGAACTCTTCTACCCGTAAGATTTTTTTTTTATCAAAATTCCATCCGTAACATGACCCAATAATTATTTGGGTAAGAAAACACGAGTATTCGATGTTTAATACACTAAGAAAAATGAATAGACTGCGGAATTTTTTACAAACTATTTTTTTATTAGAGAAGCTGATTGAATTACAGATTTATAGCCTTTTTTAAATAGGCAGTTTTATGAGAGAATAGAAAGAATAAAATTTGTTATACTAAAAGAGGAATGGAAAATATTCTAAAGAGGTGTGATGCATTAGGAATGATGTGGTGAAAAATGATTGGCCTCTTTGCATGCAGTTTCTCGTGGATAGTAAAGAGTGTTCATACCCCCCTCAAGCGAGATGTTGGTGAACCCACATGGAGATTGTAACAGAATTGAGAGAATAGAACAAGAGACAATGGTTTAGTGAAGAAGTCAACAACCTGTGAATCGACTGGGACATATCTGACCTTTACAGCTTTAGATAACACCTCTTCTCTGATGAAATACACATCAATTCCGATGTGTTTGGTTCTAGAGTGACAAATAAGATTTGAGGCAAGAGAGATAATATTTTGACTGTCACACCAAATAAGTGGCGTGCCTGTAATTGGAACTTGAAGTTCTTTGATAAGAGAGACAAGCCACATCAGGTCAGAAGCAGTAGAAGCCAATAGTCAATACTCAGATTCTGTACTTGACTTTGCCACTATATTTTATTTCTTGGAGCTCTATGTAAAAGATTAGAGCCCTGAAAAGTTCACTAGTAGACTTGTGATCATTAAATGAACTAGCCCAGTTTACATTGAAACTACAAGATAAAGCAAGTCTTGAATTTGGTGTGAATTGTACACCAATAAATATAGAGTGCCTTTAAGATATTTAAGGAGCCTTTTGCAGGATTTTTCAATGATTATTTGTTGGAGCAGAGAGATATTGGCTTACTTTGTTAACAACAAAAGAAAGATCAGGTATTATCATGGTGAAATACCGCAAGGATCCAATAAGGCTTCTTATAGTGAGGGATTAGAGAAATGGGTGCCATCTGTAATGAGCTTGGTGGAAGGACATAACAGAGTGGGGCTGATTTTGGACTCAAACATGTTATATATGGTAAGTAATTCAGTAGCATATTTGGTTTTAATGAGATGCAACCCTGTTGAGGTTCTAGTAGCTTCCCAAGGAAGTGAGCCAAGAGTTTTCAAGGAAAACTTCAGTTGCAGAAGCTGGATGCTATGAGTACTCAACTTAGCATTGTTACTTGTGACCAAGATATCATTCACATAAATTAAAAGCATGACTATTTGACCATTTGAGTGTTTGAGAACAAGGAGGAGTTCGATATAGAATTGACAAATCCTCAACTACGAAGTGTAGTTTTGAGCTTTTCAAACTAGGCTCTAGGAGCGTGTTTAAGACCACATAGTGTCTTTTAAAGTTTGTAAATATAGTGAGGCTGGTGGGGATCTTTAAAGCCAGGCAGTTGAACCATGAAAACAGTTTCTTAACGTTCTCCATTAAGAAATGCATTTTTTATCAAGTTGTTAAATGTCCCATCCAAAGAAAGATTAGGTATTGCCATGGTGAAATACGCAAGGATTAGAGAAATGGGTGCCATCTGTAGTGAGCTTGGTGGAAGGACATAACAGAGTGGGGCTGATTTTGGACTCAAACAAGTTATATTTGGTAAGTAATTCAGTAGCATTTTTTATTTTAGTGAGATGCAACCCTAATGGGGTTCTAATAGCTTCCTAAGGAAGTGAACCAAGAGCTTTCAAGGAAAACTTCAACTGCGGAAGCTGAATGATATGAGTACTCAACTTAGCATTGTTACTTGTGACCAAGATATCATTCACATAAATTAGAAGCATGACTATTTGACCATTTGAGTGTTTGAGAACAAGGAGGAGTTCGATATAGAATTGACAAATCCTCAACTACGAAGTGTAGTTTTGAGCTTTTCAAACTAGGCTCTAGTAGCGTGTTTAAGACCATAGAGTGTCTTTTAAAGTTTGTAAATATGGTGAGGGTGGTGGGGATCTTTAAAGCCAGGTGGTTGAACCGTGAAAATAGTTTCTTAACATTCTCCATTAAGAAATGCATTTTTTTATCAAGTTGTTGAATGTCCCATCCAAAAGTCACTGCTAGGATAAGAATCACTTTGATGGTGCAAGGTTTTACTACTGGACTGAATGTGTCAAAGTAGTCAATGGTTGAAACCGTTTGGCTATTAGTCTAGCCTTGTGCTTTTGAAGTGAACCATCAGAGTTGTACTTAGTCTTGAAAACTCACTTATTTGAAACAACTTTCATGTCACAAGTTGGAGGAACCAAACTCCATGCATTATTTTTTGTTAGAGCATAGATGTTAGCTGCCATGACAGCTTTCAAGTGAGGGAGTTGTTGTGCCTCATATGTTAAGCTTAGATCCAAAGAATGACTAAGTATAGAATCAAACAATTCACGCTTGAGATTGCTTGTTTTGGACCTAGTGAGCATAGGATGAACAAAAGTAATAAAAGGGGAAATGAGGGAAATGATGGGGAAGAGGAAGTAGGGGAGCTAAAGGGAACTACATGAGCGTGGCAACAGAATAAGAGGGAGTGAGGGAAGCAAGAAAATGAGGTATACCTACAAACTGATCATTGTGTGTTCCTTGTTGAGGAGAATAGAAAGAAGAAGAATGTCTTGTTGTAGTGTCATAGAAGATGGATTAAGCATGCAAAGGATGCATAGAGAGAGTACCCTATAAAGGAAGAGGCAAAGAGAACATAAACAATTGTATTGGAGGTGTAAATTACTGACATGATGTAGTGTTTGAAGAAGTCAGTGCATTGTAGGGAAATTTAGGTTCATTGAAAATCACACTTTTAGAGTTGGTTACAAACCTTAGAAAAGATTAGACAAGTTGTTAAGAAAACAGAAGAACATGTGGTGATCTATCATGTAAAATAGTTGTGAAAAGTGAGTTAATGATGTAAGCAGAAGTAGAAAAGACTTCCCATAAAAAAGGTAAATGTAATTTGTCTTCTGGAAGAAGGGAGTGACCTTTTTTAACTATATCTTTTTTTCATTTCAACTTTGCCACCATGTTGGTGGGTGTGTGAGAAAGGATGTCGAAACATTACTCCTAATTTTGCAACTAAGGTTAATAATTTTCTGTATTCACCACCTAATAAGTATTATGGTATTTTAGTTTATGGTTAAATTTTCTAGTGATGTAAGTATTGAAGTTAAGAAAGATGATGTATTCTTCAGATTTGGATTTTAATGGAAAAGTTCAAGTAAACACTACTACAAAATTATGTTTAGATGACAGTAGAGTATTAGCTTCTATGACAGCTCTCTTAAACTTGTCATCTAAAAAATAGTTCTAGAGTGTAAAAAACTGATTTAAGCTAAAATGACGGGTTTTACTTAACCTGTCATAATAAGTTTACCTATTATGACAGTGGAAAAATAAGTTGTCACTACATTATATTGAAAATATTCAATAATTATAAAATTACCACCTTATATGCTAACCCTAGTTCTCTATCTTTCCATCTTTCACTTTCCAGATATGGGAATAGAAAAACAGGCGATCGAATAAGAGAACCTAGGGTTCTCTCTCTCGCCTCTTCTTCTCTCTCTCTCTCGCCTCTTCTCTTTTCTCTCTCCATCTTTCTGTGTTTCAACTCGATGAAGAGAAGCAGATGCGGAAGAAGTTCAATGGGTCGGTTCTTCCCCTCGGCCCTGGTTAAAGAAAGAGGCGATCGAGTAAGAGAACATATGGTTCTTCTCTCGCCTCTTCTCTCCCCCCCTCTCTCTTTCTGTATGTGTGTGAGTGTGTGTGTTTCAACTTGATTAAGAGAAGCAGATGCGGAAGAAGTTCAATCAATCAGGTTCTTCCCCCAGGCCTGGTCAGTTTATTTATCTAGTTCTATTCTTGCTTTGGCTTTTGTAATTAAGTCGATTGACTTGTTCTACTTAAGTGGATAGACTCTCATTTTATTGAAGATTCTAGCTAGCTTCTATAATGTGGGGTTATGCATTAGATTATATAATTGCACATATATGTTGGTTTTTTGCATTTTCTTGATAATTTAGCATGTTCATGTGTTCAATACTTTGTACCTTCAATTCAATTTGATGTTATATTTGCTGAAATTTAGGTTAGGTCACGGAAAAGAGAACTAGGCTAGTCATGCCAATGTTGTCTCAATTACTCTTGACCATGTAATCTTTTAAGATTTATCTAATAAGAAACTATTAGCCTTTTTGTTCAGAGTTTTTAATTTTCTGAAAAATAGTTTCTAGTTAATTTTGTTATATTTATCATGTCATTCAACATCATTATGCATCTCAATTTTTGCCTGATCCATCTTAGAAATGCATTAGAGATTATATATAAATATTCTAGATTTGTAATTTTGGTATTCTAAACTGTGAGCATTGAAAATAATCATCAAAATGAGGTTTTGACAATTGGATTATTGGTACTGTAGCTCAAGTGCACTGCTTCGCCATGTTCCTCTTCTTCTCCTTCTTCTTTTACTCGAATAAGTGATTATTGATTTTGAAATCTTCTCTTTGTAGTCCGTGTGAATAATCATTGGTTGATATTACTTAACGGGGAATGTTTTTGCACCTGACTCTGCTTTCATCCATTGGGAAATGTGGATGGCTAGACAAGTAGCATTTATGTCCCTTCTCACTTACATATGCTGAAAATGTATAAAGAATTGACTCTCCCCACCCAAATACCTCAAAAAGAAAAAGAAGGAAAGAGGAAGATGAAACAAACTTGAAACATTAGGGAGATATACATTTGATAAAAAGGATAATAAAGAGTCATGTGTTTTGCAGGAAACAAGAAGTCAGTTGTTATGTCGAGGATGGTCACAATTTTTAACTTAAAACTCAACTTCCCGTAGTGTCATCTCCTCTCCACTTGTTACTTTAATAGATAGCTACTTGTTGCTGGTTGCTAGTTGTACCTGTACCATTTTAAGTGTCCAGGTTTAATCTACTGGATGATCTTTCTTTTTGTTCGATCTACTGGGTGATCGATATTGGGAATTTCAAAAGATATGACACCCTAATTAGTGATGAGTTCCATGATAATGATGTTGTAGAAAAGAGCAATTTTCATGTCAATGGAATTGGACACATGAATTTCAAAATCTGCTTGAGATGATAAATATTATTTCCTGTTTCTTGCATACGATTTTCATGCCTTATGTGTTCCATTTGCATCTTATTGGCTTTCTTTTATGTGAATATGATTGGATTTTTCTATTGGAGTCTGCTTGGATTACCGTAACATAACTTTTCTCTATACTGAGTTTCTTCTGATTGTTACTGTAGATTATAAAAGATTAAAGAAAACATAATTCAGAAAATTTTCATTTTATGCCGACTTTGAGATTAATGAACCATGCATTTGCAATATTTTAGTCAATGAAAATGAAGAGTTCTTAAAGAAGGGAAGCTAGTCAGCTCTGATGATTGAATCAAAAGGTCATGCTCTCCATGCTTTTGTCACCCAGAAGCTTCAGGGTACTTATCTGTTTTGTTGGCTAAGAAACCGTAAGCTCAACAAGCTTATATACAGCTCATGACATTAGCTTTATTTCCCCTATTTGGAATAGCATTGCAATGATGAATGTATGAATAAAATAACCATTGTTATGGAATTTATGATTAGAGTATCTAAAGAATGTTTTGATACTTTATTTCCTTACCAATTAAGGTGAATTAAACATTTAATGTAATTTCCTATTGAATGAGTTTTTTTATTAATAATAGAGCTAAGATCTTTTAGTTCCTCAAAATATGGGCTTAGGGTTGGTTTTGAGTTTTCTCCTCTCTTTTTGAGCTATTATTATTCACTCTCTGAATTCCCCTATCCCTCATTTTCTCCTATTTCTGTCTAGTTCTCCCTATTTTTCCATTCTCTTTCATATTCCACTTCTTCTACCTATACTACATCATGCAAGTTTTATTTCTCCCACTCTTAGGAATATTAGTAAGATAGTATGCTGGCTACATTTCTAGGGGATTCATTACCAGTGATTTCCTTTTCTCGTGATTGTGGGCATGTATGGTCATTCGAATTTATAACTATTTGGTTGGACTCAATGTTTAAGACAGTTTCAAGAGGCTTCAAATTAAGATCAATTATGTGTTATCAGCTAAAATAATGTTGGACTCATGGATATATACTTCATATTGAAGATTTATTGGTGAATCATTGTGAGTGAGCCTATGTTGTCTATTGGACTCATGCATTTGTTTACCGAAAAAAAAGATATCAGAGTCATTAGAAGTGTCCATGAGAAATGGTTCTAACTTGGTTTTAACTTCATCCACGGAACAATCTTAAGCACAGTTAACCTGTGATTTTGTCATGATCAAAATCTAATAACGAAAAGTCATTATTAGTTTAATTGCGAAAAGGTATAATGTAGCAACACTCTACTTACTAATGTTCTGACTTTTATCATACTGGCATGTACATGTTATGTCTTTTCAATGTCTGATGGTTATTTCTGTGCATTGCTGTTGCTCCAAAAAAATTTCATCTCTCTCTCTCTCTCTCATGTTCCTTTTGTAATATTTTTGAGAATTCATTTTCCTATATTATTGTTCCATTATTTGTTTAGATCATCTCCTTCTTCATTAATTAATCTTATGTGTTTCTTTGATGCTCAATTAGTGCCTCTGGTATTGAATATATTTTCCTTTCAATGACAGTTTTTTATGAAGAAATGAGACTTTCGTGACGGGGATTCCCCGTCATCTAAATACTTTTTGCAGTATCCTATGATGACGGGGATCCCCCATCATCTAAAGGCATTTCACGACATCCTATGATGACGGAGTTTCCCCGTCATCTTAATGATATTTGTGGCATCCTTTTATGACGGTTTTTGTAAAAAGAGTAAAGATGACAGCCTGATAGATGATAGTCAGCTAGCCGTCATTATATGATTATAATGACGGGTTTTGACCATCATCTAATCCCATTTTTGTAGTAGTGAAAATGTATAAAATCATCTACAAAGTTAATGTAGTATTTATAGTCATCTGCAGATAAGATAAGGGTAGGTCCTAATATATCTTAATATACTATTTTAAAAGGAGCAGTAGTTAAAGACTTGGATGATGTAAAATGAGACTAATGAGAGTTACCTAAGGCACAAGGCTCATGGAAAATAAATTACTTGCATTGATATGAGAGTTAGTTACAAGCCTAGAAACATGATTTAAAAGTGAGGGAGAGGGGTGACCTAGACGATGGTGTCATATAATAGCACTATTCTTGGAATTCAAAGCAACGACAAAACAAGAAGGTTTTACTGTAAAGCATTTTTGTTAGGATAGAAGGGGTGGAACTGCGGATACCCTGCATTAGAACCTCTATCGTATTCTTATCCTTGACAAAGTAAATATTAGAGTTAAATTCAATGATAACAGAATTATCACGTGTAACTGTGAAACACTGATCATCAAATCTTTTGTAAAGAAGGGAACACGGAGAAGACGATGTAAAGGTAAGAAATTGACTCATTATCTGTGTTTATAAAGGATTTGCCTATGTGAGAAATAAGCATAAACTCACAATTTTCAATTAAGAACTTACTTTTACCTTGATAGTCATTCTTTAGAGACACGTTACTAATGTCAAGAGTGATATGAGTGCTTGCATCACAACCCATTTACGAAGAGGGTGCATCATCTAAAGGGGGTGAGGATGCAAGATATGCAGCATGTGACTTTTTTATGGTAGTCTGATTAACTACACTAGAGTTTTGGTTTGACAACAATTGAGTCTGTTGGGTGAAAATTATAATTGAATATGTTATAGCAAGATGAGGCACAATGTCCTCGTTTTCTATAGGTTTGACACATTGGCCATACATCGTTTCTTCCTCTTCCTCTGCCACGACCTTTGGAGCTGTTAAATCCTTCCTTCAATAGGTTCTAAGAAGAGTATGATTGGTGATATGAATTTCTACTGGGTTGTCTGGAGTAGCAAACCACTTTTGTTGATGAATTTTGAATGTCAAGTGAAGTCACATTGTTTAATTGCTCAGTTCTCATTTCTTGACTTAGTAACATGTATTGAATCTATTAAAATGATAGTAAATCACATATGGATGTCAAGTTCACAACAACATGGCCATATTCACTTCCTAAACCTCCTAATATGTAGAGTCGAAGATCCTCATATGTGATAATATGTCATGTAGCAGAGAGTTGTTGTCAATAATAGCTTTCATTTCAGTATGTGTTCATTGCTGGTTAGAGCACCATTTCTTATAGCCTGAAGCTAAAATATGAGTTGAAGTGTCTTTTTCTTGCCTTTGATTGTGTAGCGAAAATCTATTCCAATTCTCTCCAAAAGTCATAAGAAGTAAAAAAAAAACTCAACTGCATCATCAAACATGGCTTTAGTGATGGAAGAGAGAAGCCAGATCATGAGATGTTTGTTACTTCTTCTCTAACTGATGTATGCATGGTTCAAGATAAATGGTGATTAAGTCATAGGTGATGTTTGGTTCGTGGTAGCTTGGGTTTGAGCATCGTAATTTTTAATAAATTCATCAAGAATGGGGATTAAAACTAATATATAAGACTCCAAGTCATAGGCTCTCACAATGGACAAATTCTGTGACTTCTAAATACATAGTTGTTTCTATTAGAACGAAGAAGGCCAGTGCATGTTATTTGAAAGCATGCTTGGTAATGACAAAGGACTATTTGCGCAACAGAGATGGAGCCTGAAATGTTTTTAGAAGTATAGTTTATTTTTGTTGGTGCAGCTGCAGGGCGTTGTGGTGGAGTCAATGGCAAAGGCATGATCCATTGATGCAGTTAGAAACTGGCTCTGATACCAACCTAGAAAAAACGTATCGATTGGTGAATTTTTTATAAACTATTTTCTTAGAGAAACTTATTTAATTACACATTTATAACATTTTATAGATATTAAGTTTTATGAGAGAGAAGACACAGAATAAAATATGTAATACCACATGTCAAAAGAGGAATGAAAAACATTTTAAAGAACTGTGATTGGCTGAGAAAGATTTTATCTCACCCAATCAAATGTTGCACTGGTGTCCTCGATAATAACAATAAGATGACATGGCTAATGGTTGCTGTGTTGTCAAGAAGAATGATGAGTAGCTGAGAGTCTGATGCATTAAGAATGAGGTGGTGAGAAATGATTGGCCTCTTTGCATGCAGTTTGCCATGCAGTTTCGTGGAGCTACTGTAAAAAAAAATGACAGTAAAGAGTGTTCAATAAATGCAATTCTAGAAAAAAATTGGAATATCCCAAGAAAAAAACACACACAAATGTGTTGTTCTAATTTGAAAAAGACTGAGCCGTGTCTCTCTTTTTTTTGGCCAATTTTTTGTAAAGAAACAAGCAAATAGTACATCACATTTAAGAACCATATATTCCTTAGTACATTATAACAGCTCATCACTAAGTTTTCATTTGGCCTTTAACTTTTGATGTGACATACTTGCTCAATCTAATTAGAGTTTCTTACCTCTTACCAATTTTTCATTACCATCTATCAGCTGAGGTAGACGAAATTAAAAAAAAAACAAAAGATAGAGAGAAGAAATAAATGACGTACATTGTTTTGAAACAATGTATAAGCTAAAATATCGAAACAATTTCATAATTTTTACAGAAAGTACATGTATTATTTGCTTATCTATATAATCCTCTATCTAAAGCGCATCACACCGTCCTCTCAAGGTACCTTCATTTGTAATATGTTGCCCTACATGCAATTAATATCAACAAAAGTTTCTTTTCCTTAACGTTTGTTTGACAATTATTGCAAGATTTTCGATGTGTAATACTATGACAAAGTTCAACTATTTTTTATGCCATGCTCAATGCCATTGTGTTATTTGATTTTTTCTAACAAAGATTACATTTTAACAGTTTCAATTAATTAGGTTATTGTCAATTTTGGGTTTCAAAATTTAAATGTGAAAAAGTACTAGCTACTTGAAATATGTAAAGGCGCACACACACAAACATATATATATATATATATATATATATATATATATATNTAAGAAAATAAAATTGAAAGAAACCCTACCAAGAAAAATCAATGAAAAGGAGATCAGTTCATAAATAAGTAATAATTTAAAAGATCCCCTCTCCCCAATGATTTGGAGGACCCAAGTCCTTTCTAGTCAACAATTATGTATCAAAAAATTTGGGTCTACAAATTGATTTCATATGTATTGTCATTTTTCATAGTACGTGTAGATTGATGGCATTGAAAATGTGGTTGACATATCATGAAAATCTCAGATGTGGCCTACCCCCAAACAACAATCCATAAGTAAAAACTACCAAAATTTACATCATTTGCCATCCGTACTAGTTCATAAAACAGAAATTATACATTGAATGAGTCATTTTTAATTTATTTAAGCAATTAGCCGAAAAAACATTAGATGGTATCATATAATAAAGAGCTTCAAAATTTTTGACATACGTAGTTATTTAAATATTTCAATAATCCAATTAAGTACTCTAAGAAAAATATATTTTCATATTCTTCAAGTAAGATTTCAATGATGAACTTAAACCTTCTTAACAAATGGAACCTAGCCTAGTAAATTAAATTAGTGGTTAGTGATGAATGTAGATTTTTTTCAAATGTTAAGACATATTTTATGGACTATGAAAGTATATTACAATTTATGAGTTTGAAGTAAAAAAAACAACTTAAGTGCAATTCAAAAGAAATGTAAACTCAACGAAAATGCAAAATACAATCAGTGAAAAACTAGAGGAGCATTAATGATAAATTTTTCTTCTTTTGTGCACATGTAATAAAAAATGAACAATTATAATAATGATAGAAAAGATAAAAATATTTTTATTTTTAAGAGGATGGATCTAAATTATTTTTATAGAGAATATGCGGGACCTACCATGACATTATCATCCAAAAAATATATCTCCAAGTTTAGTGCTTTTATATATGTTAGTCACAATTTCATATTTGAAGTTTCTCCAATTATTTGAAGATTTGAACTTGCTTTAAAATCTTGAAGGATAATATCCTATTTAAAAAATAAGACTTTAAATTTTAAATTTCAAATCAAAATAGAGATGATATTATTTGATTCTATTATTAAGTCAATAAGAGTCTATTTGAGTGAAGACTCTACGTCCTTAAAAGGAGATCAAGTAGACAAAGAAATGGGCTTAATCAATCAATCTTTCAAAATGCAGCATTTAGTTTTTACTCTCTATTTTTTTTAAAACTTCATCATTTTTTTTCTTAGTTTATTTTCAACTTCAAGTTACTGATTTCTTTGTCTCTTTGTTTTTCGTTTATAATCTAGTAAAACTAAGATTTGAATCCTAGTCTTGTCATTTTACTTTCCGAATATTTCAATAAAAGTTACTGATTTCTTATTTTTTGTTTTATTGCACTTAATCATCTAAATTCTTAGTTTTAGTAGTAGTCTAGAACTCTAGAAGAAATTCGTTCCCTACTCTTCAACATCGCTTTCTTGATTAGAAGTTAGATGTTAGTAATTCATAATATTTTTTTTTAAATTCGATTCATTGATCAGATTTTGACACGCTCGAACACTAATCTAATAGGAATGTAAATTTTGGTTCATACCGTCATCCATGATCTAGGTGTTTTAGGCCTAACACATTGGCTATGATTTCCAAGCCAAACATTTTTTTGGCACACCTAGTGAGACGAGTATTAGGAATTTTATGTCCACTACAATATCTAAGGCTCGAATTGGAATGAAAATTTCTATGGCAAGTGCTAGATCCCAATATGTTAAAAGCGAGACAGTTCAAGCTGAAGGGGCCGCAAGGCATGCAACCATAATGAATGAGCAATCTGCGGTCGTTCATGATAGTATTCACAAGATGCATGAAAGCATGCAACTTGGTTTTCAAACATTTAACCAAAGTATGCAAGCTATGCAATAATGCCTTCAACATAAAGGATTCAAGAAATCGTCTGAGTGATTCAACAACTATGACTTCGGCCAATATAACAAAAAATCATTGAGCAATCGTCTCTCTATTACCTGTTGTCAACAAGATGTAATTATCAGTCCGAGGGGGAAAACGTCGAGTACAATGGTTGGAGACTTAGCCATGATAGTTTTCAAGATAATGTTTTAGTTTTTTCAAAAGCAAGTCAAGAAAATAATGGTCAATTTAATGACCAAGAAAGTTTTCAGTATATAAGTCAACAACCGATCAAATTGAATTGTAATGCTAGGGGTAGAGGTGGCAACGGGGCCAGCCGGGCAATGCTCAGCCTGGGCAGTTCACAGGTTGGTCTCAGGCTTTTTCAACCGGTTCACGGGCCGATTTCGGGCCGTGCCTCTGGACTTTTAGGGCGGCCCAAAATGAACCGATGAACCGACCCCTGTACTCACGGGCCCGTTCTGATTAAATAATCAGACCGACCCATTTTCCCTCCCTTCAATGTGATTCAATTCTAAAAAATGTAGATGTGGAGAGTTGAATCTTGGTGGAATATTAAAGATGAAGTGTAAGGATTATCATTAAGCTATATGTAAGTCATGTTACTTTCTTATAATTATTTTATTTTATTACTTTAAAATCTCAATAGAAAAATTAGTAATAATAAGTAAAATAATTATTTTATTTATTAAAATCATAAACTAGTGATTCCATATTCAAATAAAATCTAAAAGTATAATAAATAATTAATAACTAATTTATAATTCATATTTATTAGCACAACAAAAAAAATTAGGAATATTAAATTAATATTTTTTAAAGTTTTCATGAATCCTATTTTTTATTGAATAAACTATTCATTTAAATGAAAAATATTATTTTTATTTAATTAAATACGTTTATCTCAAAAGTATATTATATGAAGTTTCAATAAAATGTGTTAGAAGTCAATAAGAATATATTTAACAAATGTGGTCTTGATTTATTGGTAAAGAGTGTGATTTATAAGGGAGAAATCAATGGTTCAAATTTCAATACATATATAATTGTTCAAATTTTTAGACAAAAGAGTGAATTCACGGGCCGAGCGGGCTGGTCTTCGTGCCGGGCCGGGCTATAGGCCCTGAAGACAAGGCCTGTGATGGCCCACGGGACTTAATCAGCCTGATACTGTTCAATACCGGACCGGGCCGATCCCGGATTATAACGGGCCAGTTCAGTTGCTGGTAGTACTGGCCCACTTGCCACCTCTAGCTAGGGGCATGGCCTAAAGACTCAATAATGTTGGGATCCATTGTCTTGAAACAAGTTGAACAACGTCACGCTACCAACTTCACCTCATCTAAGAAGTTTTTGTTTCAACCATTTCAGCCCCTAAAATGGAATGCTCTGCCAGGGGGCAACTTGATCAATTGAGTGACCAACAATATGTAACATCAATTTCTAAAGATCAACAGTTTTAAGAATCACTTAATGAGGTGAAAATTGAACAAATGGTGGAGGATAAAGCCACTGGTGTATCAGAACCATCAGCTTCAAAAAATTGTAATATCGGCTGATGATAATATTGAGATAACAAAAAAGATAGAGTTAGAAAAATTCAAGGAAATAAGCCTTGAATTAGATTTTACTAAAGAAGAATATCTTTTTGTAAATGATCAAAAGAGCCAACATATGATTCATCTCGAAAGTGAAAGATGGATATAAATAGTTTTGGTGGATAAAATAAATTTAACAAAATCATGATTGGGTTCTATATCAGACCAATTGGTGGGAGTTGAAAAGTATGAAATTTCGGTCAAACTAGATACTGGAAAATAAGATTTTGACATATCTAAAGAAAATTGATCATACTTAGACACAAATGAAAAACAAGATAAATTCAAAATTAAACATTTATGGCCACTTTCATATTAGTAGGTTAACTAAGATAAGAGTTTCAAGTCTGTAGGCTAAATATTTGTATCTAAAAAAAATTAGTCTTTACACAAACAATTGACAATATAGTGGCATTTATGGCAACTTTGAAACTAAGAAGTGGACGTGAGGCAACACGAATTGAGATGCATCACAACTATTTTCATAAAATTAAAAAAAAATCATCTTGAAATTTTGATCAAAATTCTAATTTGAAAACTTTCTATTTTCATCAAATTCAAATATTTATTCAATAAATGTTATCTTTATCATTTCATATTTCTTCAAATAATACATAGTTTTCTTGTTACAATATATTTTATTTATATCGGATACGAAGCCGGTCTTAACTGTTATATAGATAAAGTATATAAATAGATACACAACATATGAGCGAGAGAATCTGTTTTACACAAAGAAATCGATCAGCTCATCAAAACGTGTCTAAAGGCAAATCCTATCTTCTTTTTTTGAATGTGCAAATCGGCCTATTGTTTTTAATTACAGAAAGAAAGAGATAATGTGATAGGATAGTTATCCCAGCGAGAAATGATCGGCACCGCTTTAATTTGAAATATAATGTGAAGAGATACATAATCTACTATTACAAGGTTCATTTTTTCTTTGAAGATTGGATAATTGATTCTTCGTTTTAAGAGATTCAAGTCAAGAATTCAATCTCAAAAAGTTTCAGCGATAAGACTGAACATCTCAATCCTCTCTCTCTCTCTCTCCCTCTCTCTCTCTCTCTCTCTCTCCCTCTC
>QANY01008582.1:316701-465601 GCA_003255025.1 Datisca glomerata
GGGGGAGCAGGTTTAACAGCTGTCTATGCTGTAAATTGTGTTCCTTTCAAAATAATTTTGAATAAGAGTCCTTTTGAACGTCTTCATGGCACTCGCCCTGACTAAAGCTCCTTAAAGATTTTTGGCAGTGCATGTTTTGTTCTCTTTTAACCACATGAACGCACGAAACTTGAACCATAGGCTCACATATGTTGTTTTCAAGGATATGAAATTGTCTTCGTGTATCTCATCATTTCATATTTTGGGAACATAAAATAGTTTCTTCAATGTCAAAGCTTCAAGACTCATTCATATGTGACCTCATACTTTACCAAATCTTTTGTAAATTATTTTATGAGGAGGACCATGTCCCATCACCTTCTGATCTCTATACATTCATTCATGAACCTTCTAATCACTCTCTAGACATTCATGTCTCATCATTCTCTGATTTCTATACAATCATTCATGCACCTTCCAATCTCTCTACAAACAATCATGCATCATCTTTAGGCTTATCTAAAGTCTCTGTACCATGTGAGGATCTTGCTATGCGTCCTCTTGAGTCATTCTCTTCCACTTCATCTCTGCATCGATCAACTCGGGTAAGAGAACAATCTACTCATTTTCATGATTTCCATTAATTTTATACTATTTTCTCTCTCTATAAGCCTCAATCATATCAATAGGCCAGTTATAACCCTATTTGGCCTACACGTAATGAAAGAAGAATTACAGGCTCTTGAAAACACTCACTTAGGACTTGGTAGATATACCTCCTGGGAAATCAGTTAAAGGCTATAAATGAGTTTACAAGATCAAAACTCATTCTGATGGTTCAGTTGATAGATATAAAACTTTATTAATAGTAAAATAGTATACGCTAGTGTATGGCATTGATTATGAAGTAACATTTTCTCATGTTTCTCTTTTCACCAATCCAACAATTAAGTATATTTTATTGCATTGAATGATCGCGTTTTTGCACAAAACGTTGTCAAAGGTCCAATTATTTCTCGAGGCGCGTGGAAAAAATTTCAAGACCCGCCTAATTAAATATTGAACCCCTCTCTCTCTTTCACATATCCCTCTCACATCTCTCTAGAAGCTTTATCCCCCAGCGCGCTCTCTCTCTCAAAGCCCTCTCGTCTCACCACAATCGCATCTTAAGATTTCAGTAAGCTTTTCTCTTTTGCTCTTTTAAGAGGCCTCTCTACTCTTTCCCTCTTCCCTATATGATTTAATTAAGATCTCTCCCTCTTCTCTTCTGTTCTATGAGCTTCAATGCTCGAGTTTAGGGTTGGGGTAACTTCGACCTCTTCAGAGCTGAAGATAAGGAGATGGCAATGTGCAAATGATTTACGATTTCAAAGTTGATTTGGGGATTAGGGTTTCCCCCCTATGCAGTGCTCTCATTATATGCCCAAGCATTAAAGTATCTGATTGGGTTCTTATGCGTTTCCTTTTTCTCTTTTTTAATCTTTAAATATGATTCATTTCAACTGAAGCTATTTTTCTTCAATTTGAAGTTTAGAGTCTTGATTTTCCTTTCCTTTTTTTTCTTTTTTCGGATGTGATAGGTGAAGTTAATGGGTTTAGGAGGAGGCTGGTGCTAGGATGTAAATTTTTATATATTGAATTGTTTTGGGTCATTAGATATAATTCTTCTACGTTCTTACATAGTATTTTTTTTTCATTGTAGAATTTTTATTGTTATTGAGTTTTGTTTCTTTATTTCCATTTCATTTCGAGAATTGAAATTCCCCTGCATTTATCATCTAAGATATTAAATTTTTCTTATTCTCTGGGTTTGACTCTCTTTCACATGGTGTTCCTATGCTATTTTGTTAATTTGATCATCTCATGTGATGAAGTATTGCAGGTTAAAGAATCTTACAAAAGGAAAGTATAAGAAGGCTATCCTATCCTATTCCTAGTTTCTTAAAGGCATCAAGCAGAGTCTAGGTTCAAATTGAGTTTCCTCAAACTTATCAAAATTCACCCGTGATAAATTAGGAATTTAACTTAAAATTACAACACCGCCCCAACAAGCTCCAAACCTAGGTGAGTAAATTATCCTTTCCCCATCCAATTAAATACCTTGAGCTTACTTGCTTTGAAAAATTATTATTAGTACATAGTTTCTATTTAAAGTTTGAATGAATAATTGTAAGGGTTTTCTCCAGATCGGAAACTGAAATCGGCAATAAGACTCAGTCGAGCTCTTCAGAAGGATCCTCTAGCTTCCCTGCATATTTCCCTTCTGCGCGTTGCTTTTACCTTTGAGATGTTCTTTTTTTTCCCCTATATGTTACCCTAACTTTGTATTGTTTTGCACTTTCTTTATTCTAATTGTTCATCTGGTTGGACTTTATTTGTATGCATTTTCCCTCCCTCCTTTTTTTCTCAAAGTATCATTTTCCTTTTGAGAGATTGTGCATTCCAAAATGTCTGACAAAAAATTGTCATTTCTTTTGGTGATTATTCAGGGGCTTCTGTGATTCTCGTAGAGCTACCATCAAAGATTGTGTTGTCTAATGGTGCCTAAACTTCATTCGTGGCACCAATGTAAGATGTTACTAACTTTCATTTGATAGGTTTTTCTTTTTGCTATACTAATACCTTATAAGTGCATGATCTTTTTGCTATACTAATACTTTCTAATATTTTGTTATGTGGATTTGACATTGTTTTATTGTTTGTTCAAATCATTTAAGGATGGTGATTGTGTTTAAGCAAGGGCATCAACTAAAGGGAAATGCATTCGGGTAATCTTTTTATCTTCCTTGGTAACCTCTACAATACCTTTTATGAGCAGTATGGTTGCTCTTTTACCAAAGTAATATTTGAAGTTAGTGTAAACTAGCTGGCTCATTTGTCTTTAGTCCAATGTTGGAGCTAAAAATCATTATAATGCATGATGCAAAAGTTGATGGAACTTCTGATGTTCTATTTACCGTAGCATTTGTCTTTATTTGTACTATGGCTTGATATAATAGTCCATGAGTTCTGCCGATTTGATGTAGATAAATATGGTCTTTATACTGTTAGTTCATGAGTTCTGCTATGTTTCATTTAAAAGTAGTTCGGTGGTGGGAATATCAATGGGATATTCATTGACTTAAGTGGCTAAATTATTTTCCACCATTGTTTCTTCATAACAGTTAACCAATGGTTGACGAGTTTTGATGTTTCTTAATGATGTATATCTGCACGTATAAATGGTTTTCTTAGAGTTTCAAACTGCAAAACCCATTTTCATATTTTGAGAGAAAGCCATTCTTCAAGAGAATGGAGAAGGGGTGTGGAATTATCTGTTTATCTGGCTGAAGAAGTCGGTTCTATCTCTACAAAAGTAATGTTAGGTTTATTTAAGATTGTTGGTTGTAATTATAGAGCATATTCCTACTTGCATGAGAATATCATGAATTATATCTTAAATCATTTTTGTATTGAAAGTTCCCAGGTATTCTAATTTGAGATTGATTGCATCATATTGTTAACTTCTTTTCTTACTTGGTTTGATTTTAGTGGCAAAAAAATGGAAGTTGAATATTCTTTCTGGCAAATGTTTGTGTATAATGTAGATTGAATTTACGTGTGTAACTTAGAAAGCTGGTTCTCGAAATGCACCTAAATGGCTTTCAAGATTGCTTGCCCTTCTTACAACAGGTTTAGTTGACAAAACTGCTTTAATCATCATCAAAATTGGTAGGGAGATATATGATAGAGAAGCTATTAGTTTTTTGTTCAATTTTGAGGCCTTTGTACTGGGTTTTGATTCAATTTTTTATCTTCTATTTGCATCTGAACCATGTAATATAATTGCTTTCAAGGTTTACCAAAGAAATTGGAGACATGTAGTACCTCTTTTGTCTTACTAATACCTTATTACCTTTCCATAATTGCTTGTGTTCATTTCCAAAACCAGTGCAAGACTTTTGTAATGGTGTTTGAAGCTCAAAAAGTACTTTTAAAACTATTTTGACCTCTAGAAACAATTGTGCTTGCTTAATGATCCCACTTTCATTTCTTCCCTCTTCTCTTTCTTATGATGATGATGATATTAGTTATCTTTATATTTGGGTAACAATAAAATCCGCTCTCGTTTCTGTTTAATAGATTAGAATGAAATATTATAGAACGAAAGCTTTGGTAGATTAGAATGAATGTAATAACTTTTGCAGAACGAAAGCTTTGGTAGATTAGAATGAATGTAATAAATTTTACAGAACGAAAGCTTTGGTTTTGAATTTTAGGAGTTTCACAGTGTTTTCTAAATATATATTATACGCGTTTTTATGATTCTTGTGGCATACTAAACAAGTTTTGGATTATTGTTTTGGCTAGTATACACATTCATATGTGGAGAAAACATATAATTGCCTGTGAAACATCATTTGCAATTTGAGCTTATTCGAGTTTTCACCTATTAGTGTCTACTTTCTTGGATTTTGGTAAAAAATTTAAATTAATTTGTTAGTATCAAATATTCTAACAGTTTTGAATAACCTATTGCATGATATGTATTTTTCAATGTAATCCTTATACTTCCATGCAATTCATATTTAATCTATTTTCTTGTTCTTCTTTTTGGTGGTTAGGGAATGGATGTATTTGAAATACTTAGTTTTGTTATGAACATTCTCTGTTACTTAAGCTTTGTTATGGTTTTATAAGACATTGTTTAGATAAACTTGGCTGCTTGTTAAACGTTGCATTTTGAGACAGAAAATAATAAACTTGGTTTGCAGTAAAATGTCAGAATTTGGTTGCTCTCCCACCAACGACAATTCTATATCATGGAATAATGTAAGTCTACCACTAATTCTTAACTTCATTATCTAATAAGTCATTTCTTAGCCGTTGATCATTTAGATTGTACTATTTAGAATAAGAAGCTTGCTCCTTCATCTGAATGGATCATCCATGCTTTGGTACAACACTTTGATCTTGTCTTGAGGTATCGCCAACGCAATTACCTGCACCACCACCTCCTTACCAAGAAAAACCACCAAGTAGATCTCCCAGGGTATCTCCACCTTCACTACCTAGATGTGAATTTATACTATATTTTAGTTTTTTGGATAAATTACTTTTGCTTGCTCTATGTAAAAATTAATGTGTAATTATCATTTTGAGATGTGATTTCTAGTAGACAATTAGTATGTAACAATTTTGACTAATTAAATAAAATGATATGTGATTTTTTTATTTCGTGATATTTTCTGAAAAATTATTTATTTTTCATAGTTGTACAATTGTTAGTATAAGTAATAAAAAAGTTATAAAAAGTATTTAATGACATTAACAAAACAACAAGTAATGAAAAATGTTATGAAAGACCTGCGATAACATTTATAAAATGCTATTAAAGACCTATGATATCATTTATAAAACGCTATAAAAGACCTACTATAACATTTATAAAACGCGAAAGGATTTTTATAGTATTTTTAAATGCTATGAAAACTGTTTAATAGCGTTTAAAAAACGTTATAAAAAGCCTTTCATAGCGTTTTAAAAACGCTATCGTTGATTTTTTATAGCGTTTAAAAAATGTTATCATAGGTGACAAAACGTCGGTATACATAGCATTTTTAGAAACGTTATCGAAACCCTATGATAACATTTTTTGGCCGCTATCATAGTTTTTTTTTATTGTAGTGTACATCAATATAAATTTCACTTCCTGTTGCTACTATTCATAAATGGAAATTGTATCAGATGGGGTCGAGAATGCGTTTCTCAATGGTGAACTAGCAGAAGAAGTATATATGAAACCTCCTCTGGGTTACCATCATTCACTAAACAAAGTTTGTAAACTTTGCCGAGCTTTGTATGGTCTTAAACAAGCTCATCGAACTTGGTTTGCCAAATTCAGTAATATAGTTATGCAATTTGATTTCACATCCACTTCTAATGACTCGACGCTATTTGTTCAAGAATAAAATAAAGGCATTATTCTTCTTTTTGCTTTATATTGATGTTATGACAATTACTGCATATGATCGATCTGACATTTTTTATCTGAAATCTTTTCTCAGTCGTCACTTTAAGATGAAAGATTTGGACCTTCTAATTAATTACTTTCTTGGAATGAAAAATTAGAGTCTACTGAAAAGAAATATTGTATAATGTGTTGGAAATATATTTTTTAAAAATGAAAATGTATTATTATGTGGTCGTACAATAATTTTTATTATAATTGAGATTATAGTATAATTAACTTTATTTGATAGGTTATATTGTATAAATCAGTTATTTAATCTAATTGATTATATAATCCTATGGTTGGATTACAGGTTCTAACTTATAAGATTTAATCTATGTTGGTATCTAATTTTTAATAGTGAGGCTATGATATATATAAATAAACTTATTATGCTCTATCTCATCATCTTCTTCCATAACCGTTAAAGGGGTGATACTCTTTAGGATTTCTTATAGAGAGCTTGAAAGTATTTTCATATGAACCGGTCCGTAGAGAAAACGAAGGTACTCTAAGGCAAACAAATTATCATGTGCTTATAATCTAATTTGATTTAATTGTCAACCAATTCTATGAGATGCCCATTCGATTTATCACTAACATCATACTCAAAGAAAATTTATTTTGTTATCTTGGTTTGCGGAATTAAAAAGAAAGCGTAAATTATCAATCCTAATATGCTTATAATTTAATCTAAAAAACGTGAAACTGAAACTAAATAAAAGTTAAAATACTAAATGATGAAACTAGTCCAATGGGGTACCGATTATAATTTTTAGTGCAAATTACCCTAAATTTAATTGGGTGCAAGAAAAAAATTACCTTAATATTTTGCTAATAATATGTTTATATTTAAAACATGGTCAGGATGCCATGACACCCCTTGACATATATAGGGGTCCTCCCCTTGCTTTAATTATGATGGGAATTTAAAATAATTTTATGAGAAAATTATAACTAGTGGAAAATATATAATAATCTTCAATAACTATGAGAAAGGGAATTTATTTATTGGGCAAATTTAGGCTACTTTCCTCTTAATTATCTGATTTTTAATCGACACCACATCACTTTCTATATTTTATCTTGGCTAAAATAAAAAAGGCACAACCTATTTGAACTAGTTTATATTCATGGCCTATGCAATTATCTAGTCAATTTAATATTTTTATTTCAATGTTTTCGTAGTTAAACTCCTTGTTACTCGTATTCGCTGGTTGTAACATTCATATGCACACATTTGCACTTTTATCACTATTCAACCAAATTCTCAAGTTTATCATGCACAAAAATTAAGCTAACAATCTAAGCTAGATTAAGTTTGGGTCTATTTAGCGTATGTAATTATTAGCGCTCAATTTCTGTTTAGATCACCAATTCAATTTTTATAAGAACTTACATTAAATAGTTTTTGCAAGATAACTAAAAAAAATTAGGCCGAGAATCCTTCAAGCTAACCGAATTTGTGTCAGGAATGCCTTAGTTACTATTAGATTCTAACTCAAAATCAATTAGTGTTAAGTGGATGTCCAACATATTTATAAGTACAGACATATCCTCACCCACAATAGATGTGGAATAACGTCTTTTAACACCCACCTCATGCGGAGCATGCATGAGCTGCGTAGGTACAGAAAGAGACAAACAGAGAATGACCCTGAGGCAGGATAGAACCATGCTCTCATATCATGTTAGATTCTAACCCAAAATCAATTGATGTTAAGTGAAGATACTCAATAGATATATAAGGCACATACAAATCTTCACCCACAGTCAAAGTGGGATAAAGACCCTTAGCATCCCCCCTCATATGGAGTATCCCATGTACTGGACAAGTATAGACAGAGATCAACGAGACAGACAGAGGCCGAGCCTAAGGTAAGATAGAACTAAACTTTGATACCAACCAATTGGTATTAGGTGGTAAGGCCCAACATGTATTTATAAGCACATACAGATCTTCATCCACGATCGATGTGGGATAACATCTTTTAACACAAATTGATATATTTAGTATATGATGAAAGATGAATAAAATCAGTATATTCATTATATGAAAATATGTACATATGAGAGCCTATTTATAGGATTATAGTAGCGTGTCGTAGTACAAGATATAAAGTGTAGTACATAATGCATTATGCTAAGACACCCCTCAAACTCAAGGTGGTAAGACAAAAGCTAACTTGAGTTTGCATACTAAATCTTCAAAGCGTCCACGAGGCTGAGTCTTGGTAAATATGTCTACAGTCTGATCACATGAGGTAATTGAAGCAAGTTGAATGGTGCCTCGAGACACATATTGACAGATGAAGTAACAATGAATATCTATATGTTTAGTGCATTCAAGAAGGACATCATTGTGTGTAATTTGAATCGCGCACACTCTAATTATCACAACAAAGAATTATAGCAATAGAGTGAACAACACCCATATCATCAAGTAACCATGAATCTAGAGAAGTGCTTGAGAGACATATGCCATATCTCAATATTCAGCCTCAGCACTGGACCTAGCTATAACAGACTGCTTCTTACTTCACCAAGATATTAGAGAATCCCCTAAGAAGAAATACAATCCAGTAGTAGACATTTTCTCGGTGGGACCACCTGCCCAATCAACGTTGAAATATGTGTGAAGTTCAAGAGAACTTTTAGTTAAGAAGTGTAGACCATGAAATATGGTGCCTTTCACATAATGTAATATTCGAAGAACTGCTGCATAATGCGTAGAGCGCGGAGCAAAGAGAAATTGATTGACCACATAAACTGTATGGGCAATATCAGGCCTGGTAATAATTAAATAGACAAGATTTCAAACTAATTGTCGAGTGTTGCATCATGGAGTGGTGATCCATCAAGAAGATTGAGACTAACATTTTGTTCTAGAGGAGTGGGAGCAATTTTGCTATCACTTATTCAAGCACGAATGAGAATATCAGAAGTATAATTAACCCGAGAGAGATAATATCCATCAAAATTAGATGAGAGTTGAAAATGTTGATCCTTGAATTTTGCATAAATTAAATGGGAGATGATGACTTTTGAGATAGTAAAGAAGGTTGTTTTTTCTTTTTGAGATATAATCAAGTTAAAATGTTATAATTTTAGGGTTTAGTGTTCTAAAAATTAACAACTATTATTTTCTTTCATAATCTAATTTGTATTTTTTTATTGAGGATTTGTGGGAAACAAATAACGATATCAATTTATAAATTTTATTTTAAATTTTAATCATTAACATTCGAGAATAAATTTTAATCATTAACATTCGAGAAAAAATATTCTGGTTTCAGGATAAATTAATAACATTTTTATTGCAAGTGAGCTTAAAGAAGTTAATATTTATATTAAAAGAGTGAAGTTACCATTCTCGTGAGTCGTGACCTATATAATATAGATGGGAAGAAAAGAAGAAGAAGAAAACTTTGGAAAGGAAACATTAAACAAATGGAAAAGAGAGAGGTGGATATTCCAACAAAAAATTATCAAATGTATTGAATAAGAAAGAAAAGTTGGGAAATTGGTAAAAAATGGTATTAAAATCCCGCGTGAGCTTCTCTAAAAAAAAATCCCGCGTGAGCCCGACATAAACAAATTATCAATTTACCTTTTAGAGTACAATTCCTTCCTTTTTCATACTATTTTCTTCTTTAAAAAACAAATTAAGAGAAAATCTCTCCAACTTTCACTTCATGACTTGTTAGTCTTATCCAACAACACACCTAAAATCATGCTTTTTAGTTGGTCTTACTTCTTACCGGACCCCCCTCCCACTTCTCGCATGTTATCTTCATCTCTATATCAATCCTTAGAAAAGTGCAATTCTTTTATCTTTGTAGTAGAAATTTATTAAATAAAGTGAAGTGTTCTCATGTACTGGATGACTTTTAATATCGAACATCTTATATTTTCTTTGGCACATTGGATCCTGGAATTTCACTTCAAATAATTATGTTTTGAACACACGTTTTCTTTGGCATTTAAACTCCCTTCTATATGTCATAAATTGGTGTTCAATAAGTGATTGATTATTAACTTACCACATGGTGGATCTAGATTTGTTGAGGAATTAATCTTACATTGATTGAGAATATGATTTGAGCTAAGAGTATAAGTTTGAAATAATCTTTAAACTATAAGTTAGCTTTTGAGTATAAGTTAAATCAAAATACTAATACGGTATAAGAACGGAGGTCCTATAAGTGCAAACCCTACATTATGTAATTATTCATCTTCTTTTAAAATTGGTAGTCCAAGTGGTAGGTGCTTTAAATATTAGGCCGAGTGTTAAAAAATTAATTCAAATATACAAAATTTACCATAATCTAATAGTTTAAGCTTTAAGATATTTGACAATTTAATATTATATTAAATTTAAACTCAAGCATGAGTATGTGATAAGGATTAGGCAAGACAACGACTTGTATATGACATGAGGTGTTGATAAAATAATCATACATCGGCTGGGATTATGTCTTGGGTTAAGAATACAAGATTATTTGGGTAAATATACCATTTTCATTTTTTGTTAGGATTTTCATACCCATTTTCTAAAACTTAAAATTTTATACCCATGGTCCACCATCATCAACATAAAGCAATGCCAACTCTCTCTTTTCTTGTCATTTCCTTTCCCTTCCCTATGCAAAGATCAAATTAATCATGGTTAACAAATACTCACTCTCCCACTCTTACCTCTCCTTTCAAGCTTCTCTCTTATTCTTCAACAAAAACATACTTCTTCTTCGTATTTTCTTCTTCTTCTTCTTCTTCTTCTTCTTCTTCTTCTTCTTCTTCTTCTTCTTCTTCTTCTTCTGCTGCTGCTGCTGCTGCTTCTTCTTCTTTTATTCATCTTATGCTGCTTCTTCTTTATCTTCTTTATCTTCTTCTTCTTATTCTTTCATTCTTCTTCTACTTCTTCCAGACCCAGTGACCCATATTTTTTCAGCGAGACCCAACCATTCTTCTCCTTCTTTTTCTTCCTTGAAAGCAGATTGGTACCTATTGCTCTCTTATTTTTTTACGCATAAGATGCTTCAAGAAATGGTTCGAGTAATGACAGAATAAAACCAACTATTTGGATGGAACAACTATTTGAATTTTTCAAGTAGCCACTGATGTTTGGATTGTTGATGCAAGAAAAAAATAACTACTCGAAGGGTTCAAGTAGTTAGAGACTCATTCTTAACCCTTCAAATAGTCAAGTGGCATATGTTTTATTGCTGTCATAATAAAATCAACTATTTGAAGGGTTCAAGTAGTTATAAATAATTATGTGAACCCTTTAAGTAGTCAAATGCTCTCTAGATAAGTGACTGAGAGAATCAAAATGACTACTTGAAGGGTTCAAGTAGTTATAAAATACTACTTGAACCCTTTAAGTAGTCACAAGCTCTATAGATAAATGACTACTTGAAGGGTTCAAATAATATTTTATAATTACTCGAACTCTTCAAGTACTCACATGCTCTCTGGATGACTGACTGGAAGAATCAAAATAACTACTTGAAGGGTTCAAGTAATTATAAACCACTACTTGAACCCTTCAAATAGTCACAAACTCTATAGATAAATGATTACTTGAAGGACTCAAACAATGTTTTATAACTACTTGAACATTTCAAGTAGTCACATGCTCTCTGGATGACTGGCTGTAAAAATAAAACTAACTACTTGAAGGGTTGAAGTAATTATAAACCACTACTTAAACTCTTCAAGTAGTCATAAGCTCTCTGGATAAATGACTACTTGAAGGATTCAAGTAATGTTTTATAATTACTTGAACCCTTCAAATAATCACATGCTCTCTGGATGACTGACTGCAAGAATCAAAATAACTACTTGAAGGATTCAAGTAGTTATAAATCACTACTTGAACCCTTCAAGTAATCGGAAGCTCTCTGGATAAATGACTACTTGAAGAACTCAAGTAATATTTTATAACTATTTATACCCTTCAAGTAGTCACATGCTCTCTGAATGACTGACTGCAAGAATCAAAATAACTACTTAAATGATTTAAGTAGTTATAAAACCACTACTTGAACCCTTCAAATAGACATGTTCTCTGGATGACTGACTGCAAGAATCAATTGAAGGGTTCAAGTAGTTATAAACTACTACTTGAATCCTTCAAGTAGTAAAATGGTCTATGGTTTCTTAATGAGAATAAACATAGTTATTATTATAAAAAATAACTACTACAAAATTAAATAAACTTTATAGGTGAAAGTCTTTTGTCAAACAGATGTGTCTGAAATTCAGATATTGGTGGTACACGGTGGTGAATGGGAGATAAACAATGCTTCATTCATTTTTAATGGTATGGTAAGCTCACCGTTAGACATACCATTAAGCTGTACTTACCAAGAGTTATCCAATATCATATACGATGAAATAAATGTTGATCCAATAAAGTATAATATTTCAATGAAATTTTTATACAAGACTCATGTGCCCTCCCCACCTTCATAACAACACTACTCAACACCTTCACTGCCAATAAAAACTTCATCCAACCACTTGTTGATAATGCTGTCATCACCGTTGAAGTACTGATCCCTAATCCTATTAGGGGAAGCCTTATCATAAGTTACAAGGTCGGGACGAGTGACACAGTGAAGGCCAGTTATCAAAATAAATTCTCTCTTGGAGACCTTTATTGTTTTTCCAGCTATAAGAAAATACATCTCATCTTTAACAGTGAAATTATTTGGCATAGCTTCTCTGAGAAGCATGTGATGACATATGGTTTCAGAAAATTGGATCCTCCGTATCTCCAGTAAATGATCGAAACATGTCTTCCTAAACATAGTCTTGTGAGATTCTGTGAGCTTTTCATTCAGTTTCGTAATAGTATTTAGGCTAGAGAGGCAATTCACTTTTTCATGAATAATTTCATCATCATTGAAGACTAGAGTCAGCTGAATTGTTGGAGCCATATTTGTTGAAGGATGCAGATATAAAGTAAGTATCATCATTTATTTATACACATAAAAGAATTTGATTGCTTACTGAAGGTTTATAGTGGTTATATAAAACTACTTGAACCCTTCAAATAGTGAACCAACGACTACTTGAACCCTTCAAGTAGTGACTTGTTCTGATTTCTACTTAAGGGTTCAAATAGTTAGATACACTACTTGAACCCTTCAAGTAGTCATTTGTTTTAACTTTTAGATTTAAAATCACTTTTTGAAGGTTTCAAGTAGTAAGATACACTACTTGAACCCTTAAAGTAGTGAATTTTTTTTACTTTCATAGTCAAAATCACTACTTGAAGGGTTCAAGTAGTCATATACACTACTTGAAAGGTCCAAGTAGTAAAATACACTATTTTAACCCTTCAAATAGTGATTTGTTTTTATTTTCAGAGTCAAAATCACTATTTGAAGGGTTCAAGTAGTCATATATACTACTTGAACCCTTCAAGTAGTCACTTGTTTTGACTTCCAGAGTTAAAATCACTAGCTGAAGGGTTCAAGTAGTCAGGTACACTACTTGAACCCTTTAAGTAGTCACTTATTTTCACTTCTAGAATCTAAAGGACTACTTAAAATTTTCAAGTAGTGAGATACTGCTTTCAAATTGACTACTTGAATCTTAAAGTAGCCAATATATTCAAATGGTTATCACATTCATCCATAAAAAATATAAACTAATCTAGACATGCAGAAGATTATAATCATCAAAAGGGACAACCTAAACCCTAGAAGATTTTCTCCTAACCCCAGAACTGAAAAAGTCCAGTAAAGAGAACAAAAGAAAAATAATTATAAACTCTATGTCATTTTCTACGTCCAAAAAACCAATGGGTACCTGAGTTTGTCGGTAGGTGGGTGTCGTGCATGGATATGGTGCCAGATATCGTGTCGGAGTGCTCTGGAAACAGAAGAAGAAGAAGAAGAAGAAGAAGAAGAAGAAGAAGAAGATGATGATGATGATGACTTGTAGGGGATGTCTTGCTTAAACAGAAGCAGAAGAGACGAGAGATGATAAAGCACATATGAGAATGGAAACGAAGAGGAAGAATTGAGCAAATGAGCATAAAGAGAAGGAGGAACAAAAGAGACGCGAAGAAGGATTGTGAAGCAAGTAAGCATCTTTTCCTACTTGATGGGTAAGGGCCTTGGGTACCGTGTGAACAGTGAAATTTGTTAGATTTAATGGGTCAGGGGTATAAATTTCTGAATTTTGAAAACAGGGTATAAAAATCCTTAAGGAAAATTAAAAATGTATATTTATAAAAAAAACCAAAGACTGTAAGCTTGGTGCAATCCTCAACTCATAAGATAATTTTTAAGTTTGAGTTAGGACCAAAGACTTTAACATTATTTTCTGTAATTGTTCAGCAACTACATATGTGAAGTTTGATTTACTCGACCGTATTAGTTATATACCTCTTATTTATTAAGAGAGTAAGATAATATAACTTGTTTTAGGAAGTTAGTCAAGTCAGTTAGTTCATAACTAACTTGATCAATGACCTGCAACTGCCAAAATTATCTAGATAGATCATATTAGCTCCTCCTAGTGTCTTATAAATGTGGTACTTTTATATTTTTTTGGTTAAATTGATCATTCTAGTAATTGTTCAACACTTGAGAGAAACTTTCTTAGTGAGTGCTAAGAGAAAGAAAGTAGGTTCTTCCTCTGAGTTTGTATACTCTAAAAGGCCGATTATGTGTTTGGTCAAAGTTTTTGTAGTACTTTGCTTTGTTTTTCCATTGTTCTTTCGATTGGTGATTGTAAACTAGTGATCCATATTGAGACCCCTATCTTGGAGTAAAGATTCTTTTATTGAATCCGAACTAAATAAATAGTGTTTTATTGTTTTTTGTTCATACTTCCAATTCTTTCTTTGCATCTATTCTTTATCTATGAAGTAGTTAAGCATCCTCTTGGAGAATCTTGACTTGACAAGCATCTTCTTAAATAATCTTGGCTTGATTCTGAACATGTTTAATGGATATATTAGATCTGACAAAAAAATTCAGAAAATCTTTTTTAATTTCATGTTTTTTTTTTCTTTTTAACATGAGAGGATCATATTACATCTAGACTGTCCAATGAAAGAATAAATGTCCCAAATGTAATTTAGGAAAGACAAAAATACAAAGAAAGAAAAATTAAAAAGTTTTATTTTCACCTCAACTCAAGTGCTTAGATGATTGTGATCGTCCAGAACCATTCTGGATGACAATCATGATTAAGCTAACCGATTTACTTATATTAGGCTCCCAACAGGAGGAATCTATCTATTTCCAATGGTCCAAACATGATAAAAAATTACTATGTCACATCATGTCAAAACAAAAGTAAACTATCACAAGGAAAACATATCACCTAATGTTTGGTGATTCAAACAGAAGGTGTTGTTTGACTGATCTGGGTTGTCCGTTTCTACAACGGACGACCCAGTTTTCTTACTCTTCTCTTTTCACTTTTCCCACAACTTTTTTATTCCTTTTTCAATTTTTGTAGTCAAATTTGGGTTGTCCATTTACGGATAATTTGTATGTAACATAATCCTCTTCTGCTTTGAAAACACGAGTGGATCCAAACCTCACAAAAAGTAGGTAGAAGAAAATTCTTTTCACACAAATGAAACGAGATTAAGCCACGTGTGATTAAATAAAGTTCAAAAAACATCACTTGAGCATTTTGCGCCTACAAAATGAGATTAAGCCACGTGTGACTAAATAAAGTTCAACAAGTTTAAGAGCAAATACTTTTTTGGTCATGTAATCTACTGTGAAAACAACTAATTATATTTTGACTCCTGTAAGAATTTTTTTTAGAAAATTGTGCATGGATTTTTTGATAATATATGGATGTGCATAAGTGGTCTAGACATATGTAATTATTAAAAAAAATTTAAGAGAAGTTTGTAGCAGGAGTAGTGTCTAATGAGATAGTTGAATGTGTAGAATCATGGGCGATGCCACCCTATAGAAGGGTATACTTGCCCCCTTTTATTTGTATTTGTCTCATATTATTTGTATAATAACATAGATAAAATGTATAAAATTATTAAATATTCTACTATTTATCTCCTTTCTAATTTATAAAATTACAAAATTGTATACTATTCACCCCTTCAAGTTTACAGAATTATCAAAATGTATATAATTTGTCACATTAAAATAATAAAATGTATACTTCGTCTCATTAAAATTTTTAAAATTAGAAGTGAATAAGATGTTTTTTATCTAGTTATTAATATGTTAAATAACGTAGAGTTTGTAGAAATTTTTTGTTGCCCTTCCATTAAACTTCTAACCTCGCCCCCAGGTAGAATACAATTGTTCCTCTCAAATATAAACACTATATGTAATATATAGTTAACACTATTTCGATATAAATATATTAATAACTTTATGAATTTATAAAATATGTTTGTTTCTTTTATTTTCCAAAAGATTAGACAACCAGTTTCTTACTCATGTCTCCCAAGGATATGCCATTTTGTTTTTCAGTCAAAATGCTCTTTTTTCTTCTTTGAACCCTGACTGATTCCTACTTTATATCCCACACACTATTCTTTCATCCACACAAATCAAAAGAATTAAAGTAAAAAAAAAAATTGTGCACTATAAAATAAAGCTTTGATATTTTGTGATGGTAGTGGTATGCTGTCATAACCTTCTCAAATCAAGCATGCTTCTCATACCAGCTACTTTGTCACTAGATTAGACTATTTTACAATTAAATTTTTGAATAATAACTTTAACTTATTTTAAACTGTACCTAAATAAAAAATTAATAAAAGAACTCGATAAATTTTGATTTAACTTATTGTAAACCTTAATTACAGAGAAATTGATAATAAAAATTCGAAGTAATATCATTCAACAATAATAACTCAATACTATTCGATTAAAATTCTGCATATAATTACTATTTTCCTTTAATTTAATAAGCAAAAAAGAAACAAGAGAAAGAAGAAGGAAGTAGGGTTACTTTCTGGCTTCTTTTTATCTACATGTCAGTTATCCAGAGTCATGTTAGGTACATAGACATAATCCAGACACTGTCAGCTCCTTTCATTTTCCAACAAGTGTTGATGTTGAAGGGAGTAGTGTGGTCTGAAATGAAGTATTGTCATAATGTACAACTGAGAGTGTGAACTGTTTGAATACATTTAGACCATCAACATGAAGTGGGCTATCCTCTTCTCTCTTGTAACTATTATTTTGAATGATAAAATATCCAAAATTATGCCAGCAATTCATTCAACAAGTGGCCTTTTGGGTCTATGACTTGTGGCAGTTTAAAAGAGACTTTCAGATACTAGAGAATAGAGAGAGATGCTGGATTATTAGTTTCTCTTCTTTTCTATGAAGTGTTTGTTTGATCATTTGAGGCATTGTTATCACCAGAGAAATATCATTTATGATTCCAAAATGAAATCACAATAATCAGTACCCATTATCCTACCGACTTGTTTTACCATCATACTTCAACACAATTTTTTTGCTGATTTAATCCCTAACTTTTAAATTTTTGCAATTGTGCTATTTATTACATAAAATCCGCTAGTAATTAACGTTTCTATTTATAAATTCATTCTTTTTAATCCGTTTTTCATCTTCTAATAAGTTTTAATGTATTAAAATTAACGTGAAATGTCAAATAGATTAAATTTTGATTCTATGAGGCATTTAACCCATTGCCTCTACTTCGATATTGTTGGTGAAATCTCATGCTTTCACTTTATTCTCAAAACTTGCAAGAGGGGAGGGATGCACAATAAATGACCGAGGTAGGGGTGGCCTCCTTTTACCATCTGAAGCTTAAATCAAAAGTGTAGGAGTAGAAAGCAAAGTTGAATATAAGTTGAATGTGATTATATACCTATTGAATGTCATTACTTCTGTATTTATAGTGTCGAGTCGTTAATTGAAGGCATGGTTGTCTCAAGTGCGCACTGAAGTTGTCCTCTGATGAGATGTCACCTTGGAGTAATCCATGACCTTGGACTCTCTCTATTGGCCTGAGAGTTATGTGTCAGTACAACATGTCCTACTAGGATAAGGTACCTCCTCGACTTTCATTAGACCGCGCGCATTTAATGTGCATGATGACATCGTGGCATGGTTCAGAGTGTACTGTACGTTCATCTCCGCATTGGCCCTTGATTAATTGGTCGAGACACATTCACTACCCCTTCAACGCGGATCGCGCCTCGGTGAGAGTTTGAGTTGAGAAACTTTTATGCCTAGGGATTCCCCTTTGGGTTGGGTCCTTTCCCTACTTGTTAGACTTAGGCAATTATGGTGCTTATTGGGCCCTTGAGGCGCGCCTTGCTGATATCAGGCCGTCTCGGTTGTTCAGTTCTTTCTACGAAGGACATGCCACCTTAACGTGATCCGAGTTGGCGACTTTGTTCTCAGCGACTTTATGCTCAACGACTTTGTCCTTGGCGACTTGGTCCTCGACGAATCTACTGAGGCCTTTGGTCTCCATCACACGTGTCGATATGCAATGGAGTCCCGCAGATAAGGTATAATAAGTATGAACTCACTAATTTAAAATATTTTTGAAGGATTTTGTGCTCAATAATTTTTTTTGGTTAAAAAATAAATTTTATTAAATAAAAATGACACTAATTTAAGGGGGCATGTACCCCAGGAAAAGACAAAGTAAAAACAAACAAACTACAACTAAGCACAAACTACACTAGCACACCATTCTACCGAAACGTGGTCAACAACCTAAAATCTAGGTAAAATGAAAAGGAGATGGTATATATGTTCAAATTCTCATAGATCATGGGATATAAATCTACCCTATCATTTTTTACAATAAGCCATAGTCTTTCTCTCATCATCATAGTAATTTTTCTTTAAAATGATGGGAGACTCAACACACTTGTCAAGAAACATTCTATTTTTTTTTATCCAAATGCAATACACAAAATGATAAATAGAAGCTTAGCAGTTGAGACCACAAACTTATCCTTTGAAGCAGCTCTTAGAAACCACTACAGAAGAGATAACTAAGAATAATATGGACATCCCAACACACATTTAAGCAGAAAACCATCCATCAAGGCTCTGGTGACTGGGCATGAGCAAAACACATGCTCAAAACAGTTTGCAAACCTTGCGTACAGAATACATAGGCCATACCCGCACCAACATATCATTTGATGATCATGTCTTTGGTAGCCTTTAACCCATACTAGTTTTGTCCACAACAGAAGTTTCTATTGTGAATCGAGGCTTTATAAGTGCTCTTTACTGTAAATTTTCCTATGTTATCAGGCATCCACTTCCAAGAATCATATTGGTTCCTGTTAGGGTAAGGGAGATCAAGGTAAATACGCTAAGGAAGTAGCATATATATTCCTTAGTCCAAAACTAGGTCAAAACCACCAACCATCTCTGATTAAAAAAGTCAAGGCCCTCTTTAATTATCCTAACAGAATTGAGTTCTCCCTTTATAAAAATTAGGAGATCATCCACAGAACACAAGTTCACCACACTATTTCTCTTTCACCTCCAATGATATTGAGAACCAGGGGAGCAGCACAGTGATTCATTATACCAGTCAACACCTCCATCACTAAAACAAATAGGTAGGGGAGATCAGGGGATCTCCCTGCCTCAGGCCTCTTCCTCCTTGAAAAAATCCCGGAAGTCTTCCATTCATGCTTATAGAGTAGGTTGGAGATGTCACACATTCCATCACCCAGTCCACAAACTGATTAGGCAAGCCAACACTATGGAGAACCTGCCCAAGGAAATATTAGCTAACACTGTCATAAGCCTTGAGAAGATCCACTTTAAAGCTCATCAATTCCTGAGTGAGGAGGATGTTGTCTGATATAGTCCTATCAGGTACAAAAGGTGTTGGATTCTCACTAATAAGACTAGGTAATACTGATTTGAGCCTGTTGGCTAACAATCTAGTGATGCATTTTTACATTAAACTATAACAGGTGATTGGCCTGAACTCAGTAACTTTAATGGGGTTTGGAACCTTTGGAATTAAGGAAATAGCGGTGGTATTAGATTGCTTCAAGAGTTCATCGTTCCTAAAGGATTCCAATATAGCATCTTTATTCTCCTTACCCACTATGTGCCAAGATCTCTAAAAAAACTTAATGAGAAGCCATCAGGCCATGGTGCCTTATTGTCATTAAAAGAGAACATGGAAACTTTCACATCCTCAGCAGTAAGATCCTGAATCAGTATGCAGCTTGATTAGAGATTACTTTCTTTGGCAGAATAGCCTGTACGATACCCAATTTAGATCAAGGATGTCCATCTGAGTGCCTAACAGATTCAAGTAAAAGTCCAGAATAATTTTCTGGATACTATCCTGATCCTCTAGCATAGTACCATTTACATCAGCAAGTTGCAGGATCTTGGAACTAGCTCTGTGCTTCTTCATAGATCTGAAAAAGTTAAGTTGTATTGTTATCCCCCAGATTGAGCCAAGACACCCTTGACGTTTGCATAAAGAAACTTTCTTCAGTCAATTTTAGCTCAACAAACGTTTGCATTAAGAAACTACCTGGAAGCTTATCCAAGTTCTTGAAGGCTAGTTCCATATTGGACCTAGCCTCGTGAACTCTTTGGGAAATATTGCTGCAAAACAAGTAGTTGAACTTCTTCAAAGCTCTTTTGACAGATGCAAGCTTTCTAGCTAGTTTGAAAATAGCAGTTCCAGGAGGATCAATATCTCATGTTTGCCTTAGCACTTCATCATATCCACTGAATTCAGTCTAGAATTTATAGAATTTGCAATGAGTTTTACCTCTTGGTCTATCGCAAGAACTTTATCACTACAGGGCAATGGTCTGATAGTCCAGGACTTACAAAATAGGCTGCTGAGTTACTGAAGCGATCTAGCCAAGCCTCATTAACCAAGACCATGCCTATTTTAGTCATGATGTCCCCAGCCTGATGGTTCCACCAAGTAAGTTGAGATCCACTATAAAAATATGGTCATTGACTTCTAGCAAATTCACACGATCTCTAAAATCAAACATACCTTCATCCCAAGTATTAGCACCACCATATTCAATAATTTTTGGAAGGAAAATTAGCATTTTTTTAGGTTGATACTTCAAATCTAGCAAATTTTATACAAGGGGCCTAGTTTAAATGTCCAATCAGTGCAGAGATTAAATTAGCGAAAATTGTTGAATAAACATTAAATGTTATGTATTAGTGGATTTTTTCAATTAGAAATTACAATTTAGAAGTTAGTGGAAACATAAAAGGTCAAGAGTCTTTGTAGATGAAAGGTTTGTAGATGAATGGCCAATGGGTGATAGATTTAATTATTTTTTTTGGCAAGAGTAGAGTCTATATAAAGGCCTTGTTGAGTTCATTAGAAAACCCAACTTAGAGGAATACAAAAGTTAAATATTTCAAGTGAGTTTTTAGTTTACAAATTGGTATTAGAGCCAATGGTGAATGTGACGGGTCAAATGCCGCTACCACGACTAACGAAGGCGAACTACGAGAACTGGAGTATTCAAATGAAAGCTCTTCTCGGCACTCAAGATGCATGGGAGGTGGTCGAAGAAGGTTTCGAAGAACCAAAAAATACCACGGGATATACGGCGGCTCAAAACAAGGCGTTGAAAGAGGCGCGAGCAAAGAATAAGACGGCGTTATACATGTTGTTCCGAGCCGTTGATGAGTCAGGTTTTGAGAAGATTGTCGGTGCAACTATTTCAAAAGAAGCGTGGGACATTTTAGCAAAAGTGTTCAAAGGAGCCGACCGAGTCAAGTAAGTGCGTCTCCAAACTCTTCGTGGCGAGTTGGAGAGCATGAAGATGAAGGAGTCGGAAGGTGTATCTGACTACATCACGCGTGTACAAGCCGTGGTGAACCAACTCATTCGTAATGGCGAAGCGTTAACCGATGCGCGAGTTGTGGAAAAGATTTTGAGATCATTAACCGACAATTTTGAGAATGTTGTGTGCGCAATAGAAGAATCAAAGGACCTTGCGATGCTCACAGTCGACGAACAACGTAAGAAGAAAAAAAAGGAGGAGACACTCGAGCAAGCACTTCAAACCAAGGCGTCAATCAAAGACGAAAATGTATTCTATTCTCAAAATTTCTGAGGTAGAGGGCATGGTCGTGGAAGTCGTGAAAATGGTTGCGATGGTCAAGGCAGCAGTCATGAGAGGTACTATAAGGAGAAGGGACAGTCGAGCCAACCAAATTGGCTTGGAAGAGGACGCGGTCAAGGAAGAGGCAGCCGGTCAAACTATTCCAACATCGAGTGCTACAAGTGTTACAAGTATGGTCACTATGCGAAGGATTGCAACTTCGACAAATGTTATAATTGTGGTAACGTGGGGCATTTTGCAAAAGATTGTCGAGCCGATAAAAAGGTGGAAGAAACAACTAACCAAGTCTTGGAAGACGAAAATGAAGGCCTTCTCTTGATGGCTCAAAATGAAGTCAACATCAACAATGACACTCTGTGGTACCTCGACTGGGGGGTAAGCAACCATATGTGCGGTCACGAGTACCTATTCAAAGAGATGCAAAAGATTGAAGATGGTCATGTGTCATTTGGAGATGCATCAAATGTGGAGGTCAAAGGCTGATGTATGGTTTGTTACTTACAAAAGGATGGCTTAATAGGGTCAATCCAAGATGTTTATTACGTACCAGACCTCAAGACCAACATTTTGAGTATGGGGAAACTCACGGAGAAAGGTTACTCGATACTTTTAAAAGACCGAGTACTACACTTGAAGGACAAGCAAGGGCATCTGGTTGCTCTAGTTGAGATGAGAAGAAATCGGATGTACAAACTGAATTTGAGAAGTGTGCGAGAAAAGTGTTTGCGAGTCAACGTAGAAGACAAGGCGTCACTGTGGCATCTCCGCTTTGGTCACCTGCATCAAGGTGGTCTAAAAGAGTTAGCAAAGAAGAACATGGTGCACGGGCTGCCAGACATGGACTATAAGGGCAAATTTTGTGAAGAATGTGTGCTTGGCAAGCAAGCGAGAACCTCGTTTCAAAAGAAGGCAGAATATCGAGCTAAACATACTCTCGAGTTGATTCATACTGACATATGTGGCCCAATCGCCCTTGAATCTTTCAGTGGTAAAATGTACTTCATTACCTTTATCGATGATTTCTCACGGAAAACTTGGGTTTATTTTCTGAAAGAAAAATCCGAGGCATTCGAGGTGTTCAAAAAGTTCAAAGTGATGGTTGAGAAGGAAGCTGGTAGACACATCAAAGCCGTACGATCTGATAGAGGTGGCGAGTATACTTCAACGGCTTTCATGGAGTATTGCGAGGAGCAAGGCATAAGGAGATTTCTAACCGCACCATACTCTCCTCAACAAAACGGTGTGGCCGAGAGGAAGAACCGGACTATTCTCGACATGGTTCGATCAATGCTTAAGAGCAAGAAGATGCCGAAGGAATTCTGGGTAGAAGCTGTGCAATGTTCCATCTATGTATAAAATCGATGTCCACATGTGAAGTTAGATGATCAAACACCATAAGAGGCATGGAGCGGACAAAAGCCGATAGTTTCTCATCTCAAAATATTCGGTAGTGTGGCTTATGCACACGTACTGGATCAACGAAGAATGAAGCTCGAAGATAAAAGCAAAAGGTATATTTTTATTGGGTATGATGAGAAGACAAAAGGGTACAAGCTACTCGACTCAATAAGCAAGAAGGTGATGGTGAGTCGTGATGTGCGAGTAAATGAAGCAAGCGAGTGGGACTGGAACAATTCGACGGAGGTTATCATCGACGTTGGAGAATCATCAGTCATTGCACCAACAAGTATACCAACAAACTCTGAAACTACCGATGATGAAGATGAACCACAACAACAAAAAATGTGAAGTTTGCAAGATTTGTATGATGCGACAAATGAGGTACACCTTGTATGTCTTTTGGCAGATGCTGAAAATATCAGCTTTGAAGAGGCGGTGCGAGACAAGAAGTGGCAAACTGCCATGAACGAGGAGATTAAGGCGATTGACCGTAACAACACATGGAAGCTAGCAGAATTACCGAAAGGCAGTCAGCCTATTTGTGTGAAGTGGGTGTTCAAGAAAAAGATGAATGCTCAAGGTGAGATAGAACGGTACAAGGCGAGACTTGTTGCGAAGGGATACAAGCAAAATATAGGAATCGACTATGACGAGGTGTTTGCTCCTGTTGTAAGAATGGAGACAATCTGATTACTCATTTCACAAGCTGCTCAATTCAAATGGCAAATATTTCAAATGGATGTCAAGTCGGCATTCTTGAATGGTGTGCTCGAAGAAAATGTCTACATCGAACAACCACCAAGGTTCATGAAAATCGGAGAAGAGAAGAAGGTGCTAAAATTGAAGAAGGCACTTTACGGGTTGAAGCAAACACCGCGGGCATGGAATACACGTATCAATACATATTTCAAGGAGAGCGGGTTCAAGCAATGTCCCTACGAGCATGCCCTTTACGTAAAGAAGAATGGAGGTAACGTGTTATTTGTTGCTCTTTATGTCGATGACCTCATTTTTATGGGAAACAATGATGAGATGATAGAAGAGTTTAAGGGTCCAATGACACGGGAATTTGAGATGATAGATTTGGGCTTGATGAAGTTTTTCCTTGGTTTGGATGTTAGACAAGTAGAGACGGGTATTTTTGTATCACAGGAGACATATGCAAAAGAGATTTTGAAGAAGTACAAGATGGCAAATTGCAACCCGGTATCAACACCAATGGAACCAGGTGCAAAACTCTCGAAATTCGATGGAGGAGAACGTGTCGATGAGAGTAGATACCAGAGTTTGGTAGGAATCCTTCGCTATCTCACATGCACAAGGCCGGATCTTTCATTAAGTGTCGGTATTATAAGTCGGTTCATGGAGGAGCCGGTTTGTTCACATTGGAAGGCGGTGAAGCGAATCCTACGGTACATCTAAGGAACGGTGTCACTCGGGTTGTTCTACTCGAAAGTAGAAGATTACAAGTTGGTTGGCTACTCCGACAGCGATTGGTGCGGAGACATAGACGGTCGAAAAAGTACATCGTGATATGTGTTCTTTATGGGAGATACTGCATTTACTTGGCTTTCAAAGAAGCAACCGATCGTGATGCTCTCGACGTGTGAAGCTGAATATATGGCAGCATCTTGGTGTGTATGTCATGCGATATGGCTTAAAAATTTGTTGAGCAAGATGGAGCTAAAGCAACTAGCTGCAACCGTGATTCAAGTTGACAACAAATCAGCAATTGAGTTGGCAAAGAGTCCAGTGAGCCATGAAAGAAGCAAACACATTGTCGTTCATTTTCACTTTATCCGAAATCATGTGAAGGAAGGAAGTGTGGAATTGGTGCATGTGGCAAGTCAGGATCAAGTTGCGGATATCTTCACAAAACCGCTACCGAAAGTACTTCTCAACAAATGCAAGAAAATGATTGGCATGACGGATGGTAGAAGCATTTAAGTTTATGGGGGAGTTTTGTTGAATAAACATTAAATATTATGTTTTAGTGGGTTTTTTCAATTAGAAGTTACAATTTAGAAGTTAGTGGAAATATAAAAGGTCAATAGTCTTTGTAGATGAAATGTTTGTAGATGAAAGGCCAATGGGTGATAGATTTAATTATTTTTCAGTTTTTTTGGCAAGAGTAGAGTCTATATAAAAGACTTGTTGAGTTCATTGGAAAACACAACTTAAAGGAATATAAAAATTAAATATTTCAAGTGAGTTTTTAGTTTACAAAAATAAGAACTATACAGGAGAGTGATTGTAAAATAATCAAAATGTTGAGCGTGTTATTGTATTTTCAGCTTTTAGCCTTTCCAAAGCAAACCCAATTGAGCAAAAGATTTATAAGAGCATGAAGCAAAATGCAGCTCAAGTTATGAACAGTTCATCTATAAACATTCAAAAGGGGTTAAAGTTGATGGTAATAAAAGATATTGACTTGGTCAAGAAGATAGTAGAGAGAAATGGCATTGTATCACTTAAACTGCAGTAAGTCTATTTAGTTAGCCAGCATTATCCAAACTGAGGTTGAAAAGATTAATTGAAACTAAATATCTAACACTGAATACCTTTGTGCATTACATTCTGAGAACCTAAAAAGTTTCAACATCTGAGTGGGAAATCTCTCATTGAGTATTGAATTCATAAGTCTTGATATCTAATGTAAGTAGGGTTGCTCTCACGTGCCGGAATTTTTTTTTTCTGTCATGGATGTCATGGGTTTTTAGTGAATCCCCACACGTATTTGGTGAATTCTAAAAATTTTGGTGAACCCCCTATTTGATGTATGCCCGCACGTATTTGATGAACCATCACGTATATTTGATGAACTTGGCATCTATACCAGCTCAACATTGTAGATTTTTTCCATGTAACTATAGTGCACATTGAGGTTAAATCCTATTATTTCCTTAGAATACGCCTATTGGTGGAGAAGAAGTAATGAATTAGGGTTTACGGGAATCAATATTGTTGTGAGTTTCAAAATACAAAGAGACCTTCCTAAAATTAACCATTGTAATTGTTTTGACAGGAATACATTGTTGTTCCTTTTCTATTTTGAGAAAGGTTTATTCCAACTCACAACATATGAACTATTTAAAATGTCTTTTTAATTCCGTAACACAAGAAAACTTTCTTTCTATAAAAGATATTCTCTACCCACATAAATAAGATAGATTACATATTAGATCGTTTTAGATCACAAATTCATGTATCAAATATTTTCATATCGATATATATATGATAATTTTGTTCCAGCTATGTGACGAAAAATAGAAACAAGAACAATACTTTCAATTACAGATTCTTATTATTAAATTCAATGTTAAAAAAATCATTCTCTTTTTTTTTCTCAGATAGAAGTAAATAGAAAAAAGATTTAAAACATAGTTCTTACTTAGTATGATGGATTTGATTGGGAAGTTTTGTAACACCCCAGTAATTGGGTAAACAGTTTTGTAATTTCATAATTCAAAAAACTGAGAATCTAATTGAAACCCTAATTTGAGAAAATTCTTAAACTGATAACCCTAATTTTACCCTAATTTTAATACTAAACAGTGAAAGCTTAATTATTAGAAGAGCGAACGGTGAAGAAATGGTGAAAAATCAACTGGGTAATATCTGATCGAGTGGTTCAGATTGGTTCAACTAGGTTCGGTAATACTACAACAAAAAAATGCTACGATAGCAGCCAAAAACGCTATCGTAACATTTTCATAGCATTTTTCTAAATGTCGTGTTTGCCATTGTTATTAAAAGTCCGACCCTATCATAGCATTTTTTTGCCGCATCAAAACACTTTTACAGAGTTTTTAAACGCTATGGTAGACCTACCATAGCATTTTTTCAATGCTGTTAAAGATTTACCGTAGCATTTTTTCAAAGCTTGACAGATCTACCATAACATTTTTTCAAATCTATGACAGACTTACCATAGCATTTTTTCAATGCTATGGTAGACAAATTATAGCATTTATAAACCAATGGTAAAAACTTACCATAGCGTTTTTTAAATGCTGTCAAATACTTTTCATTGCATTTTTATGCTATATGGTGTGCAACATCTTGTTATTATAAGTTTTTTTTTATATTTCTTATTCTTGCCATTGTACAAACTTAAAAAATAATTTTTTGACAAAATATCAAAAAAATAATAGCATCACATAACTTTTTATTTTATTACTCAAAATTGTTACATACTATTGTCCGTTAAAAATCATAGTTTCAAATGACAAATACATATTAATTTTTACATAGAACAAAGAAAAGTAATACCATAAGAGAAGGATTAAAATCTAGTAAGACTCCAAATCTAATTATGAAGTTTCAGAAACCGATGTCGAGTCAACATGTGGTTTGCTTGCTTCTGTTAGCTTTCTTTTGAAGTATAATTGTAACTGCATATTTTTAAACAATCTAAAAAAATAAGGAATTCATTTATACAAACTGAATCTAGAAAATAGTGTGAAAAATGTACTATTCAATATAATATGACTAAAGAAAAATAAATAGAGTAAAATAATTATTAATGATTAATAACACATGAAAATTAATGATTAATAACCTAACATACAAGAACAAATCAACACTCAACACTCATTTATGAGCTTTTGCTCCCCACCTCAAAAATCCAATCTGACTTTTGCTCCCTCAATTCAATCATTTTGCTCCCTGTGAGACATTTGCAAACAAATGGCAGAACCAAAAAGAATCACTACAAAATAATCTATGGAAGATAGAAAACTATGACCTTTGGCCATGTAGGTCCTTTAAGTGGATCGAAGCCCCACACCTAATGTGAGCAGACCATAAGCCTAACCAATCACCTAACCTAATGTAAAATAATGTAACAATAATTACCTAACTTATAGAAAAACATGGAAAAGAAAAACCCTAGGTAAAAGATATACACAGAACAAAATATTTGGTTTTAAACATATCCAACCTCTGAACACTATAACATATTATGACAATGATAAAACTCAAAAAGCTACAAAAACCATGGAGTTATTCACTGACAGAATCACATTGTAAACAAAGCTTTCATAATAGCACGATTCATGAAGCATCTTGGAAATAAGAAAAGCAATTAGAACAGATTCTGGAATATGGGAAAGCAAAAATAACACGTCCTTCAAAAGTTTTTATGATTTTATATTATTTTCTTGACTTTCTATATATTCAAAGTCGACTACGTCACGGTCTACTGAAAATTACAACTAATATTCCAAAATGTTTGGGCTAAAATCAATTATAGAACGTTGAACAATGAGAATTTTAGCAAAACGGTCCAATGGAGTAAAAGTGACAGGACAACCGAGGAATAAACAAAATGAGCACATCCAAGAAAGATACAAAGAAAAAGAAAAAATTCCCGCAGAACAGTCAGCCTGCACACTCTGGATAAAAACAGTCATAACTCCATCTACAAAACTCTAAATTGAACTCCATAAATTGCATTGTAATACTGACTCAACAAGCTTTCCAATGAAATAATATTTGCTGAATAACTATCTCGGAATTAACCCCAGATTCAGTTCGTAATCAGCAACACGAATTTGATTTTCTTAGACAGTTGAAAGTGTATGTCAAAAGTCAATGGAACAAAAAGAAAAACTATACAATTGCCAAAAGAAACTACAACATAATTGATCTATCATGCTGAGAGATTACCTTGTCTCCATCATTCACTAGATGCAAAGCACATGTCCTTAATTATGAAAGTAATGCATACCACTTAAATCATTAACTTTCTTGGTCATATCCTTAATTTCCTTCTCTACCTTCCTGATACCTGCACAATAAGGTCCTAAACCCTGCATAAATATTTGGAATAACATAAAAAAGAAAAGTAAAAATTAATCAATCATATAATAATTGGAATTGAAAATAAAAACACCACTAACCAAAGTAAGTAGAAGTACTACTTATTACTAGTTACAGTTATAACATAGTCAAACCATGAAGCACATCAACCAAGTTAAAGAACCACCACTCATCTTTCGCCTTATGCCTAAGCCATATTCCAACAATGAGTACATGATCTATGAAGAATTTTTAAGTAGGCTGAATATTGCAGCCTAACTTAGAGGGGTAGAAAAATTGCTCATGTTCAGTCAAGACATGCGTGCATCATGGTAATTATTCCATCAAGCACTGTCCTATAAGGATAACAAAATCATAGTAAGCATCTAGTTTAAGGGGTTTGGGTTATTAGTTGAAGAAAATAGAGTTAGAAAGTTTATTCCGCTTATGTCACTCACGATGACAACATGAAACGATCAGAATGATAAGGTTTTAGAGTCCTGATGTCAATTGTTGAGGAATGTGCTAGTAATTAGAGGTTTTATATCAACTAGGTCCTCATTTCACATGTACTCATGGTGCCTTTACCATGTTGATTAAGAGTTTTCACAGCAAGACTATAGTTATTTGTTCTCTTCACATGTTTGCAGCTGACCCATATGGAAAAAGATATGTGCTAGATTAGTCAAATGTTATAAGCCAACAACTTCTATTGTTTGTAACAATACTGGTCTTGCAATAGATTAAGGATATATTCTCTCTCTCTCTCTCTTCCCTTCCCTTTTTATAAACTAGGTTTGACTGATCTAAAATTAATGAGAAACTATAGATTCTGATGACTGAATTTGGAATGAGCTCACAAGGTATTGTTCACTTTGGCTATGTGTCTCATGGATTTATTTCTAAAAGAACCTTTGTGAGCTCAGTCCAAACATATTACCATGTCTCATTAAAATGGACAACCTTAAATATCTAAAAAATAAAACGATGATAATATTAAAAGTTCAAGTGTAATATAAGGGGGGAAATGAATTAATCTAAGGGGAGATGTATGAAGTACATTTACTAACGTGTCTATGTTATTGTCACAACAATATAAATATACAATTCATGTAAAAAGTCTCTCAAAGTTAGAGACTTACATACTATAAGATATTTGATGTCAATTGCTCGAGTCCAGCACATAAATTTCAGCTAAAATACCCAAGAATGTTGATATATAAGAACATCTAGCCAACTATACCTTCAATTTGTGATTTACAGCTGAATGAATATCTATGCGACATCTCCGCTGTAAAAAAGAGCCATTCATGTTATGAATACTTAAGCTTAAAAAACAATAATAACTAAAGATCAATCCAATAATCTAATAACCTAAATGTAAAAAAATATAGGCCATGCACAGTTTGCATTTTAGAATCAAGCAAAAATGGGATGCAAAAGTTTAGTATAATTGCAAACAAACTAATGACAGTTGAGGATTTTTTACAATAAAATGATGTTTTGCTCTATTAAAAGAATAAAATTTTACCTTATCAGTTTCTTGAAATTTCTCCAAAAAGCTTTGATGGCATGAATCTAATATCCTCCACAAATTATAAATACCCAGCTTTTTTAGAAACTTCAAATTTCTAAATCTTCCTCCCATGTTGGTCAACAAAACCTAAGACTTCTCCACCATACACCCAGGTAGAAACCTTTGGGAAAGATCCACAAAGAACGATTTGCTACTACTGCCAATGAGAATAGACACAAACTCTCACCAAATGCATACAAAGAAAGAGCAAGTGTAAGCCTGTGTGACACTGGAGAAAAAGAGTGACTTGTGTATGTGTGTATGCATGAGAGAGAGAGAGAGAGAAAGAAAGGGAAACAATGATGATGAGCGATAAAAATTATACCTTGCAACCTTCATTCTTGGCATACTTCTCACGTAAGCTGTCTACAAAGGGGCGCCAACCACTGAGATCTTCATCTGTATTCACAATTTCATAAACTAAAAAATTTTAGGACTTCTACAGAAACTAGAAAATTTCAAAATTACATAAACAATTTCATAATAACGATGTGATAGAAGCAAAATCCAGTTATTATCTCATAAAAATTTTCAAAATAAATCTATTTAGAGCTTTTAACTCAGAAAAGGTTATTTAATTAGAAAAAAAGACTATGATTAAAACCCACCGTCCAATACCCTCTAGCCCTAGGTTTGACAGACGACTAGGAGAGCTCTGGTTGAAAAGGGTTCACCGTATGACCAAGCACGGTGAGTTTAGGGCTGGCTCACACGTGCTCGAGTCGCCTGTAGAGAGAGAGAGTGAGAGAGTGAACTAAGAGAGACAGATGATATAGAGATAGTAGAGAGAGACAGAGGGAGATGATGTACCATAACGAGAGAGACCCTCGATCAACCTTAACCCAAAAGCCCATCTGTTAGCTTTATCGTTGAGAGAGTTGTTTGTGAGCCTTCTCGTAGAGTCTGTGAGGGTTGAAGAGAGGCGATGTGTGAGAGATTTACCAGAATGAGTTTCTCGAGAGAAAGATGAAAGAGCGAGCTAATTCCTGAGCTCTAAGATCCCTGTTCGACATTGAAAAGAGGTTGAAGTTAAGAGAGGTATTACTTGAGAGAGGTTGAAAGAGAGGAGGTTAAGGGTTTTGAGAGAGTAATTTTAGGCGGGGTTGAAATTTTAGTCCCCGCGCTAGCTTTCCCCAAACTTGACGACCTCTCTTAGAGTTTTCATAAAAACGTGATCTTGCAATGCTATTAAAGCACATTTTTGTTGTAGTGTCAGTCTGAACCGGGTTGGATATGATGTGTTGGGCCGGTTCAGTCTAGTTGGGTTGAACAAGTTTGGGTTGGTTTGGCTGTACCGGTTCAGCTGGTTTGATTGAACCGGTTCTGGTGTAGTGGTAACTTGGTCGGCTAAAAAAACAACTGCGGCCGTAAGACCCATATACAGTCCGAACAGAGAATAATATATAGGAGAAGAAGAAAATTGTTGCTTGTTGAAGAAGAGGACGACGATGAAGATTCGTCACAACCACAAAGAAAACAATCAAGAGGCTGCCATTGAAAAGGAAAACAGAAAGAAACAGAGGGAAATGAAGAGAAAAATCAGAGAGAGAAAGAAGAAAAATAGAGAATGACCGAAAGCTTGAAGAGAGAATGAAAAGGGGCAGTGGGTCTGGAGCACCCCGAAGTGAAACACCGGGTCTACTGAAACCCTTATCCAATAATTCTTAAAGTTGGTTCTTAAGTTCTTTCAACTCAGCAGGAGCCATACGATACAGAGCTTTGGATAGTGTCTGGTACTAACTCAATATGAAAATCTCTCTCAAGGAGGAGGAAGTCCTGGAAATTCGTCGGGAAAAGACATCAAAAAATTCATGAACGACTAAAACTGATTCAATATCCACATGTGGTTTATAAGTTTTCAAAGCATAAACTAAATAGCCCCAATTACCACGATCAAGGAGACGCTATGCCCGTAAAGAAGATATGACCTTTGGAATTGATCGTTGCCAAGGACCCCTAAATTTGAAGCTAGGTCCACCTGGAGGTAGGAAACGAACTTCATTTCGATAATAGTTTATGTTAGCTTAATTAGCAGCCAACCATTCTAGAGTTAGGATTACGTCAAAATCATGCATCCCTAGGACTATAAGCCTAGCATCCATAACACAATGTGTTATCATCACTGAGACTCTATCACCTTATTAGCCAGAAGAAAAGCTCAGAAAAGTGTAGAAACACAGAACTCAAAACCCAATGGCACAACATGCAATGATGCATGAGTCACAAATGAAACAGATACAAAAGAGTGCGTAGATCCATAATCGATTAATGCAAAAGTTGAATGTCCTCGTACAAGTAGTGTACCTACTACAATTGTATATGATTGCTCAGCTTTCTGACTAGTTAGCGTGAAAACCTTCCCTTTAGCTCTATCCCAACAGTGTTGCTATTCTATCCTTAAACTAGTAAAGAGCACTGTTTGAGAAAATGTCAAGTATTTCGACATTTAAAACAAGCGTTGTTCCTCTTAAAGCACTGACCATTGTGACGCATGTTACATGTAGCGCATAAGAGATTTGATTTTGTAGCCTACCTTTTTTACATTGTGGGGCCCCGGGTGAGAATTCTAAGGTTTCCTTTTTCATGAAACGACTACTCTGACCGTGGCCGCGCACGAGGTGGAAGATTTTGTTCCATTAACAAGGCTGCTTCAACCACCGCTGCGTAGATGGTGTGCTTGTGGAGTGACACAAAACCCTTTTATCTTTAGACGAAGTCCCCTTTTAAATGTCTGAGCCTTTTTATCTCACTATCAACATAATGTGTTGTGTATCGGGACAATTTCTTGAACTTTCTTTCATACTCAACTACAGTCATATTTTTTTTGCATCAGCTTAAGGAATTTGACCTCCTTATTTGCTCTAACAGTGACCAGAAAATATTTCTCAAAGAAGAGTTCCTTGAAATGATCCCATGTCACTAGATTATGCTAGATGTCATGAGCTCTCCGTATGAGCTCCACCATTTCTAGCTTCCCGAGTCAGCATGAAGGTTGCACAGCCAACCTTTTGAACGTTAGAGCATAGAATATACTAAAAATGTGCTCCAGTCTTACGATCCAGTCATCAACTATAAGCGGGTACGACGAGTGTCCATCAAAGTCATGCGGGTTCAACCTCCTGAAGGTATGTAACAATTGTATCTCCACTAGTTTCTGTTGTTATTATTGATTGCTATGTTGGTGAGCTGTTGTCGTCTACCTTAAGAGCTCCAAGAACTCTTGGAACATCTTACCAAGGTTGCTAGAGGGGCTCGCAGCAGTAGGATCGATGAGTGCATTATTTTTGTTATTCCTTGGAGGAGTAGCCATCTCACTGCTACCCATAATACCCAAGACTTACAAAAGTGTCTAATCTTATCACGTGAGAATTACATAAACTTATCATACATGACATATTGATACTAAAACATACCATACTACTACCCATAAAACCCAAGACTTACAAAAGTGTCTAATCTTATCACGTGAGAATTACATAAACTTATCATACATGACATATTGATACTAAAACATACCATACTGAATTAGAATAAAAACACTTATAACATGCGTCCCTGACTTGTAAGGTGAGAGAGGAGTATAATGAGTGACTTGTCATATTTTTCATTAAGGAAAGCGTACAGAATCTAAAACTTTTGCTATTAAATAAATAACTATCGTAAACGAAATAATCCCTTATTTAGTATTTAGTAAGTTCCCTTTTTCTTAGAAAGAAGACTAGGAATGAAAAAAAAGATCTATTTTATTCTTTCTTATCTCCATACTATTCCTATATTCATTTTCTTTACTATATCCATATTCATAAAGATAGAATTCGTGTCAGAATTCATGAACTAATGGAATGGAATGGTACCAAAACTGAACACCATGATTTCTGAGGGGTAAACAGTTTTGTAATTTCACAATTCAAAATACCCCAATCCAATTAAAACCCTAATTTGAGAAAATCTCCAAATTGATAACTCTAATTTTGCCCTAACTCTTAACATTAAATAACATAAGCTTAAAATTATTTTAAGAAAATGTGTGTTCAATAACCTGTAATAAATGATATATTAATCTGTAATAAGTCAATCGTGGAAAATCCATAAAACATAAAAGTCAAACATATTATCGTAGAATAAAACATAAAAATTCATAAATTTCTGAATCAGCTGTAAGTTAACTAAAAATCTGTCTCTAATATCATATAATCATAATTAACTAGAAAATTCCTACTTCTATTGGCTATGGAAGTCCCTCACTCATGCTACTCGCCATCACCTATAACACAACCATCTATGGGGGTGAGTATTAAAATACTCAGTAAGTAAACTTACATACTAATAAGCTTCACATAACATAAACGTAAACATGTAACTCATGCAACCACAATTTAACATATTCGCTTGGTTATTAAATTACACAATGTACTTGTCATTAGCATAGCTGAATTTCATGATTATCATGTAACTTAAACTTGTACCTGTAACTTGTCTGATCATGATTCGACTAGACATATTCTCCAATTAACAACCTAAACAAAATTGCTTCACACTTAAACTTGAACTTGTAACATAAACAAAATGGATGTCATAAAGCTGGTGTCACTTAAGGCTATCTGAACATTAAGGACGTTTACATGAACATGACGACACTCATCCGTATAGCTGATAAATGATGTGATCGGTTTGATTACTTGATATCTAAGAGATATGTCTAAGTCTATTCTTTATTTATCTATCATTACACTTGAGTTAATATCATGAATTATGATAACTTGAATCTCTGGCTCACATGAAACTTATTCATGAAGATAAATGTTATAGCTAATGCGTGTATAAATTAAAGTTCAATCATACATACATGGTAAGTAACTGCATCATGATACAAAAATATAAATAAAACACTTGATCATAAGATTTAGCGACAAAAAGAAATTAATAAATTAAATATGCTACATTCATAACATATGAATCAAATTACTATGTAACGAACAAAATTCAGCAACTAATGAATTGAAATCCAAGGATCCTAGATTATAAAATAATTCGATAATAACTATAATTATTTAATTAATTATAAGAGCGAACGGTGAAAAATAAGCTGGTAATATCTGATCGAGCGGTTCAGAATGGTTCAGTTAGGTCCTCTCGGTCTAAATCAGTTTGGTTCTGCTGTGTTGGGCCGATTCAGTATGGTTGATTAAACCAGTTCAAGTTGGTTTAACTAGGTCGGTCTGGAGTGCTCGTAACGAGGAGTTATGTCCCCCATCCCCAAGGTGGGAGGGTAGCACACCTTCAATGTCTATAGCGGTCGTACCGAGGAGTTATGTCTCCAATCTAGTACAACGTAGCCTCGTCCTTAATCCTACCAGTCCATAGCTCCCAAACATTCTTAGGCAACCATACGTCCACCCAAGTCTTTCTCACTTGAGTTGGTGGTTTGTGATGTGATGATTCACTACAATAGTGTAGCGGTGTGATACGTCTTGTCTGAAGTATATCATTATCATCTTCGGAGTTACATTACGAAGGGTGATCCAGGCACCACCATGGTACACCCATGAGGGTGACATCAATGGTGCTATGGTAGGGGTGACACCCAATGGTGTTGCCAATGGAACGGCCCCCACGGGTACCTCAGTGGTAGCATCTCAAGGGGTGCACCTCATTGGCGGCACCCTAAGAGGTGCACCTTAGAGGCGACTCTCCATGGTACGTCTTTGGTGGAGACATTCCCGATACGTCATAAGCGTTGCACTTTACAGGTAGTCAATGTTGAGGTCGTCAACCCTCATGTTCATTTAGTCCCATGTGCAAGCATGATGCGGAGTAATCAGGCTTGTACATAATTTCTCCAATGTAGTAATTAATTGTATTACCAAGTCATCGATCCCTTGATCGGTTCCGTTACGTGGTGAATGCGAGATGCATCGATCCGCCATGCCCAATGCGCCTCCTTTGTGTGGTGGAGGCATCTCCATGTTACATGAGGTTAAATTTATAAAGATAATTTTTTATGGGAAAATTTTGAAAAATTTCAATTTTTGGTTTTTTGGGAGTCCTCACTCCTTGTCAAATTTATAAAGATAAATTTTTGTGGGGCAAATTTTGAAAAATTATAACTTTGGTATTTTTTTGGGAGTCCCAACTCCCTTCTCCCCCAGTTCGTCATAGGGGAGTCGAGTGGCGGCATAAGAGGGAGAGGTTGAGCACGATCGAGCTCACTTATGGGGGAGTCTAGTGGCGTGTGCAAGGGCGACACTCCAGTGGGCCTTTATGGTGGCCAAGCATGTTGGGCAGCGCTAAGTCTCGCTCATGAAGCCTTAGTGGCAGGCTGGTTCCACGCGTGGAAGTGAGTGCGGGGTTCTTTTTGCGCGGGTTAGACTTGCGTGGCGGCATTGGGTGTGCTCGTGTTTGGGGTTCGCGTGGGAGTGAGGGGCGGTGGTGTTGCCTCGGTCAGATGCTGGGCCAAGTGCATGTTGCCACTGAGCCTTAGTGGCGGCCTGCCTTGTTTGGTGGCGGGCTTGATGGGCGTGGGAATTGTCCGTGCGAGCTGCCATCTCCGTTGGTTGGGGGAGTGGAGTCACGAGTGTCGCCTCACCGCTCCACTAAATGATGGAATCCCTTAGCCATTTTTCTATACTTGACATACACCTTAGTCTAACCAAGTCTTTGTTTTATTTGTAGATCATGATTTCAAGGACCATCAAGGAGTGGTCGCATGCACCAGTAGGAATCGAGCTCTATCTACTTTGGACTTTTCTCTTTAGGTGAGTGAGCTACTCACTCTTGTAATTAGAAATTTTTTTGAGAATTTTTCCTTTGTCAGACATGTCCTCTATAAGGTACTTGTAACATGCTTCCCCCCTTAGGAAAATACATGGAAATTTTGCTTCCATCAATCATACCTCCGCTATAGAGTGATTGTAACATGCTTCCCCCTTAAGAAAATACATGGAACATTTTTCCTCTGTTAGACATGTCTCCGTTGAGCATGCCTCCACTATAGGGTTTTTGTAATATGCTTCCCCCCTTTGGGAAAATTTAAAAAATTTAGCTGCCCCATCTGTCGGGGGTTATGGAGTGCCTCCGTTAGGGGGAGCGTGGGAGCCTACGTCAGGGAGTGTGCGGGATCCTCCACCAAGGAATGCGCGGGAGCCTCCACTAGCGAGTGCGTGGGAGCATCCGCCAAGGAGTGTGCGAGAGCATCTGCCAATGAGTGCACATGAGCATCCGTAATAGAGTGTGCGGGAGCATCCGCTAGGAAGTGCGCGTGAGCATCAACAATGGAGTGTGTGGCAGCATCCGCCAGGAAGTGCGTGTGAGCATCAACAATGGAGTGTGTGGCAGCATTGGCCAAGGAGTGCGCGGGAGCATCCGCAACAAAGTGCATGGGAGCATCCTCCAAGGAATGCGGGGGAGCATCCGCCAATGAGTGTGCGGGAGCATCCACAACAGAGTGCGCGGAAGCATCCTCTAGGGAGTGCGCACGAGCATCCACAACGGAGTGGGCGGGAGCCTCCGCTAAGGAGCGTATGAAAGCCTACATCGAGGAGCACGTGCATACATCTCACCAAGGAGGACGAGTATGCATCTCATCGAGAAGTGCGTGTATGCATCTCACTGAGGAGTGCGTGTATGCATCTCACCGATGAGTGCGTGTATGCATCTCACCGATGAGTGCGTGTATGCATCTCACCGAGGAGCGCGTGTATGCATCTCACCGAGCATGTCGTCTATTATGAATGTTCTCAACTAGAGGAGTGAAAGCCTATGGATCTCACCAAGCATGATGTTTATCATGGGTGTTCTCAAGTAGAGTCGTGAAAGCCTATATGTCTCACCAAGCATGACCTTTATCATGGGTGTTTTCAAATCAAGGCGTTAGAGCTTATGTGTTTCACCAGGCGTGACCTTTATCATGGGTGTTTTGAGGTAAAGGCGTGAAAGCCTATGCGTCTCACCAAGCATGACCTTTATCATGGGTAATCTTAAGGAGTGGCGTGAAAATCTATGCATTTCACCAAGCATGACATTTATCATGGGTGTTTTCAAGTAAGGGTGTGAAAGCATATGCATCTCACCAAGCATGATGTCTATTATGGGTGTTCTCAAGTGGTGGCGTGAAAGCTTATGCAATTCATCAAGCATGACATTTATCATGGGTGTTTTCAAGTAAAGGCGTAAAAGCCTATGCATCTCACCAAGCATGACCTTTATCATGGGTGTTCTCAAGTAAAGGCATGAAAGCCTATACATCTCACCAAGCATGACATCTATCATGGGTGTTCTCGAGTAGAGTCATGAAAGCCTATGCGTCTCACCAAGCGTGACCTTTATCATGGGTGTTTAGAACCAATCATAAAAACATTTCCTCTACGTGGTATTACTGACACACTTAGAGGCTGCCGAAAGCCCTTTTCACAATGATAATGCAACAACAGTACTTAGTCCCCCATCGTGGTAATTTTATCGTTACCACGGGTGCACTCAATGATGAACCATCAACCTATCTATTAAGGTGATTTTATTGTCACTGAGGCAATAATTGACCTGGAATACTCTACTTGAGGTACCAGACATAGTTATTTCCTATTACCATGGGTGAGCAGAACCAATCACAAAAATGTGTGATCGGGCCTTCACACTCGGGGGTGAGCATGAGAGTGAGCTTGAGCCGGGCTTGATGGCTGGTGGCTGAGCGGCACGCATTGGAGCTAGCCTCGGTGGCGGCATATGTATGCTGACGAGGTGAGCTTGCGCGGGGCCCGGACTTGTGTGTTGAGCTTGCACGACATTGGGATATAGTGCATGGTGGCGGTACTAGTCGGATGGCGGCATGGGAGATTCAGGATAGGTCCTTTGTGCGTGAGAGTGAGCGCGTGAGTCAGCACGTTGGGCAAGTGGGAGTAGTTGAGCAAGTCTTTGCTTATACGAAGTCGTAGTGTTGGCTTAAACGTCTGATTAAACATTGTTCTGGGTGAATGCTTGTGATCGAGTGCCTACGATGGAGGATTGATTGGACACTCATGAGAGAGGTAAGTTGCACGCTTGCGGCGATGGTTGGTTGTGCACCCAAACAAAGCTAACCCTCCCTTCTCTTTGCATCTTTCATTTTGGAGCTTAAGGTAGGCTTTTGTGTAGTCCCACTTTGCTTTGCCGAAAGCAACAATAGGTAAGCTTTTCTTTAGATTGATTTCAGTAAAGTTGTTGAAATTTGGGTGGGTGCCGCCATTAGACCTCAGTGGCGGGTTGAGCTAAGCTTGGTGGTAACATGAGAGATGCAGGATAGGGCCTTCGCGCGCGGGAGTGAGCGCGGGCGTGGGCCTGTTGGTGGCGGCATGGTCATGCTTGGTGGCGGCATGGGAGATGCAGGATATGGCCTTTGAGCGTGGGAGTGAGTGCGGGCATGAGACTACTTGGTGAGGACATGGTCTTGCTTGGCGGCTGTATGGGAGATGCGAGATAGGGCCTTCACGCGCGGGAGTGAGCACGGGCGTGAGCCTGCTTGGTGGTGGCATGAAAGATGTGAGATAGGGTTTAGGGTTTAGGGTTTAGATGCACGACATGTATATGTGATGGCGGCATGTGCGTGTTGTGGAGGTATGGAGCTAGCGTATGGCGGGTTGAGGCGAGGTGTGATGGCGGCATTGGAGCTCCTTGATGGCGGCATTGGAGCTCCTTGATGGTGGCATTGGAGGTGTGTGGTGCACTTGGGCATGACGACACTTGGTGTAGGTGTGATGCTTGGTTGCGTGACACGTATGTGTGAATGGGACATGAGGCTGCTTGGGTCATTCCCCGGCGCGGGCTGTGGAGTCTCGGTCGCGCCCTTGTACGTGGGTTGGGCGAGCGTGACTTGGTAGAGCGGGAGCGTGTCAGCGTAAGTGTGGCGGAGGGATACTTTTAGATAGCGGGTTGGGCAAACTTGACTTGGGTGACAACATTGCTTAGGTCTAATGACAGGGAGGATGACGTCCTTTGGGTGTTGTGATTCGCTGGCACTGATGTATGAGTTCAATGTATCAATGACTCTCCTCATCTTAACGTTGGAAGCTTGGAGCTCCGAGATAGTTACGGCTTGCTCTTGCACCTGCGCAACTACGCTTGGTTGCATCTCGCGTAAAGTGTTCTCCTTTTCTTATACACGCTTGTCGTTGAGTATGGATCCATCTCCCTCTGTTCTCATTTGGCGACTCCACTCTCTAGTGGAGTCGCCAAATGTAGATACAAATGTGTCACGTGGGTGAGTGCATGGGTGGTCTAGTCCTAGCTCGTGACCAGAACAACACCTGAGAACGTCAGAGAGAACGCTGATAGGTGAAGGGGGAACACTCTAGACACTCAAGGGTGGTGACAAATGTTTGCTCTCTCTCTCTAGAAGTGGGAGTTTCTCACTCTAGGAATATGAGCTTCTCTCCCTAAAGTGGGAGCTTCTCTTTCGAAAGTGAGAGCTTCTCTCTCTAAAGTCCACATCCTCTCAAATGAAAAAGGAGTCCTCCTTTTATAGGTGAACGAAATGAGGGGGACCATTGCAACTAATTCCTTGATTAGTTGGAAGCCCGTCAATCAAATCGCACCACCTATGCTGACTGATCATGCTTAAGTGAGTAAGAGGAGGATTACACATGAGCCAATCAGGTGGTGCCACGTGGGTTTTTGTGTAGTGGCCATGATCTAGGGAGAACACGCCTAGCCGATGAGGCGCGACGGCACTGTTCACCCAACGCCTCATCTCCAAAGGTTCTCTCAAACCAAACCCCTCCCCAAGATGGGAGGATAGCATACCCTCAATGTCTAGAGTGGTCGTATTAATGAGGTATGTCTCCCATCCAGTACAACGTAGCCTCACCCCTAATTCTATCAGCCCACAACCTTCCAAACGTTCTCAAGTAATCATACATCCACCCAAGTCTTTGTCACTTGACTTGGTGGTTTGTGATGTGATGACTCGTTATAATCGTGTAGCGGTGTGATACGTCTTGTCTGAAGTATGTCATTGTCGTCTTTGAGTTACATTACGAAGGGTGATCCAGGCAGCTCCATGGTTCACCCATGAGGGTGACATCAATGGTGCTATGGTAGGGGTGACATCTCATGTGCTACCATGGGGACGACCCTCACGGGTACCTCCGTGGCGGCACCCCAAGGGGGTGCACCTCAGCGATGACACTCCATGTTACGTCTTTCGTGGAGACACTCCCGATACATCGTAAGCGTTGCGCTTTGCGGGTAGTCAATGCTGATGTCATCAACCCTCATGTACAAAGCTTACTGAAATTTGTCAGATTGGGGGGCGATGTGACGACAACTAAAAAACAGAGACGCAAATAAGATGCAAATTACTAGAAATTAGATAACAAAATTTCAGATTTGGTTGAATATATATATATATATATTGAAATAGAAAATTCAGATTGAGAAATAGAAAAACGAGAAAAATAATAAGGAAGGAGGATTGATGAACATAATTTACCGGAGAATCAACAATGGAGCGATAGGAAGATGAAGGAGAGACGGAAGCTAGCTGGACATTGTCTGAGAGAGGGCGATGAAGAATAATAACGGTGAGAGAGATTGATGGAGAATGAGAGAGGCATGGGTGTAGTGTATATATTGTGTGAGTGGTGGGTTTAAATAACAAAATAACCCCTTTTAAAGTTCCTGGGGTATTATAAGTTTAATGAGGAAAAGAAAAAAATTCACTAATTCGTTATTTAGTTAGAGTTAGTGAAATGACATAATCAGTAAAATTATTCAATATATTTTGGAACGAGAGGTACTCAAGTTGAATTAGTGATTGATTACCGAGATAGGGCAGTTGTCATTTCCTTGAAACTTTTGTACAAGAACATAGTAGTCCAAATAGAACAATTGCCAAGTCAGAAAGCCCACGAGGTCAAATATTTTTTATTCAAATTATGATTTGAAGCACTGTTTTATAAAGCCCACGAGGTCACATCAATTCAAATTCAATCAATATATGATGAAAGTTACCCATATAAATAACGGAAAATGACAAGAGCCAGCTTTCTATCTAATGTAAAAACGGCCGGATTTTTTTTAAATGAAAAAACATACGACGTAAATAATTTTTTTACGAATTATACAAATGAACCAAGGTCGAAAAGATTGAGAAATAGAACCATCTGATTTGATTCGTTCTCAATAGCCATGTGATGATCATCTTAGGGTGATCCTTTTATCGACGGATGCTCCTATTACACTCGTAATCTCTGAAGGATGAGAACCAACTATGTAGCATCTACATCGAGAATTCAAGTATTGTATACGTCATTGGTCCGATCCTTTGTAGGAACTACCCATAATAACGAACTTGCAAAATGAATCTGTTTATCATAAAGAGATTGGTTGTTCCTGACCCTACTTCACCTTAATTGTTATTTGAACAAGTAAAAGTTATGTCTTGGTCCGAGTGGGGATAGTATTTCTCTTCTGCATGTCCATGAAGTTTTGAAAAATCCAAACATCTCAGAGATAAGAGATAGCTAGAGAGGTAGGAATTTATCGAACGAACCGCACTCCTTCGTATACGTCAGGAGTCCATTGATGAGAAGGGGCTGGGGAAAAAACAGGTAAAAGTTTTATGCAATGAGTACCGGTAACATCACAACTCAGTAAGTATTTTTGACTGTACGAAAAGAACTGTTGACTTATGCCATAGGATTACATTCACTCTTCTTTCCTCTAGACAAATAAATAAGACATAGTACGAGCATTTAAGTTGATTCCTTAGTCTTTCAAGGAATATAAATACTTTCTGAATTTAACCAGCAAAACTGAGGGAGGAGGTAATTGAATCTCAAAACCAATGCTATGTACTGGATGGACAAAAAACAGCACGTATGCAAAAAACTAAGTCAAACAGAGATTCTAATTGGTCTGCTCCTTGAAAACTAGACCATAGATTTGCCACATAGAATTGCTTATGCAAAGTCTAAAAAAAAATGAATAATACTGCTTTTGCAAGAAGCACTCATAAAGGCAAAGTAGATTAAGGGATGTTAAATGAAAAGTGAATTGTAAAATGAACTCCTATAGATTTATAATTTTAAAATATTGTAGATGCTTGGTGAACGTCTAGACATTGAATCAATAATTCTGTTTCTTCATACCCTGATAGAATAAAATGCCTTTTTGTATTGTGAGTTTACACTGGGGTGGAAAATATATAGTTCACATGGAGCATGGGAAGAGTTACAGGTAGCTATAGCCAGGAAACGAAATACAACTACAAAAATTCTCATTCGTATATCTTTTTTGTGATAAGAAACCAAAAAAAACCTTCTCTTATCGGTAGACCTAGCTACAAGGCTGGTGATTAATAAAATTAAGGGCATAGTTATGCAAACAACAAACAACGCATATTCTCACCATTGTGATAGGCTATAGGAATGGAAGTGTTAATGAAGCACAATGTTTGCAGTGAACATAGATAATTGAAGCTTAGACATGTCCATTATTTAATACCTGTGTACCAATTCCAACGAAGAGTTTTGCTAATGGAGTCATCTTAAAGAGCTACCAAAAGGATAGCCCAGCCTCTAATCTCATATGTTTGAGTTTGGGGGTGCTTTACTTGAAAGCACTTTGATCATTTAAAAACATCATTGTAGATCACGTTTGTTTGACAAAGGTAATTGTTTGAAACACATTTTCGTATTTGCAAGTTGCAACACTTGTAAAGAAACACGTCTAAGTGTTTCCTAAAATGCTTCCAAATACAAATAAATGTCCTTCAAAGTTAATTGTTAACTCAAACACGCTCTCAACAGATCATGGCTGAAAGGCAAAGATTAACGCTCTTTTTTCCCCTAGTGATAATGAACTCTCTGTTGAACAAATATCCCTAATGATTAGTAGTTTTTATGTGTTTAGACCAAGCATCTTGCAGAAAACAATTGGATAAAACAATAATCCGAATGTTCATATAAGCATGAAACTTCTGTAACTACTCATTTAAACAAGTGGATACCTGCATACAGGTATCCACTTGAACATTCGGATTATAAACCTGATTCCTTTCAACCAATTCTGCAAACCATTATTGTAAAAAATGCAAACATCTTACACGGATGATTCGACCTGCTATTTCAGAAATCCCTACATCCCTTGATTGAAATTTCCTTCTCCCTCTTCAGCTTTTGAAACTTCCCGGTTCTGATGAGCAACATCGTATGTTGCATGAACACCAACAAGAAGATAGTACACAAGCATTACTGCACTGCAGATGAAGAACCTCAAAAATGCAACTACACCCAGAGATCCAATCAAGAAAAGATTCATCCCAATAGACAAGGATGGAAGCCAAGGAACAAGTGGAACACCCCACACCTTTGGTACTCTGTAGTTCGGCAGAAGTGAAATCCCTAAAGTCCCAATAAACCAAATTGCAAATGCCACAATATACCAGACCCACCACCCCTCTTTAGAGTTCCAAACAGCTATAAGTCCAACCGAAGAACCAATTATGGCAGCCAAGCATACAAAAAATCTACAATAATCAGCTTTTGGTGTCACGTCTTTAACATAATATCGCCTCACAAGCAGCGCAACGGCCATGAGCATGAATATGAAAAGGGTGCTAAATGAAAAAACACTCGATAAGACATCCAAGCTGGAGAAAAATGCAACAATTGCACTAGTTATGGTTACCAAAAGTGTAGCATATATGGGTGTTCCAGTTTTGGGATGAACCAGAGCAAACCATGGTGGAATCATATGGGATCGGGCGATCTGAGTAGTATACCGAGATTGCCCAAGTGATCCCACCAGCAAGCTTGTAGTCATTCCCTTGAGTGCAACTAAGCTAACTAGATACTTGGCCCATTTCATACCAATTTGATCAAATGCAACTGAATAAGCTGCATTTCTGTCTATTTCAGTATATTTAAGCATCATGGTCAAAACCAGAGCCATTAGGCAATAAATCACAGTGATTATAGACATAGAACCAACCAAGCCCACCGGTATATCCCTCGAGGGCCGTTTAGTTTCCTCAGCCATGGTAGCCACCATATCAAAACCTGTATAAGACCAGTAAACAACTGCTGCTGCTTTGAAAACACCCTTTGTACCTTGAGGAAAAAATGGCACCAGATTTGAGGTTTTTCCATGCACAAATCCAACCACGATTACAAAAACAATCACCATTGAACTGAAAATAGAACTAATCCAATTCAACAAAGATGTTCTTTTTGTTCCGGTCATTGCAATACCATTGGCAACAAGAAGTACCACAACAGCAATTGGATCCAAAAGATTAAATCCATCTGCCAAATACTTCACCCGAATTCTCAGAAAATCAGGGTTAGCAGCATTTATCATACTAGCGAAATAGGAAGACCATGACCGACCAAGTCCAGCTGCACCGACAATCGCCTCCAAGAGAATGTTCCCGGCAGCAATGAAAGCAATGAAATCCCCAAGCTCAACACGAAGATACGAGAAAGAGCCTCCGGCAACGGGAATTTCGACGGCGAACTCCGTATAGCAGAAGACTGATAGCAATGCGGAGAGACCTGAAGCGGCATAAGAAAGCACAATTGAAGGTCCTACTTCATTGGCTTCTTGGCCTGTGACGACGAAAATTCCTGAGCCGACAACGGAGCCAAAGCAGAGCCATATCAAGTCCCACCATGTAAGACACTTTTTCATGTTGTGTTCACTCGCCTTTGGGAGCTCGACGAGCTCGTAAGCGTCGGAGGAGCGGTCCAAGAGACGGTCCTTAAGGCGAGAACATGTATGGCCGAGTGCGAACCTGTACGAAGAACAATCGCGGAATGACTGTTCTGGAAAGAAGTTTTCCTTGCTCCATCTTCTCCAATAGCTTCTTGAAGGTGGTGCTTCTTTTGTTTCTTCTGTCCGTACATCCATCGAGGATGGTGTAAATCTTAATTTGGATTAGCTGGATGGAGAAGAGAAATGAGTTATTGGAATGTTGACGGAGAATGTCTAAAATTTGTACGAGAACTTGGAGAAAGATCCAACAAATTTCACAGCAGCAGCAAGTATATATACCGCTGTAACAACTTGCGAATCGCACTCTTATGGGAAGTTAGATTAATTTGGTGCTAGAGAATGGAAATGAGTAGTTTGAATAAAACTGGAAGCGGATTGAAACTCAGAATCTGAGGGGATTTGGGAAAGAAGGTTAGCATCTTTCCTGATAGCGACAAATACAGAAATCTTATCATTCAGCATTCATGGCGACATTTGCTGATTGCAGGTGCGATTTCACTCTTGACAGGATATTGGGAAAAAGGAGGAAAGGTTCGATGAATCTAGACAATCGACAAACAAATTTAGATTTACCGTCCCTAACAAACAAGATTCATCTCCATGAAATATTCATGCGGAATAATTTGCGAATCACCGTGGTTTTCGGAAGTCAATATTTATCTGTAGAAACGAACCTGGTTTCAGAACAAAACTATTAGAAACTTATCCTAATTTTTGCTTAACATAATGTTTCACCTACACTTCACTCAAAAAATATATTAAGTTACAATATTATCCTTGACCCCATACCCACACCCCACACTCTCACTTCATGCCTCTCGTGACCTCTTATGTCCCCCCCTCATCCTCTGAATTTCCTTCATGGAAACGGAGGTAGGTTATTTGCTAAAGTGACACTCTTCAACCTCTCCTTCTCTGTGTTTTAGATCTAGTTTTCACTGACGAGTCAATTTTAGACGGTGAGTTTCTACCCGAATAAGGCTTCGTGGGTTTCTGTCATGGGTCTCTGTAAAAATATTCAGCTGTTTCAGATATAGTTTTTATGTATTTCGATATTGTCCTGAGTTTTGTTTCAGGTGGAACGATTTTAATTTTCAATATCCAACTGTTCAGATCTGGTTTTTGTATAGTTCGATATTGTTTTAAGTTTAGTTCTGGGTTTGATTTTAGTTTTCACTGACCAGTCAATTTGCACGAGAGAGAGAACGTAGATGGAAAATATATTTTCAGAAGGTTTCGGTGTTGGATTAAATGATTTCTTCCATTGTGTAGCTTTCAGGATGGGTACACGATGTCAGTGTACTCATCGTGTAGTCTACAAGATGGGTACGTGATGTGTAAATTGATGACATATAGCCATCGTGTAGTGATGCGGACGGTGTAGCTTTCGAATTTCTTGAACAAATTGATAGTGACAAGCGCAGACCAATTTCCGGAAGGCATAACTTTTGACTCGGGTTGAATCACATGATTCGTATGATATCGAATCGAAACTTTTTTAGAAATCTACATGTGCGACTAGGTTTATCGTTGGAGCCCAGTTTCGAGCCAAATAAACAATGTTTTAAGCACTTACGAAGGCCTGAAAGTTATTTTGTTCGTAATTTTGGGTTTTTTCATAATTTTCCATCTTTGTTAATTTTAGGGTTTTTCTGAATCGTATAAGTTCGTTTTATTTTCGTTGTTTCGTCATTTTTTTATATTGAAGAGAAACTTTTTCCATTTTATTTTAATTTTCGGGATTGTTTGTGAATCGTGTAGACTACACGATGGGTACACTGGCGTCGTGTAGCCATCGTATAGACTACACGACGACAATATACTTATTGTGTAGCCCACACGACGCCAGTGCACTCATCCGTTGACAAAAATTAACAAAACCTACAAAAATTAACAAAACTCATTAAAATTAACAAAACATATTCTCTCTCTACGGTTTCTCTCTCATCCGTTGACCAAAGCTAAAATTACAAAACCTATCAAATTTCAGCCAAAATTCTGACCAATTTTTTGCCAAAATTTCAAAAATCAAATTACAATTTTAGCTCTCATAGCTCTCAACCTTAGTTTTTCAACAAAATGAAAAAGTTATACAATCATAAAGCAAATGAAACATGAAGAAATAAAAATTGAAGATGAATTTATGAGAAAATGAGTATCTGAAAAATGAGAAAGAGATAAAGATGAAAGATGAAAAGAGTGAGTATGAGGCAGTGTGTAAGAAATGCAATAGAGAAAAAAAAAGTGAATAGAAGATGGGTCAAGGATTAGAGGTAAGTTATCACAATGATCTAATTTTACAAATTGATTTATCTAGAGGTCTAGTTGAATAAAAAACTTATTATTTTTTTATTATTATGAATTTTTTTTTCAAAATTGATAGAATAAATGCACAGCACATTGCTATTACTGTGAACTGAAAATATAGTCCCACGTTGGGGTTTTTTTTATAAAAAAAAACGTTAAAAAATACCATTCAGATAAAATAGTTGTGAATTATTTTTTCAGAAACTGGGACCTTTTTTCTTCTGAAAAGTCATTTCTACCCATTTAAAATAAGTCTTTCTACCCATTATGTAAACTAAGTCTTTCTACCCATTATGTAAACTAAGTCTTTCTACCCATTATGTAAAATAAGTCTAAAACCCTACAATATATTTTTCACCCATCTCGCGTCTTCTCTCTCCTCCCTATAGCGTTTCTTCTTTTTTCTTTTTCTTTTTAGCATCAGCGATTCTTCTTCAAAATTCTATTTCCTGTATTTTTTTTCTCAAAATTTCTTCTTTTTTCAACATTCTCCCTTCTCGTTTGTTTGTCTAATATCTGCGATTTTTTCTTGTCCTTTCTCTTCTATTTTATTTTTGTCATATGTTTTTCTTCATCTTTCTGGCTTATGCAATTTTTTATGGTCAAATCTCTATGATTTTTTGCGAAAATCTTCTTATTTTTCATCATTCTAGAATAAACTATTTGCTTTTAGCAAGTGATAAAGTTAATTACTTGTTTTGAATAAGTAATTTTTATCATATAGTCTATTCATTTTCTAGGAGAGTAAAATCTACTTTTTCTAAGTCTACTTGCCTTTCTAAAATAGCAAAGCAAGTAGATTTTGCCGTTGATATGTTTAATTTTCATAATGAAATAGTTTACTTGCTTTGAGCAAGTAGACTATATTAGCTACCTGCTTAGAGCAAGTCAAGACAAGTAGATTTTGCTGTTGATATGTTTAATTTTTCATAATGACATAGTTTACTTGCTTTGAGCAAGTAGACTATATTAGCTACTTGCTTAGAGCAAGTCATTTTTACCTTATGGTTTATTAATTTTCCAAAATGGCACAGTCTACTTGCTCCGTGCAAGTAAGAAACATAATCTACATGCTCATGGTAAGTAGATTCTGCACCTGATATGTTTAATTTTTCAGAATTACATGAACTATTTGCTTCGAGCAAGTAGAGTATATTAACTACTTGCTTGGAGGAAGTCATTTTTACCTTATAGTTTATTAATTTTTCTAGAATGGTAAAAGCTACTTGTTATGAGCAAGTAAAAAACATAATCTACTTGCTCACGAAGGGTAGATTTTGCACCTGATATGTTTAATTTTTCAGAATCGCATAAAGTACTTGCTTCGAGCAATTGGAGTATGTTAGATACTGGGTTATTTGGATAATTACACAATTTCAATTTTTGCTTAGAATTTGTATACCCATTTTGTAAAACTCAGAATTTTATACTTCTGGCCCACCGCAATCAATATTAAACAACGACAACTTTTTCTTTCCTCATCATTTTCTTTCCATTCTCCATGCAAAGATCAAATCAACCATGGTTGATAAATACCCACTTCTCTTACTATTAACTCTCCTTTCCCGCTTCTTCTCTCTTTTCTTCAACAAAAACGTCCCTCTTATTCTTCTTCTTCTTTTTCTCTTGTTCTTCTTCTTCTTCTGATGTTGCTTCTTCTTCTTTATCCTCTTCTTTTATTCTTCTTCTGCTACTTCGAGTCCCTATGACCCATCCTTTTTCCGCGAGACCCGACCCATTCTTCTCCCTCTTCTTCTTCTTCTTCTTCAATGAGAGTAGACTGGTACCCATTCTTCACTTATTTTTTTACGCATAAAATGCTTCAAGTAATGGTTCGAGTAATAATAGAATAAAATCAACTATCTGGAATGAATTACTACTTAAATCCTTCAAGTAGCCACTAATGTTTCAGTTATTGATGGGTTCAAGTAGTTGGAGACCAGTTATGAACCCTTCAAATAGTCAAGTGGTCTCTGCTTTACTGCTGTCATAATAAATTCAAGTACTTGGAGGGTTCAAGGAATGTTTTATGGATAAATGATCGAGAAAATCAAAATAACTACTTGAAGGGTTCAAGTAGTAATCAAATACTACTTGAACCCTTCAAGTAGTCATAAGTTCTCTCGATAAATGACTACTTGAAGGGTTCAAGTAATGTTTGATAACTACTTGAACTCTTTAAGTAGTCACATGCTCTCTAGATGATTGACTGCAATAATCAAAATAATTATTTGACTACTTGAACCATTCAAGTAGTAACATGGTTTTTGGCTCCTTAATGAGAATAAATATAATTATTATTCATAAAACAATAACTACTACAAAATTAAATTAACTTTATAGGTGAAAGTTTTTTGTCTTAAACAGATATGCCTGAAATTCAGATATTGGGTGTACATGGTGGTGAATGGGAGAGAAACGGTGCTTCATTCATTTTTAATGGTACGGTAAGCTCAGCGTTAGACATACCATCAAGTTGTACTTACCAAGAGTTATCCAGTATTTTATACTATGAAATAAATGTTGATCCAACAAAGTACAATATTTCAATGAAGTTTTTATACAACACTCATGTGCCCTCCCCATCTGCTGAAATTTTAAATGATCATAGCGTGAGGTTTTTCCTTATCGGGAATAGTTCTGAAGCACTTTGTACTCCTTTATATGTCACTCTCAAACCCAAACCTAGGACAGTTGTTGATAATCTTATATGTCCAAGTCAAAATCAGGTTCCTGAAATAGCTCCCTCACAACAAGATCCTTATAGTCGTATTCCATGCTTTATGGGTAAAACAAGTCGGGTTCCTATAGCATCTCTTTCGCAACAAGATCGTTATTGTCACATTCCATGCTTTATGGGTGAAAAAAGTCGGGTTCATGAAACAACTCCCTCACAACAAGATCATTATGGTCACATTCCATATTTAATGGGTGAATCAATGGTTGATAGTGATGAGAACAATGATAATGATAATTTTCATTCAAGGGAGTACTAATGTGGGAGATATGATGATGATAATTGTCAATAAGATGTTAATGATGATAAACTTGAACATCCTGACAGTGATGGTGGGCTTGATATTGGTGTTGATGATGTTCTTGATTTTGGATTATATGAAGAAGCAATTTGAGATGATCCCTCTACCTTACCAGATTTGAATAGAAGACCAGAGGCTAATGCACATCCTTCATCAATGCCAAGTAACATTGCATCTTTGTCACGACCATCTTATAATGCTCTGATATTATAACAACTAGAGGATTATAAGCATGTAAGTGTCTCAGCTATGCTAAATACAGAAGAACTCTACCAAGATAAAAAAAAGCTCAAAAGAATTGTTGGACTCTTGACAATCCGTTAAAATTTTGAGTTTAAAGTCTTCAATCCATGCTGACATGTTGGTGATTGTTTATGCTGAGAAAACACGTTCATGGAGGCTACGGGCTATTAAGGTGAAATTTTTAGAGTACTTTAAATTAACAACATTCATAAGTACCCATGCATGCTCTTTTGACATCTTACAATACAATCATCATCAAGCAACAAGCTTATTGGTCAGTCATTGCATAAAGTCAAAATACATCAGTGTTGGACGGATTTATAGGCCGAAAGATATCATCAAAGATGATCGTAAGGATTATGGCATCAATATAAGCTATGATAAAGTTTGGATTGCATTGGCTCTAGTTCAAGGTTCATCTGAAAGTTCATATATGAGGCTCTCATCCTACTGTCACATGTTAGAGGCGAAGAATCCATGTATTGTTACTCATATAGAAACTGATGAACATAACCATTTCAAATAATTATTGATTTCGATTGGAGCCTCGATTCATGGATTTTTGAATTGTATACATTGCTGGATCGGGTTTTAAAAAATTGAAGAAAATTAATGAACTACGAACGGTTTGTGAGCGGAATATAAAAAAATTTCAAAAATAATATTGAATCAAATTAAATACAAAATCATTCAATGATCACTCATATTCAGATAAACGTATCGAGAATGATATAAACAAGTTTATACATTTTCTTGTAATGGACAATTTCTGAATTGGTGAGACCTAATTAATTATCTCGCATTCTTCGTTCTTGAGATTCGCAGAACTTCAATTGATCTTCACACCAACAACCACTCGTAGGATTCAGAAGTATATCTCGTAAAGATATTGTTAGGAATAGTGTGTGGGTTCTCTAAACAACTGAGAAAGAAAAAATAATTTTTCTCTTCTTCCTCTTGGTTTTCAGTGGCAATTGTAGGAAGGGGTGAGAGAAACTCTTTTCTACTTTGTCTAACACTTCACTTAACTTAGGGTTAGGTTTGCATCCCTTTTATATTAATTATAGAATTTACTCATATACCCAAATATGATAGAACTAAAATTTACCTCCCTTGCACTGCAAAATATGATGTTTACATCTCTCCTAAAGCTAAGACTGTGTACAAAATTCATCAATTCAAATTGATAAATTAAATCGATCCCTAATTAATTAATTTCTTTTATTTATTAGTTATCCAATAATTAGAAAATAACAAATTAATTAATTTGAACATTAATTTGGGTCTTCACTAATTTAGTGAGAACATCCATCACATATTGGTTCGGAAGTGTACATTGGTTCAAAACATATTTTCTGTCCAACAAACGTTGTTTCTCATTCCTGTTCTTATGAGCTACTTCTGAGACCGAATGGATCCATATGAATAAAACTATGGGATTTAAATACCCCACTAATTTATCTCTATAAATTCCTGACCTATTTAATCCCGACATCGTATTACTCCACTATAAGTCTGATGCCGAATAAACTCTCGATTCACGCGCTCTGCATTTTATGTTGGTGTAAATAAATATTTATATTTCATGGCCCACATGATATTTTATGATATCACCCTTCATGAATATCGGTAACAAGAGCGGGATATAAAATTATCATTTTACCCATCTAGCTATTATTTTCTTAACTCCTTTATTAACTGTGAATAAGAAAAATATATATATCGGTGAAGTGTCTCATACACTTCACAATGTCTTATTCAATGACTCATGTCATCGATTGTCAAGCCTGGTTTATTTATTCACACACTCATCAATAAAGCATAAGGTGATATTGTTGCTATTGCAATCTTACCATGAATTTGATATATGTGAATCAAGCAACTCAAACATAGTTGAATCACGATCCCAATAGCCGAGGTATTATCTAGATATTTAAACTCACTCCTTTGACGTATCAAAAATCGTAAGTAACTAGGTCAAGTTTCATATTCACATTAGGATTAAGATAATAAAGAAAATACCCTTAAAGTGCAATAATTAGATTCAGAGCTGGATAAATGACTTTGCTCTAAACTAATTTGTTACTAGTCTATTCAATATTTTTATAACATGTCTAGATCAACCTTTAAAGTCTCCACTCCCATACCTCGAGACCAACATCATTTGGTTCAACCTAACAGTCATAATTGTATTTGATTGTCATGTGGATCCTAAGACTGTGAATAACATTTTGAACTATCTCAAAAGAGTTCGTCTGCAAGATCGCTCAGTCGTTACTCTTCTTTCGTTGACAACAACTCCAGTACTTAAGTAAATTATAAACATACTTTATTTAAAGAAAACTTTCATTTATTCATAAAATTCAGTAATATATAAATGTCATACTAAATACTCATAAATAGTTATTAAAGCCTACTTTGTCGACATAATTCCAACAATCTCCCACTTGGGCTAAAGTGGGCGTGTACAATCTTATATCCTCATGCCCTCTAGATGACCGTAAAAGATTTTACTACTTAAAGTTTTCGTGAATGGATTTGCTAGGTTGTTGACCGCCGATATGTGTGTTACTACAATATTTTCACGCTGAACAATCTCTCTGATGAGATTATACTTCTACTCTATGTGTTTGGATCTTTTGTGGCTTCTCGATTCTTTCAAGTTTGTTATAGCCCCACTAATTTCGCAATAAAGTGTCATGATTTTTTCAGCATCTGGAATGACTTTCCAAGTCTTTAGGAACTTTCTACGCCAGACGGCCTCCTTTGCAGCATCACAAGCCGCCACATACTCAGCTTCCATGGTAGAATCAGCAATGTAAGATTGCTTAAAACTTCTTCATACCACTACTCCACCATTCAGGATGAACACCGATCTTGATGTGGACCTCATGGAATCCTTGTCCGCTTGGATATCGGAGTGGGTATAACCCGTCATATTCTGGTCAGTACCTGAATACACAAGCATGTAATTCCTCATTATCCTAAGATACTTGAGGATATGCTTGACAACATTCTAATGCTCGATCCTAGGATTAGATTGAAAATGACTCGCCATGCCCACGGAGTAGCAAATATCTAGCCTTGTGCAAAGCATTGCATACATAAGATTTCTTACGGTTGTGGCATAGGGAATCTTTCTCATGTCATCTTCTTCTTGAGAAGTCTTGGAAGAATGAGCCTTAGAGAGTCTGACTCCATGTCTGAAGGAGATATATCACTTTTTGGAGTCTTGCATAATGAAAAGATTCATCACCTTATCAATATAAGATGCTTGAGACAGTGCCAACTGTTTGTTTTTCCGATCCCGAAAGATCTAAATACTTAAGACAAAGACAGCTTCTTTAAGATCATTCATATCAAATTGTTTTATAAGCCAATTTTTGACATCGGACAAATTTCCTAAATCATTTTCAATGAGTAGAATATCATCCACGTATAAGATCAGAAAAATCACATTCCCTTCATGTATCAGCTTATACATACATGATTCGTCCACTAACTGTTCAAAACCAAAATTCTTGACAATTTCATCGAGTTTGACATTCCACCATTGGGACGTTGCTTAAGTCCATAAATGGACTTCAACAGTTCGCAAACCCTGTCATATTGGCCTTTCTCCATGAACCTGTCTGGTTGAGCCATATAAATGCGCTCTTCAAGATTGCCATTCAAAAAAGCAGTCTTGACGTCCATCTGCCATATTTCATAATCGAGGGCAGCAACAACGGACAAGAGGATTCAGATGGACTTAAGCATAGCCACCGGTGAGAAGGTATGCTCGTAGTCGATACATTCCTTTTAGGTGTAGCCCTTAGTTACTAGCCTAGCTTTGAATGTCACCATATTCCCATCTGGACCTCTGTTTTTCTTATAAATCATATTTTCACCCTACAGGTTTTACCTATTCAGGAGGATCTACAAGCTTCCAAACTCCGTTCAAGTACATCGATTGTATCTCTCGTTCATGGCTTCTTGTAATAGGTTTGCTTCAGGACTAGTCATGGCCTGTTAGTAGGAAACAAGTTCATCATGATCCTTATATGAGACTTATGTTAAGGCATCTCCAAAATACATGTACAGGTCTAGTTTTTTCACAACCATCCCACTACGTCGAGGTTCGTAGGCACTAGCTCTTACTGTGGTTCGTCCATTATTGAATCGGGAGTAAGTCCTGATTGGAGAGTTGGTTTCCTCTCACTTAATAATTCCTCTAGCATAAGTGTGTTTCTCGGCTTTGCTTCACATTTCTTCTATAGTTTTCCTCAAGAAAACGCGTGTTTGTGCTCACGAATGTTTTCTTATCGGTTGGACTATAAAAGATGTATCACTTCGTTCCCATGTGATATCCTACAAAAATGTATAATTCTAATTGACTGGCCAACTTACCTGTCTTTGGTCTCAGAACATATGTAAAGCATTGCATACATAAGATTTTTTATGGCTGAGGCATAGAGAATCTTTCTCATGTCTTCTTCTTCTTGAGGAGTCTTGGGAGACTGCTCCTTGAAGAGTCTGATTCCATGTCTGAAGGAGAGATATCCATTTTTGGAGTCTTGCATAGTGAAAAGATTCATCACCTTATCAATATAAGATGCTTAAGACAGTGCGAACTATTTGTTTTTCCAATCCCGAAAGATCTAAATACTTAAGACAAAGGCAGCTTCTTTAAGATCATTCATATCAAATTGTTTTGTAAGCCAATTTTTAACATCGGAAAAATTTCCTAAATCATTTCCAACGAGTAGAATATCATCCACATATAAGATCAGAAAAATCACACTCCCTTCATGTATCAGCTTATACACACAGGATTCGTCCACTAACTATTCAAAACCAAAATTCATAATAGTTTCGTCGAATTTGACATTCCACGATTGGGACGATTGCTTAAGTCCATAAATGGACTTCAACAGTTCGCAAACCCTGCCCTATTGGCCTTTCTCCATGAACCCGTCTGGTTGAGCCATATAAATGCGCTCTTCAAGATTGTCATTCAAAAAAGAAGTCTTCACGTCCATCTGTCAGATTTCATAATCGAGAGCAGCAACAACGGACAAGAGGATTCAGATGGACTTAAGCATAGCCACCGGCGATAAGTTATCCTCATAGTCAATACATTCTTTTTGGGTATAGCCATTGGCTACTAGCCTAGTTTTGAATGTCACCACATTCCCTTATGAACCTCTTTTTTTCTTATAAATCCATTTACACCATATAAGTTTTACCTATTCAGGAGGATCTACAAGCTTTCAGACTCCTTTCGAGTACATCGATTGTATCTCGACGTTCGTGGCTTCATGTAATAGGTTTGCTTCAAGGCCAGCCATGGCCTCTGAATAGGAAACAAGTTCATCATGATCCTTAGATGAGACTGTTGTTAATGAATCTCCATATGACATGTACATGTCTGGTTGTCTCATAACCCTTTTACTACGTCGAGGCTCCGTAAGCCATGGCTCTTACTGTGGTTCGTCCATTATTGAATCGGGAACAGGTCCTGATTGGGGAGTCGGTGTCCTCCCACTTAATAATTCCTCTAGCACAAGCGTGCTTCTCGGCTTCGCTTCGCATTTCTTATATAGTCTTCCTCAAGAAAATCTGCATTCGTGCTCACGAATGTTTTCTTGTCGGTTGGACTATAAAAGATGTATCATTTCGTTCCCTTGGGATATCCTACAAAAATGCATAATTCTAATCGACTGACCAACTTGCCTATCTTCGATCTAAGAACATATGACAGGCATCTCCATATCCTAAGGTGGCTTACAGATGACTTTCGTCCACTCTACCTTTCATATGGTGTACTAGGGATCGTCTTTGACGAAACTTGGTTCAGAATATATGTCATTCTTTCTAAGGCCGATCCTCAGAACGAATCTGAGAGTGATGAGTAACTCTTCATGTATCTAACTATATCCATCAGAGTTTGATTCATTATCTCTGACACACCATTGTGTTCTGGAATGTCAGATGGTGTAAGCTGAGAAAGAATACTTTCTTTCTTAAGAAAGACTTCAAACACTCCTAGTAAGTACTCTTCACCACGATCGGATCGTGGTGTTTTGATTTGTTCTCTAATTACTTATCAACCACAACCTTGTACTCTTTGAACTTTTTAAAGGTTAAAGTGTTTTGGCGCAATAGATAAACATGTTAGAAACGTGTGTAGTGATCATTGAAGGTTACAAAATATTCATAACCTCATCTTGTTTAGATATTCAATGGTCAACATACATCACTATGTACAAGTTTAAGGCATTGAGAGTGGCTCTTTCACCATTCGCTGAAAATGTCTCTTGGTCATTTTGCCTTCTACATAGGATTCATATGTGAATAGTGATCACACACTTAAAGTTTGTAATAGATCATCATTTGTAAGTCTTTTAATCTTGTCTAGACTAATGTGACCAAGTCGCAAGTGCCACAAGTAGGCAACTGTAGGAGGGGTGAGAGGAACTCTTTTATGCTCTATCTAACACTTAGCTTAGGTTAGGTTTGCAACTCTTTTATATTAATTATAGAATTTACTCATATACATCTATATGATAAAACCGAAATTTACATCCCTTGCACTGCAATATATGATCTTTACATCTCCCCTAGAGTCAAGATTGTGTCCAAATTCATCAATTCAAATTGATAAATCAAATTGAACCCTATCAATTAATTTATTAAGTTCTTTTATTTACTAATTATCTAATAATTAGAAAATAAAAAAGTTGATTAAATTGAAAATTAATTTTGGTTTTCACTAGTTTAGTGATGACACTCACATATGAGTTCGGAAAGTGTACGTTAGTTCAAAATACATTTTTGGTACAACTGACGTTGTTTCTCATTTATGTCCTTATGAACTACTTTTGAGACTGAATAAATCCACATTAATAAAGCTTTGAGATTCAAATACCCGATTAATTTATCTCCATAAATTCTCAACATATTTAATTCTGACATCATATGACTCCGCTATAGGTCTAATGCTGAATCAACTTTCGATTCATGCGTGCTACATTTTTTTTGTGCAAACAAACATTTTCATTTCATGGTTCATAGAATATTTTATGATATTACCCTTCGTGAATATCATTTATCAAGAGTGAGATGTAAAATTACCGGATTTGATAGATGGGCTTGTTCTCATTGTGGTGGTAGACCTTATAACATAATGACTACCAACATCACCGAATGCATGAATAACATACTAAAGGATGCTAGATCCCTCCCAATAACAAGTTCAATAGAAAATTTGCGTGATTTGATGCAACTGTAGTAATATCAACGTCGAACACTGCTTGTGAGATGCACACACAGATGACCTAATTGTGTGAGAAGGAGCTTAAAAAGAATCATGATGTTTCTCGCAGACTTCCAGTGGTTGCCTAATATATTTATAAGTTTTGTGTAAGTACTAGGTATGGAGATCATGTTGTGAACTTGTATAAAAAATATGCACTTGTCGTGAATTTGATCTAGACCAATACCCTTATGCACATGCATTAACTTGTTGTCGACAACGCAACATATCTATTTACAACTTATGCTCGAATTATTATAAGGTTGAGGCACTAGTGGAAGCTTACGCATAAACAATTCACCCTCTTAGAGATCCTACAGACTGGACTATCAGTGATGAGGTGAGAGAAAGAATTGTCTTACCTCTATGATGAGATGGTCTAGTGGGAGGCCCATGGTAAACAGATTATCGTCTAGAGTTGAGGATGTACAACCAAATAAATGTGGTTGATGTGGTTTACGCGGACACAATAGACAGACATGCAAACATCTTATCCCCTTCACATGTGTGATGAATTACAACAATGCACATAAGCTTGCATGTATACTGTATGTATTTTATCAAATATATTTTGTATGAATTATGTATTGATATTGTATTTATTTTTATCCACCTAAGTAGTTATTTGTTTTGCTTAGTAAGCAAACAAATGCAAATTGCATATATTCGATGATGACTTGAAGGGTTCAAGTAGTGATTGATGACTACTTGAACCCTTCAAGTAGTCATATTGTCTATGAATAAATCACTGTAGGATATAAAAATGATTACTTGAAGGGTTGAAGTAGTGGTTTATGACTACTTGAACCCTTCAAGTAGTCACATTGTCTCTGGATAAATCACTACAGGATACAAAAATGACTAGTTGAAGGGTTCAAGTAGTCAAAAAAGACTTGAAGAGTTGAAAGATTCAAGTAGTATTTTTCTACTACTTAAAGAGTTCAAGTAGTAAAAAAACTATTTGAACCCTTCAAATATTCATATTGTTTGTTGTTGTCAGTTTATACGGAGAGAATGTAACTACTTGTAGGGTTCAAGTAATCTTTTTTACTACTTGAAGTGTTTAAGTAATCAAAAAAATTACTTGAACTCTTTAAGTAACAAACTTATTTCATGCAGTGATTTATACAGAGAGCATGTAACTACTTGAATTATTCAAGTAGTCATTTTGACTACTTGAACCATTCACGTAGTCTTATTATTTATTGCAGTCAGTTTATACTGAGCGCATGTAACTACTTGAGAGATTTAAGTAGTTATATTGTTTATTAGATATATTTGTTGATTGGAATTCAAGAAATTATAAACTGATGAGGGGTTCAAGATTGATTACTGTGTGGATGGTGCCAATTTATGTGTTTAGATTGCTCATTAACAAAAGACAAAAATGATTACTTAAAGGGTCCAAATAGTATTTTATGACTACTTGAATAATTCAAGTAGTCACATGATGTCTGTATAAACTGACAGCAACAAGAAAAGTGTTCATAGTTTTGCAAGACCTTCAGAAGGAGATGTACGACAAAAAAAGTTCACAGCTAACTTTTTACGTGGGATGAGTTTATGCCTTAAACCAAGGCCTCCAAAAATTTTAAGGCAAAAATACCACAATCGAACCTACAAAACAAAAGTAAAATAAATCATATGTCCTTCTTCCACGAATTAAGGTTATTTATAGTAGAACAAAGCTTGCTCTTTCCTTTGATGAGGAACCTTGACATGAGTTAAAGTCCACTCGTCAAGTACCTTATGAATTTATTTTCTATCTTCATAAAAGTTCATACGTTCTAGTACACGATGGAGTATATGGGTGAACGATCACATTAGTGGATGAAGGTGGCCTCGTTGAGTGGTGTTGTTCATTGAATTATAGACTTTGACAGCTTGTTCATTGAGATCCAACTCCATGGTTATCTAGTGAGAGATTTGTTCACGTTCGTAACAAACAAAACCTATACAATAGTATTTCAACAAATTTTGCATAAAATAACATCTAAAGGAAATAATTTGAAAAATGTGTAAAAGTTCATACTCGATTACAAGAATCTCAAGCTCTTCTGAAATGTGGTCTCAACCCGACTATATAAGCTCACAATAGGTCATTGTCTTCTAATGCAAATCCGGATGGATTAGCATTAAATAGTTCACATCTACCAGACATGTTAGCCTACTTTTGAGGCCAGCGAATTGATCATTATAACATAGGCCAAAAAATAAAAGAGAAATAAGGGCTACACAAGACGAAAAACTAGGGCAGCGCTATGGTGCGAGGACAAATAGAGCAAAGACTGACGGTGAGGCATCTTTCATAAAGTGGGTGGAAGAAGCGAGGTAGAGGAATTGGTCGACTCATCAGGCCTATGACCTAAAGAGTGCAGGTTCGAATCTTGACTAAGTTCGCAATGAATTTGTACTTTGATAAAAATCTAAAAGCTTACCTGAAAAATAACATCAGAAATTTTGATTCGTAGATCTAGGTGGAAATGGTGAAGACCCCTCCAAATTTTGAGCGAGTGCTCATCAATATACTGCCAACAAAATAAGGTAAAAATGTGTTATATGTTGAAGAACAGAGAACATGATACTACTTGAAGGGTTCAAGTAGTTAAAAATGACTATTTGAACCTTTCAAGTAGTCTCATGCCCACTGGATTACTTAATGCAGGAATAATAAATAAATATTTGATGGGTTCAAGTAGTCAAAAGACACTACTTGAACTCTTCAAGTAGTCTCATAATCACTAAATACCTTAATGCATGAATAAAAAATAACTACTTGAAGGGTTCAAGTAGTCATAAAATACTACTTGAACCCTTCAAGTAATCTCATGTGCCCATTGGATTAGTTAACGCAGGAATAATAAATAACTATTTGACGGGTTCAAGTAGTCAAAAGACACTACTTGAACTCTTCAAGTAGTCCCATGCTCACAAGATAAACTAATGCATGAATAAAAAATAACTACTTGAAGGGTTTAAATAGTCATAAAACACTACTTGAACCATTCAAGTAGTTTCATGCCCACTAGATTATTTAATGCAGGAATAATAAATAATTACTTGACGGGTTCAAGTAGTCAAAAGACACTACTTGAACCCTTCAAGTAGTCTCATGCTCATTGGATAACTTAATGCATGAATAAAAATAATCTTTTGAAGGGTTCAAGTAGTCATAAAACACTACTTGAACCCTTCAAGTAATATCATGCCCACTGGATTACTTAATGCAGTAATAATAAATAACTACTTGACAGGTTCAAGTAGTCAATAGACACTACTTGAACCCTTCAAGTAGTCTCATACTCATTGAATAACTTAATACAGGAATAAAAAATAACTACTTAAAGTGTTCAAGTAGTCATAAAACACTACTGCATAACATAACAAAATTCTAATTAGTTGAATTCTAAATTAATTAAATACGAACCTCTGATTCCAACCATTCAACTGGATTCACAAGTGTGTAGAAGAACTTCTTACGAACAGTTGTCATGCTAAGTTGGATGATAGTCCTACAAAACAAAACATATATGTACAATCATCTAACCTTCTTTTAAATAAACAAAACATATATATACATAATTTCAGGAAATTACCTGTCATCAACGGAGTCATACCACTGGTCAAATGTTTTATCATCTTCTTCAAGAATTTCATCAAAGGGTTTGAATGGTAGTGAGTGGGCGTCTTTATCAAATTATTCCATCCAACGTTGTTTTGTTGTTAGATCTGAAGGAAGGTGCTTTCTTTTTCCTAACTCCCCAAACACCTTTACAACGTTAGATTGTGAAAGTGACTATTCCACTTCTGAGTCAGCCTCCTGAGAAGGTATCTCTACCATGATTTATTTATACATAAAAAAACACTTGATTGCTTACTGAAGGTCTAGAGTAGTTAGATACAATTACTTGAATCATTCAAGTAGTGAAAAAAATGACTACTTGAAGGGTTCAAGTAGTCAGATATAATTACTTGAGTTCTTCAAGTAGTCACATGTTCTGATTTTCAGAAATAAATTACTACTTGAAGGGTTCAAGTAATCAGATACAGCTACTTGAACCCCTCAAGTAGTAAACAAATCACTACTTGAAGGGTTCAAGTTTTCTGATACAACTAGTTGAACCCTTCAAGTAGTACTTGTTTTGACTTGCATGATCAAAATCAGTTCTTGAATGGTTCAAGTAGTCAGATACAACTACTTAAATCATTCAAGTAGTTACTTATTTTGACTTTCAGGATCAAAATCACTACTTAAAGGGTTCAATTAGTCAAATATATGACCTTCAAGTAGTGACTTGTTTTGACTTCCAGATATTGTAGTCTATATGAGTACTTGAAGGGATCAAGTAGTTTTAAAAAGCTATTTGAATTCTTTAAGTAACCAATATATTCAAATGGTTATCACAAGCATCTATCACAAACATCAAGCAATCCAGACATGTAGAAGGTTGTTACAATCATCAAGAGGGACAATATAATCCTAGAAGATTTTCTCCTGACCCTAAAACAGTAAAAGTCCCAATTTCTAAAACCCTAGACAATATTTTTCACCAAACTTCTAGTAAGAATAACAAAAGAAAAATAAATAGACTCTAAGTCCTTTTTTGCGTAAAAAAAGAGAAGAATGAGTACCTGAGTTTGTTGGTAAGTGGGTATCGTGCCGGAGTGCTCTGAAAGCAGACGAAGAAGAAGAAGAAGAGGAGGAGGAGGAGGAGGAGGAGGAGGAGGAGGAGGAGGAGGAGGAAGAAGAAGAGGAGGAAGAAGAAGAAGAGGAGGAAGAAGAAGAAGAAGAAGAAGAAGAAGAAGAAGAAGAAGAAGAAGAAGAGGAAGAAGAGGAAGAAGAAGTAGAGGAAGAAGAAGAAGAAGAAGAAGAAGAAGAAGAAGAAGAAGAAGAAGAAGAAGAAGAAGAGGAAGAAGAAGAGGAAAAAGATAGAGACGGTCTCGCCGAAGAAGATTATAGAGGAAGAAGATAACAAATGAGCGCAAACCCAAGGAAGAGACGCGAAGAAGGAATGTGAAAGAGCAAGTAACCATCTAATCCTATTTGATGTGTAACTGTCTTGGGCATTGTGTGAACAATGAGTTTTATTTGATTTAGTGGGTCATGGGTATAAAATTCTGAGTTTTAGAAAAGGGATATAAAAATCCTATGAAAAAATGGGAAGGGTGTATTTATCCAAATAACCCTTAGCTACTTGCTTGGAGCAAGTCAATTTTATCTTATGGTTTATCAATTTTTGTAGAATGGTAAAAGCTATTTGCTCTGAGCAAGTAAGAAATATAATTTACTTGCTCACGACAAGTAGATTTTTGCACATGATATTTTTTATTTTTCAGAATCGCATAAACTACTTGCTTCGAGCAAGTAGAGTATATTAGCTACTTGCTTGGAGCAAGTCGTTTTTACCTTATGGTTTATTAATTTTTTGAGAATGACAGAAGCTACTTGCTCTGAGCAAGTAAGAAATATGATCTACTTGCCCACGGCAAGTAGATTTTGTACCTGATTTGTTTAATTTTTCATGATAGCATTAACCACTTGCTTCGAGTAAGTAGAGTACATTAGCTATTTGGTTGGAGAAAGTTTTTTTTGCATTATCTCCACAACAAAAAATGCATTCACCCATTTTGAACTAAATCGAATTTTGAACATTCAAATTCTATTTAAAATACAATCCATGCCACTATTAGATTAACGTCTAACTATCAAATATTCGAGTATATTTATTTGAGCACTCTATTATATAAATAGAAACACTACATCTTAAAAACAGCCCATCACCACATCTCAAGAAATGTCTAAAACAACACGTAGAGAACATGAGTTTATGTTGATTAATTTAACTTTTGTTTAATATTCTCTATTGCTTTTATTGAGTAAACTTTAGTACGAACAAATTTGGTTGACTCCACTATCAATATGAGCTTGAGAGTCATTTTCTACATGCAAATAAATCAATAATTAATACTTTAAATAACTAATGATGATTATGTGCTATTAATTTGCACTTCATAGAATACGTTCAAATTGAGCAAACAAGTACAATGGGCAAAGGATCATAACTCAAGTTCACTTAAAGGTGGGAAAAACTATTTAAACTTCAAGTATAAATGAAATTTTTAATATCACACTCATATGAATCCTTGAATAAGACCATACATTATCTTAAACTTGGCAAAGCATTTTGCAACAAACTCTATGCAAACCTAGAATCCAATAAATAGCTATTCACCCTCAATAAATAACTTTTCACCCTCCATAGATAAAATATTATCATCATCCCACGAATTTTTCATGCATCATTTCACAATAAATTAGCAAATAAAGTTAAGACTTGAAATTTCAAGTATTATATCATTTTCTAACTGAATCGAATATTCAAAAATTCACAATTTACTTAGAATACAATTCATTCTACTCTTAGATTTCTAACACATTAGTTCATCAATTATGAAACTTCTAAGTCTATTCATCGTAGATATTAGCTTCATACTTAATTCAAACAATCCACAAGTCTCAAAATTTACATAATAGTTTAACAAATGTACGAAATATCAAACGAAAACACCAAAATATTAATGTTCCATCATCACCTTAGAAGTAGAAGAGGTTAACTACAAACAATATAGTCCAAAACTTGTTTCTCTTCCTTTTCTCACTCGAATCCTACTGTCCTCCCAAATCCAACCAAGGAGTTATAATTAGAACATCAAGGTAATAAGAAATAACAAAATCAAACTCAACTCACCTAACAATGGAGCCCAAAACACTCTCACATTTCCTCCTCTTCTTAGAACCAAAACATAAATGCAAAGCTTGACATTGTCGAGTACTATATATATCAAAATTGTTCTAGAAAATGAAGGAACCGAAGTTGGAAACTCTTAAACCATTTTGAAAACTATCATTGAATAAGTTTGATATAAAATAAGAGGAATTAACATAAAATTTCATGATTAACACCACTAATATAGTCCAAATATACACATAAAACTAGGGGTGTTGAATGAAAAATCTTTCAAACACGATCAAGCATAAGTTTTATTCTCATGATTTTATATTGTAAACTATAATTCTGAAAGATTAAGATGTTTGCAATTTCACGTGCATTCTCATAAGTCAGCTCAACACTAAATTTTTGAAATTTACATTATAGAATCCAAGTCTCAACAGAGTAAACATAAAAGCCTCTTTCACAATTTATAAAAGCAAGCAAGATCCACAAAAATTGTATAAAAAATCCAGCTTCACAATCTTACCCAAATGCATTAAGCTTCAAAATCAGAGTGAAGTGGTTGTGAGAGGTGTCACGAAATGATTGCAAAAGCCTCTGGCAAGGGAAGTGGTCGTGAGCAGTGGTGTGGATTTGAGTTGGAGTGGTGGCGTGATTGCTATTCAACTGATTAAAATCAAACGAGAACTGGAGAGAGAGAAAGTGGGAAACTAAAACAGTTGTCTCCGTTGATCCTAGAGTTCATCGCCACCTTTGAGACTTGCAATGGAGAGGCAACGAACATAGAGAGAAAGAGATGAGAGAGAGAAAATAGAAGAGAGTGGTTGATAATAAGAAAGAGTGGGCTTGATAGACTTTTCACACATCGTTTTAGACCAAATTTCTGATTTTTTAAAACTTGATCCATTTTCCTGAACGTGGTTTCAAATGGCCCTGTTTTTCAAAAAAATCCTCTCACGTTACAATATTTATTACATCATTATAATATTCAACATCATATGCTATATCGTATAACTCATATATATCTTTTGAAAATCATTTTTATATAATTTTTTTATAGAATACAAATAATTATGTAATATTTAAATTTAGATGTGAGTCACGTGTACGAATGTCATATCAAATTTGGAACACGCATCGTGTGTGTTAATGAGTCGTCTCTTACACTTGAAGGTGATAATACCAATGTGTGAGTCCTCAATGAAAAACATCTTATGCTTAAGTTTGTGAGCTCAATGTAATTTAGTAGAATCCCATTAAGGCCAAGTTGGACTTGCCTATATGATCTATTTATAGTGTAGGAGGTTTGATTAACAGTGACCTTAATTTGACATGTGACAGAATCCTTAAATCTTATTGGATGAATGAATCATCATATTTAGTATGATTGGACCTACCTAGCAAAAAGTAAACATTTTTGACAAGGCATGTAATGATTGGTGGCAAGATTTCAACGAATACATTCGTCAAAGGCCACATGGAAGATTCCTTGTAGCCTAATGATAATGTTGAAGCAGAGTATAAGGAGCCCTTCAGTTGAGGTGATATCGAGTTGGGATCATCGAACTGGATATAAATTAATATTCGACTTAACCTATTTTAAGGTGTTCAAATGTTTATTTACTATCATCAGCTCTAGTCTTGGACACGTGGCACACATGTAGAAGTCTTCTAAAACTCCTCTTAATCACTGTAGAAGGAACATTATAAATTAGCGACCAAAGCAAAAACAAGCAGGATCTTCTCCCTTCTATGAGCGTGAGTTCACCTATGTTCCAGAAGATCCGAGGGACTGGGCGCATGAACTCTGAGTACCGGGGAAGGTCGTACCAGAACCCAGAAACTACGAACCAACTGGCCTTCCAATCCTTATACCTGGATGAGATTTTGCTCACGATCCATTCACCCCTCCAATACGACTACTAATATAGTATCAGCTCAAGCCACAAGAAGGCGCCCCTTCGACCTTACACTTAAGGGGAGACCTCAACTGCAATGTAAAGTCAAGTTCGTCCATGAGTTAATCATATTTTTATTATATCTCATATANTATATTTAACTTATAAATAATACATGACTATTTTTAGCCGTATATTTAGCATAAAATAAATATATAATTGTTTAAAATATAGTATTTTTTATTATTATTTAAATAATGGAGGAATGAGAATAGAAGTTATGCTCAAACTAGCTTAGTTATTAACTTAATTAATTTGAAAATGACTGTTGCGAGTATTCCCTAACTACCAATGACATGACACAACGTGTCATGTCGCGCCAAAGGGTTTTACACTAGGAAAAGGAATTAGGGGCCTTGGCTCCCAAAGGGAGAAAGTTTACCTAGCCAGGTCAGTCTCCAAGGAGCTCAAGCTGTACTAACCAGGACAGACTAAGAACAATGTGAAGGAGGCCCGCTACAAGGGCTCAGCTAGTCCTGCGTTAGCACCATCATTACATGTTGAAAGTAGTATTCCATGTGGCATCCTCTTATTTGAGACATACATCAGTCGGGTTCAATCACCATGATGAAAGGTCAAGTCAGCCTCAATCAGTCGCATCAACCACGTGTGGCACGACTGGGGGCATATCGACATTGAATGTGTATTCCTTAATGTCAGCTCGGAGGACAAAGGCATTAAATGTCGCCCCCACCACGTCAAATCGAAGAAGAACTGCTACATCATCGAAGCTTCTTCAACATGCATCCTTCTTCAAGGTTTCGGGTATAAATACCCAATCTACTCTAGAAGGAGGTAAGCAACTCTCTCCTAAGGAAAATTCTGCCAAAATTACTCTAGGATACTGACTTAGACATCGGAGACCCTTAGATGAGAAAACCAAGAGGATTCTTTGTTTGTGTTTTGTAGAATTCTTAGGCCAAGAGGATTTTCACGTGAAGAGGAGGTTGCATGTAACATTACTGTTGCGATTTTCAACATCAACAATGACTAAAAATCATAAAATCTTACTAGAATAGTTAAATGATACAATTACTAAATGTTCATTGCCACTTGGCCAACCCCATGATTTCACCTTCATATTTCTCTCTCTCGTGGCAACCGCCGATTCGGCTCGTGAAACCGGTCAGTTATAATCCGGTCTGGCCCGACCAGTTATACGCCAAGTCTTGAACAGCACTGTGCCGGTTAAGGCCCGCGGGCCAGGTCCGGGCCATCAGGGGCCTTGTCTTCAAGGCCTATGGCCTAGCCCTGAACCGGCCCGGCCCGTGAATCTATTTTTTGTCTAAAAGATTGAACAATTATGCATGTAGTGAAGTTTGAACCTTTGATATCTCCATTATAAATCACACAATTTACCAATAGATCAAGATAATTTTTGTTAAATATATTGTTTAAAATATATTCTTATTATCTGTTAACACATTTTATTGAAATTTCAAACAATATACTTTTGCATTAAACGTATTTAATTAAATAAAAAATAATATTTTTCATTTACGTGAATCTTTTATTCAATGAAAAATTGGATTCATGAAAACTTTAATAAATATTGGTTTAATATTCCTAATATTTTTTGTTCTATTAATGAACATGAATTATAAATTAGTTATTAATTATTTATTATACTTTTAGATTTTACGTAAATATGAATATCATTAGTTTATGAATTTAATAAATAAAATAATTATTTTACTTATTATTACAAATTTTTCTATTTAGATTTTAAAGTAATCAAATAAAATAATTATAAGAAAGTAACATGACTTTCGTATATCTTTGTGGTAATCTATATACTTCATTTATTCCTCACCAAGGTTCAACTCTCCCTATTTACATTTTTTAGAATTAAATCACATTAAAGGAAATGAATACAGACCGAATCGGTTATTTAACCGAGACCGGCCTGTGGCCCAACTCGTGAACCGGTCAGGTTGACCCGGTTGTCACCCCTAGTCATGTTTCATACATGTCTTGTACAAGAGAACTATCAGTTACGAGTTTATGTGAATATTTAAAAATTTATATCATATTTGAAGTGATTCTAAACCACTCATGTTCACCAAGTAATGTGTTATAATTATTAACACATACGTGTTCACTTAATTCTCATAGAAAAGGATTCTGTAAAATTTGATCGAAATGATCATTTTAGTTGTTTACTATGACTTTAGAATTCGATTCCAAGTGAGTCTCATATCTTGATCAGAATTGATTTCGTTAATTGCTTGGAATGAGATTTTTAACAAATATGTGGTAATATAATTCCACATTTTTTATTCATTTAGAATGCAATATGAAAAATCCATCTTGCCATCAAAATAATTAATAAAAAAATAATACTTATTTATCTTGAATGACATTTTAATAATGTTATATACTTTGATTCTAATAACTTAATCTAGTAAACACAAACAATCATTTTTATTTTCAATAATCTTATTCATGATTCTGATTTCTTAAACGCATTCATCTGAATCCAAATTATAATTACTGACCATCACATTCTTCATCTAATTCCAAAAGAAACCAATTCTGCACTTCATCCAATTGCAAATACGAGTAAACGAGTTATCATACAATCAAACATGTCAGAAGTGGATGTATCTCCCGAGTTTTCCACTATCGAAGCTACCTGGTGAGACCCCTTGTTTTGACTGTGCTCGATTGCTTAGAGAGATTTGATCAGATCGAAGTTGCTTGGTACGTTGGTTGATTGATTTGTGACAAATGACGCTGCATCTCATAGGCTCTACCTTGCCGAGGCTACCTAGTGAAGTCTCTTGTTTGGCCATTGGATTGTTCTTGTTTTGGTTATTCATTTTCTGGACGATTAGACTCATTAGTGTGGTTGATCTGCGGTGCACCTTGATTTTTCTAACACTAGATGCCAGGTTTGATAGCGTTGATTGATAGTTGGGTTATTTATGTTTTTTCTAATTTGGTATAGCTTTCTACTTTCGGTTGGATCTATGCGATTCCCAAGTATAATTTTTGTATTGTATCCTTTCTTCAATACTTGCGTTTCTGTCATGTGCACTTCATGTGTAGCATTATTGCTCGTTGTTTGTTGATCTAACTCTAAGCTTAACATTATAATATTTATTGTATACCTGAGGCATACCCTTGTATAAGTGTAATTCTTTTGGTTAATATATTTTTACATTTGACAAAAAAAAAAACTTTGAACCTCAAAGATGAGGAAAACTAAAAAGAAACAAAATAGAAGTCAAGTACATTGAACAGAATATAAAACTTCGATTTCTATAGTTACTTCTTCCTCTTCACTTCAATGAAGCAAATTAGGAACGAGAAGTGGGAACTACCCATTCCACAACTCAAGTGACGAACATGAAAAGATGGAAAAGACCATTCCCAGTCTCTTGTACGGACCCATGCATAAGCATGTAAGAAATACATCGTGAAATGAGAAATCTTATGCCCTCGACATTGCAAAATGCTTACTTTTCACAAAGCTTCCTAATAAATGTTGATATTTCAACGACTCGACACAGATAGTCGATTCCCCATACAAGTACTTATGAAGTTGCCGATACAAGCCATCCTACCCCCAATTTCATTAGAATTTATAACTCCACAAAAAATCAACACAGATAATCACTTAACTAAGTTCCACTCAAGATTTCTCTGAAAGAGCTGGGACTTGACTTAATTTCACCATCAGAGCAAGGTAATACTTGTTGGGAGCAGAATAAACAAGTAAGCTTTCATTTCCCTAAAAAAAATAAAAAATAATTTGTTTCCTTTCACATGAGAGAGAGAGAGAGAGAGAGAGAGAGAGAGAGAGAGAGAGAGAGAGATGTCATCACTACCTTGACCATTGAACAAGCTTCATGCAACTCCAAGTGAACTTTCCCTAGCTCAAGACTCAGCTAGGCCTATCTAGATTCATCCAACGCAAACCGTTGTAGGTAGGTAGTATACGTATTCTACAATTTCGATTGAAACTTGTAACTTGATCTAAAAATATTACCAGGAAACCCCAGGTCCGTTTGTCATTGCTTGAGCTTCGGCCAGAGAAACAGCCATGGCCAGCATCATCTGCTCCTCAAAACTCTCAGGTAAGATTGTTTCAGTGGTTGCTCTAATACTTCCGTCTGTGTCATCCGATGGAGGTAAAGCATTTAAGACACCATTATCTTCTGTTGCATCAGAGCTTGCATAGCTCGTCCCGGCTTCAGCCACATCTGATGATCCACGGTCCATATTCCACTCTCCATCACTCCTCATCAATCCTATCCTACTATCATCAGCTAACGGCTCTATAGAGGTTGTTTGTACAGGTGGATATATATTCGAGTCCACATTCATACGGTTGTAAAATCTGCTAGCTACAGGAAGCATATTAAAGGATGATGAATCTCCTCCATCTGGGTTCACAGAAGATTCTCCGCCTGTTTGTTGATGCTCTGCAAGGGCAGCAATTGCACAAGCAAGACCTCCGGATGGAGATGATGAAGATGAACCAGTAACTGGAGCCATGGAAGGAGACACATACTGACCTTCTCTGGAATATCTTTCGGGAAGAGCAACATCATTATAAGATGGATCTTTATGCCTGCCTTTCTCCTGTATGTATTAGTTTTATTAATTGAAAAAAAAAACAATTAAATGAAGACAACAGCAAAGGTAAAATAGATTTTGATTTCAGAGCAACACTCCAACTGCTCCAAATTGGAAATTCAACAACGCTTTTATTAACCTTTTTATTACGGACACCGACTCTAGTGGATGTACTTGAACAGCATTTACATGCCAACCAGACATCACTTAATGTTTCATATCCCAGTGTAAGTCTGACAGTACAGCTGACAACAAATGCAACCAAGCTTGAGTTCAGTGAAAATGCCAAAGTATCATTAGAACAGTTCGACTCTTTTCTGAGGGGGTGAAACCCACCGATTATCCATGACTTCAATGAAAATACTGAATTGTCATTCATATTTTTTAACACCCTACCATGGGTTCCTATCATAGTATATCCTAATAGCCTATCTGAGGGGGTGAAAACCACCGATTATCCATGACTTCAATGAAAATACCGGATTGTCATTCATATTTTTGAACACCCTACCGAGCTCCCCTATCATGGGTTCCTATCCTAGTATATCCTAATAGCCTATCTGGCTTAAAAAATGGTATCCGATAGACCCTACCCTCCAACAGAAATGCTATTCATAAAAGAAGATGCTTATGGTTCACTTTCCACAACTAGATATGTGAATGGCAGCAGCCACCAAAACAGGACTTCATTTTTCATACCCTGTATATCAGTAAACTGACCAAAATGACTAACACTATGTCAAAATTAAGCATATCTCAGCTTTACAAACCAACCCCCCCCNNCCCCCCCCCCCCCCCAAAATAAAAACGGAAATTTGAGAGAGAGAAAGGTAAGTTGGTGATGGTAAACGAGATGTTAAACTAACACTACCATTGACATTCAAGTTCTCCGGGAAATCAAAACTAGAATTTCCTAGGTTGAAGAAAGATCTAAACGAACTTTCTTGAGCTAATGCCATGATTCAATCAGAAGGCGATATGACTGATGAAAAAATCTCAAGGCCTTCATAAAAAATCATGATGCCCATATTCAAGGTACAAGTGAGCCATTTGGTAAATGGGGAATATATGGATAGTATTGGGGAAGTATTGTAGTTTTGAATAATTGAGGTTTTCTTGTCCTCTTTTGTAATTCCTTTTAATATAAAATGAAAATATTTGTTCTTATAAAAAAAGTTACAAGTGAACCCAATCGCTATAATATACACTAAAGCAATTAAAATAAGAAACTTTAGTCACTAGTATGTAAGATATCCTAACAATTTCCCTATCTACTTAAACGCTATAAAACCAATCCAGGTTAAGTTACATCATAGCTTCAATAGTAACCGCTTTGTAGTTAATTATCATGAACTCACTAGATGTAAACACATACCTGAATAGAAAGCCAAATTGCTTCCATAATCATTATGTCCTCAAGATCCAGATCAAAATCATCATCCCTGCAATTTCCAGCGTAGACTTCGTTATGAATTTGAAGTTACGTAAATTGAAATTTTATTATGAAAAAGAACACGAACAGATACCCTTAAGGGTGTAAAACTGACTAAACTTCGGGGGCTAAAACCACCCACAGGCTCCACAACCGTGTAATTCCAATTTGATTCAACAGTGTAGGGATTCATCCTAATCATGAAGCATATTCATATAATGATATAAATAGGAAAAAATCATTTTGCATCTAATTGGAGTTGAACTAATAATTAGAGTCTACACTCCATACATACAAAAACTTCTCTTTTGACAAATACCCTTGCGCCGTAACCACATGTTCCCCAAAGCATCGAATGATGAATGCAAATAACTACATGTTCCCAGAAGTCACAAGGAATGGAATAAGAATATTATTACAGCAGATTTTTTTGGTCTGTAAAACGTAAGATTGTATTAAACACAAAAGTCGTCAAAGGAAATAAAACCTTGAAGCCCCTAAACAGTATGAAGAAAAAACAAGCAACCCAATTTTTTCAGAAACCAAACCCGGGAAAAAGCAACCCAGGCATTCCCTTAGAACCCTAGAAAAGGAGCAAAACACTTAATAGCAGATTTAAATGCAAATTTGTTAAAGAGGATTGTGAATGCTGAATGCAGAGTCCCTAAAAATAGTTGATGACAAGTACAAAAGCTACATCACAAGCGTAGCAAGTAGAATGCAGACAGGCAAACTCTGGACACAAACATTAGATGAATAAATCCAAATTCCGAATTAATGTCATAAATCTCCTCACATGATTATGGATGTCCAAAATAAAAAATAACCAAGAACTTCATACAGCTTGCCAAGAAAAAGAAAATGCCGAGCTATCATATTCTTTAGGGAGTCACAAGAAATTTCCATGCCCACTTTCGGCCCAAACTAGTTGTATAATTCCTACATTACCATAAAGAAACAACAAATGGCGAGCCAAAAGGAAAGTAAACAAAAGAAAGATAGTTCATTAACAATTCATCAGAAGGTAGGTCAGTCATCGTTTCAGATACCATAGCTGAGCATATTGCAGATCAGATCCGAGCAACATATCATTTTCTTCATTCAGTCGCATCCTTTTTATCATTGCTCAGCAGAGCCTAAAGTATAAACCTCTACATGAACTGTTTTTATAGTGGTAACTGAATGATGCAATAATAAGCACTGTCAAAAACATATAGCAGCACATAATATAGTTCTAATCTTTGGGGTTCATTTTGAAATTGGATAAGAGGATAATATAAAATTAACTGGATAATTGGTGACAGGTAAATAAAGTTCATGAGTTCATTAATCATAGAAGAAGGAAAAGACGGGTATAAATAGAAGAACAAGTATCCTGACTGACATGCTACTCGAACTATCTTTCACAAAAATCAGAGATAAAGGAATACCTATTCGCCCTAATGGGTAAAGGCGGTGGAGGTGGCCTACTTGGGGTTGCACATGAATCCGGGAAACATACAATTTCATCATCTTCAGGAGGTTGAGAAGATGAAACTGGCAAAATAATAGCAGATATAAAATTGAAATGGTATAGTAAATGCTTATTGGCAGGAGAGATATAAGCATCCAAAGGGATTCCAAGAAAAAATAGCAGAAGAATACCCGCTAGTGAGTTGTCTTCAACATCCATTGAAGCCATATTTCTGCTCGAGGAGCTAAATTCATGTCGTTTCTGCACTCGCTCTTCTTCATCTTGTAGTTCCTTCTGACGCATCCTAATTTTTGCCTCTATAACACGTTGCTCTTCCTATGAGTTTATGGAAAGATTAAACAGTATTAAAGGGTCCATTTTCCAAAAGGAAAAGAAAATATCATCAGGCACATCCTGCAGAATCTCCCATGAAATTTAATACACAGAAAGTCAACCATGACGTATCAAGCCTTACAATTTGCTCCTGACCCTTCTCTTCCTTTGTTTTCACCCCCCGGTACTCCACAGCATAATTTGAGGTTTTGCAAAAAGGACACCTTATACTATTAAGAAACACAAGAATGAATAGCAACATTGATGAAAAACAGAGAAAACATCTTCACAAATGAAAGATGCAGATCACCGAATTCTATTTAAGGCATAACATCAAAGATGAAGGATACTGTGTAGGACGTGTTGAATTGGGAACTTTCATCTGCAGAAAACACTCTAAAAAGGGGGAAATATGAGATTACAAGCAATTATCATAAACAGCACATGTAAATTGCAAAGTAACCAATATTGCACCTGTGCAAATGCTTTTCAAGCAACATCTGGATCGGTTGAGACTTGGATAATACTAAAACAGGAAAATGACAAGACGGGGAATTAGAAAACTAACAAGATTCATGCACACCTGCAATAACAAACATCACTCAATTGACACCTAGAAACTAATCTACAGACTTGGAGATTCTTTCATAGGCAACTGGGCGAACAGCAATCTTATGATCATGGTCTATTATATGGAGAAGATGAAAGAAACGTCTATCTAATCTTTCAACTTGGAAAAGTTGTGGGTTCAGTTTAATCATTAGCCAATAAAATATCATATAGTGCATAAGACTAAGATATTATTTCTATGAGCTATGACTCTTTAAGTCCCAAATAAATGTAGTAGCAGAAAAGATAATAGAGAGAGACAAGTAACAAGAAAAGAAACTTCAAGTAGAGCATCAGGTGTCAAACCAGAAAGCAAATTGGGCATTCCTCAAGATCGCAAATGCATTCCTCATCTCCAGGATAGCAGGGAGCCAACTTTGATTCGAGTATGAGTTTTCTGAGCTTCTTATGATCAACGTCTTTATGGTTGTAAAGCCCCTGAGGCCTCGTGTACTTTTCATCAACCACCTGTCTCCTCCTACCAAGCTTATTACCCATGTAAAGGAAGTATTCTTCTACTTTGATTATTCTCCCACTTCTTTACTCGAATCAAACACTAAACCAGACTGGGAAACAACTGCCTCACAATTATTCATTTCCATAATCAAGGACTGAAATCGAGCAAATCTGAGCTGAATTGATCACATGATTGTGCATGATAAAAACTTGAAATTCTAGATAGCTCTATGTACCACAACACAATCAACACACCAGAGTAAACTTTGGGTTCTATTCCTGATCTATGCTGCTAATTGAACACCCTGAATCCTGCATGACAGAAAGACATATCAGTGAGACTCGATCAGTGACTGTTCAGCTTCAAATTTATATAATATGTTCAGAGACGGTTATAGAAAATCACAACTAGCTTCAGTTTTTAACATTGTGTATTGAATATGAAACCAAGAAGCACGATGAAAAAAGACAGAAGCAAAACCACGAAAGCAATTTGTTCAGCATAACCACTCTTTCTAGTTTAGAAAGAAAGATAAGACAAATGTAATGGAACGGTTGACATCAAATATGGCATCAAACACAAAACGGTTGTTTCAAAGATTGCGACAACTTACCATTAGCAAACGCACCAAAATTCTTCCCAGATGTTTGATTCCCAAATCCCCAAAAGTAATTGAGGTTACAACAAATACAATTACAATAACACTTCCCATCTGAATCTAATATCAAAATTGAACGCTAAAATACTATCAAGAACCCTAATTTTCTGTGCGTTGAAACACTGAGCTACAATCGACTGCCACTCACAGCTCAAACATTACAAGAAGCTAAAAACAGCGTGCATAATAGCAGAATAAGATGCCAATTTCACTTAGCTCCTCAGTACTACTAAACTTAAAAAAAATAGTAAATGGAGCAACTAATACAAAACATTACTACAACCATAATTCTCAACCATCGATGAAGAAAAAAAGAAAACAAGAAGAAGCAGAAAGAAAGAGCAAGCACAACAAAGAACAAAGAAGAAATGCAATCCACAAACCTCGAAACTCGCTGTGACGGAAAAAGATAACCTGCAGAGAGAGAGAGAGAGGACTCTCTTAGGCAGAGAACGGAGACCGAATGATTTTCAAAGAAGAAGACGAACACGATCAGGAGCTTCTTCTCTCTAAGGCAGAGAGAGAGGATTTTTTTCTGGATTTGTAATAAGAATAACAAATAAATTAAACGAAAATGATAAATATGTTTTTGTTTCTTTGGACTTGGTGCTCTTTCTTGATCCGACGGAAAAGTAGAGAGAGATGGAGAAGCAAGGCACGGGCGGTGGAGTATTAGGCGAGGAAAAGAATCATCATCATCACCATCCATCTATCCCCATCATCATCATCACCATCCATCCTCCATCTTCATCTTTCATCAACGTCATCTCAAAAGCGGCGACCGCCTCTCCTCTCTTCCTCCTTCCCCACGCGCTTTTACTCCCATGTGCTCTACAGTCACATTTGTATCATTGCAATAACATTTTTCCATTTTCTGGTTAGACAATTAAAAAATTAGTAAAACATGACCCAACAAAGTTTGATTTACGTGAATAAATTAGTAATTCATAGTGAACCATCAGTGTTTTCATGTCACAATTTCGAAAATTCAATCATTTTTACAAAAAATAATCTAGTGGCGATTTACTTGAACCACCGTTAAAACTTATATTTTTTTTATCATTTTTCGTTAAAAAAATATTAACTCAAATCCACAATGGTCTAAGTAAAACTTTAACTAATTGAGTATATTATGTGGTCTAATTTATGTCGTACCACAAGTCTACTTAATAAAAATGGATTGATTCTTGACAAGATGTACTAGTCTAACTTTTTTGCGTAAACATGTGATACAGACTAAATTATATTTTCTTAACTGTAAAGAAATTATTAATTCAACCAACGTCGAAACGAATCCAAATAACTAAATAACTGTTCATTGATGATTTAAATACTACATTGGGTTGATTTAGTTTTTTTTTCCTGAAACCTTCGTTTTGATTTCAGTTAGATTATGAACCAAACCATTCGATAAAGAATGAACACTGAGCGAGAACAATAATTATCTCATCCTTGTACACATAATTCTTTATTATATATTCAATACTTGATTGTGATTTCTTCTCAATTATTTAACAAAATTGAAACTACTAAGATGAATTTCTTTTCTAATATTAATTTGAAGTACAATAAAACTATAAACCCAAACCAAAAATATTTATCAGTTTCGTTAGATTGGTGTAAGTATAAATGGTTTGGTTTGAGTCACTCGATCACGAAATTGAGAAAAAAATTATCTAAACTAAACTAAATCGTCCAATGAACATTTGTGTCAACTAATCTTATAAGCGATCCACCATATTATTTTGGAATTCTTTATTTATGGTCATGTTTGTTGCTAAAATATTTAATTATGTTAAATGATAACGATGTTTAGAAGGTATTAGTTTAACTGGACGTCCTAATGCAACTTTATTTCCTCCAACATGGTTATCTAAAATACGTGTTTTGCTAAAATAGAGAGAAAATATCTTCTTTCTTGTTGAAAAGAAAAATATATTTTCTTCTTAAATTATTTGACTTATATTTTTTAAGAGTCTTAATTGATGCCGACAAAGGAATTAAATATAATTGCAATCACAGCTAATTAGTCATGTAATACGTTTTAATTTTCCTAATATTTTCCTTGATTAGGTGATGAAGTTAATTATTAATATTATATAAATAATATTAGTTTAGTTTTTTACTAAGTTCTTACGGGCTTAATATTCCTTGTATTACTTTTATTAAAAGAAAAAATTGGCAGAGGACGAACCAGTTAGTCCAGAGAGGGGTGATTTTTATCCTACAGGTCATTTTCGAATACCACTGTGTTTTTAAATTACGTTTTGTAGTTAATTCAGTCAGATTAGATTCTACTGATTTTGTACTGTATCGGAATGAACTATTTAATACCGTTGATGCAGGACTAATAAGAAAATTATGCAAATAATAGCACATGATTTCATAAATGTATGATTTCGGCTCGTTCTTTTGATTAAGATCTTGATTGCCATGTCTCCTCCATATGCTTGTATAACACAAAAACAAGAGCCAAGCAAGTACATTGGATGAGGAATCTTTTACTTATTTAACTGATAAATGTAGTATAATACGAGAATGTATATTTTAAGTTCGATACATCAGACTATTGCATAAATTTATATTTCAAATAGGTTATTCCATATCAGTTCACCAATCAGTCATGATCAATCATAATAAGTTATTAGTGTTGATAATTAGAAATCAACATTCCAGATCAATCATGATAGTATTATTATATTTGACTGAACACGAGACAACTTATTGGCATATGAGTTCTGCTCCTTAGTATAGGACCGTTAAAAATTGTTGACCAATGCACAATCCTTGACTCGTGTCTTAAGCTTAAAAGTGTTTCTAAATAAAGGTTTGCTTAATTGCTCTGCAGTAGTCAAGTACAATTATGCGTGTAAAGATGAAAATATAACCAAATAAATTATAATTATACACTTTAAATAATAATTTAGCCCTTTACATTTTCCTTGTTGTTTTGTGTTTGTCGATTACAAAGAAAAATGATAACATGGTGGTTATTAGTTTACCTATAAAAAATTAATTAATCACTATAAAAGCAATACCCTTTTAAATTACATCGATTTTTTTTAATTATTTTGTGAATAAATAACAAAAGAGTGGGGTTTGGTATAACAAAAGAGTCATTTTAGACTGATTAATTTCAAGTGATCAATTGATATGTCATTTATTTATAGGTTCGTGTTTTAAAATATATTAACGAGTGTTAAAATATTAACATATAAATGAGTGGCACATCACTTCATCACTAAAAATTGATTAGTTATTTAGTTGGTGTAGAACTACTCATAATAGAAAAGAATATAATGAACAACCAAATAATTTATTTCAGAATATTTTTATGATTTTTTAAGGAAAATAAATTTTATTCTACTGTAAACCGATTGCAAAAATTAAAATGTATATGCTATAAGATCAGTAAAAATACAACCGAACTGAATACAGTAGACCGACGAAACCATTAGAATTTACTAATGAGCGAGTAGGAAAAATTCAACACTACCATTTTAATGATCATTGAGATTTTTTAGGGGAGAGTGGGAAGGAGAGTTGATGTTATTTTGTGTTTGTTTGTGTAGAAAATGATAGTAAAATGGTGTTTAATTTGTTTAACCAATTGGTTAAGGAGGGTGTAACAATAGTTGGACAATGGACATGTCTTCTACCATATATATATATATATATTTGTAATCATAATATGATTGCAATCTTCTTAACCAATGTCTTAATCAATAATAGCAATTGACTATATAGTGCTACAGCGATATACTGATTAATTTATTAAATAAGTACAACTATAGTTTTGTTCAATCAAACAAGTTTCAAATTTCCTTTATGTATGACTTAGAAGCCATATTCCCTAAAACGATATATTCATTTTTCTATAAGTGATAACGTCAAGCTCTATAGTGAATCTAGAGCATACCTCCAACAAGTAGTTGATCAGTCTAAGGTGAACAGTAACACTGTGTCTACACTCAAATTTGGTGAATGTCAAACTGCCAATCTCTATACACATTGAACGATTCAAAGTAAAAACTTATCATATGAAAGTGGCTTTAAAGAGCACGTTTCTGACTGTTGTTACCAATTATTAAGCTTCGGCCTAAAGATGATAGCCTCCTCAAATTATGAACTGGTTCACCTCTCAAAATTATTGATAGACTTGATTTTAAAACCCAGACTGTGGATTAGAACATATCATCGATTTCAAAATACCATTTCATTCTTGAGCCATGAAATTAGATTCACGGTATTTTTAAATTGTGATGTTTATACTTTAATAATTCATTCTTTGAGTAAATATTTGTATGTGATGTGTAAATATTTATCTACTTGCGTGAATTGTCTGGATTTGAATTTACATTTATAGACATTGAAAATTTGGCTATTTTTGTAAACATATTTTTGTTTCTCGACTGATTCTCTAAAAACTATTCAATGGTCCGTTATTCGTAGTTCTTATCTAATCCATTAGAGAGAGATTAATTGAATAAGCATAAGAATAAGATTTAGGGTTCCCGGCGGAGCATGGTTTAGCCATAGACACAAAATTAGAATACAGCTATTTGTCGAGTGTTCTTTGCTCTTTCACTATAATTTCTAATGTAATTTTCCTACATTTTTGGCTAATGGCTAAAACAAATAAAAAATTACTCTTTTTTTATTAAAAAGATGAATATATTCAACCAAAAAAGTCCGACTACAGTAAGGGCATATCCTATGTATAAAAGACAAAATAAGGAGTAGCCTGACTAGGGATGTCGGTGGGGCGGGGCACCCCATCCCCCACATATCCCCATCCCCACTTTAATATATCAATCTCATCTCTGTCCCATTCTCCATTTACAGAGATACGGTCGAGGATGGGGAATCCCCACTAGTCAGGTTACCCACAGATGCCCCACAGGTTTTTCATCTTTCTTTAAGCTTGATATTTATGTGTAGAACTTCTCAACGATGGCCTTAAACGATGACAAACGTAAATATGCTGATAATAAATTAATGGTGATAAAAGAAACATTGAAGACAATTTATGCGAAAAAAATATATGAATCGTCCTATTTAATGTTTAAAATAGCTAGTGTAGTGTGAGATTAACAAAAATAGTGTTACGCTATGTTGTAACATAGAGTTATTTTTTTCAATATAATATAACTTTTTAAAAATATATATGTAAAAAATAAATGGGGTGGATAACAGGGTCGAGACTATTATATTTATCCCCGCCACATACCTGCGCATGTTTATTCATGATTACTCCATATCCGTCTCGTCACCCATTTATCCACTAAAACTCCAACTTTTAAAAAAATAATACAACTCACACTATACTGCAAACCGATGAGATAAACATTACAAAATAAATTGATCGGTTACACCGCACCTCAGATACAGAACGAAAACCGAAACTAGAAGAATTACACAGAACAAACCAAAGCAAAGGCAGACCTACACCTAGCCAGAACAAATCACACACTACCTAATCATCAACCTATCTAACCATCGTCTAACTGATAACCTCAACAAAAATCAAGGTATACAATACTAAGCTACCCAAATTTTATCTAAGTGCATAGATTCTTAGTAAACGATCATCCAAAACAGACAATGACTGATATCACATTGCGGCCAATAGAGGGCAATGACTGATATTTAATTTTAAGTTGAATAGTAATTATGTGTTTTTAAGAAAAAAAGATAGGACAAACATATCGAAAAAACTTTTTCTCAGCATCCATGCTTTTATATATAGTAGCATCAGGAACATTGGTATATGATTTGTTTTAAAGTTTTACATGCAAATATGACCTTTGTTGGGGGTGTAATCAATTTGATTCATCTCGGTTTAAAGGTCTGAATGGAACTGAATTGATTTATTTAGGTTTCGTTAAGTTGAACGGAACTGAACTGTTAATATAAATAAAACTGTACCGAGCTGAACCGTGAGTAAACGACTTGGTTCAGTTTGCTTATCAGTTTTGGATCACGGCTCAGCCTGTTTGGCAAGAATCTAAAGTTAGAGTTTTGAATGAAAACAAATTTTTGGATAGAGAGAGTGAATGAAAACATCCATTTACTCACATTAAATTTACCATATCAATTTGGTTGCCGAGAACCTAAAAGTCCCATAGAAACACGACGAAAAAAATGGAAAATGCCCTTCCAAATTTCCACATCAACGAATGAGACATCATTTTCTTCTCATTTCTGGAAAGAAAAACATGAAAAAGACTACCTCCATCATTAACCTCAAAAGATTGAGTTTATATTCGATCGATTTAAGGGTGGTACATCCTTCTATTTATACAAGAAAATGATGACTAAGTGATAATAAACCCTCCTTCTCCATTGCAAGCCTTGCGGAACGGCTAAGGTAGCAATCTTGCCATTTTAAGGGAATATTCCTATCTGAATCCCTTTTATGACCATCAAACTGATCTAACGACTCTCATTCGATCATACTCCTTTATCAACTCTTCGATCACTACAACAAAAAAGGCTATGATAGCGGCGAAAAAATGCTATCATAGGGTTTTCATAGCATTTTTTGTAACACCATGTCTGCCAACATTATGAAAACACCGACCCTACGATAGCATTTTTCAAACGTTGTCATAACCAATTTTAATAGCGTTTAAAAAACGCTATTGTAACCTTTAGACAGCTTTTTTTAAAAGCTATAGAAATGTTTTCATAGCCTTTTATAAATGCTATTATAAGCGTACCAACAATGGTATACTTTCTATAGCGTTTAAAAATGCTATTGTAACCTTTCTATTGTATTTTTTAAACGCTATTAAAGTGTGTCATTGCGTTTGATACGCTTATAACATCGTTTATAAAACACTATTGTAACCTTTGTATAACATTTTTAAATGCTATAGAAAGGTTACCAAATGCAATGAGACTTTCTATAGCGTTTAAAAAACGCTATAGAAAGTTTATAATAGCATTCAAAAAATGCTATAGAAAGGTTATAATAGCTTGTTTTAAACGCGATAGAAAGTATGTCATTGCCACTAGTACGCTTATAACAACGTTAAATAATGCTATTGTAACCTTTCTATAGCGTTTTTTAAACGCAATAGAAAGGTTACCAAGAGCAATCAGATACTTTCTATAGCATTTGAAAAATGCTATAAAAGGTTATAATAGCGTTTTTTAAACGCCATGAAACGTGTATGATAGCTTTTTTCAAAGTTGTTAAAAGCTTTCTATGGCGTTTTAAAAATGTTATTGTATGTCTAACCATATCATAATTGTATTTGTCTATTGTGCTTCTTAACGCTATTATATTCTCTTATAGAGTTTTAAAGGCTGTAAATAATTTACGCTAATGTATCAAACAAATAATATAAAGATCATCCATTAATTTAAAATATTTAATTAAATAAATTTACTAATAAAGATCCATATCAAATACAATATCAAACGTCCAATAAAACCCTACAAAAATATTCCAAAGTGATCATATCACATATTACAAATATTTTGAGTTGTACTAAATATCACATATACAAGTCAAAGTTTTCATCAAAGAACTTCCATGTCTTTCAGTTGAACTCATATTCCCCATCACTATGTGGAACCACGTACTATCTGAATTACTGTGTGTTTGTTGTGTTTTTGGTGGACCTATATGAAAAAATCGTTATAGTTCAATATCCACTTATAGACATATATATGACCTCTATAAAAGGCTATTTCTTGAAATTCTGATATGTTGATTTATAAGATTGTAATATAGATTGCAAAGCCCTATGTCTTGAAATACATACTTTCTGTGCATCTATGTTCTATCCTTGAAAATGCATATATAATAGCAAGTTAGTAAAACAACATAAGCAAATCCAACACAAATGCAAATCCAACATTTCAATCCACCCTTCAAAATTCAAATATCTATTTATAGGACAAAGCAAGTTCACCTAATATTAGTGATCATATTATAGGACAAAGCAAACTACACCCGAAATCTGCCAGACCAACGATACATTCAAAATTCAAACATCTCTTTAAATCATCCACGTTGCCTTGAAGATGTAAATTAAGGTTTAAAAATAAGGGAGAGAGAATAAGTCAAAAGCAAAGTTAAGACACCTAATTTGGTTTGTCCTATATATGAAATTATTATGAGCTTCACGATGCATTTCACTATCTACTCTTCTTTGCCCTGTCATTGTGACTAATACATACAACAACAATGAAGTAAGTCTCTTTTACTCACTCTAAGGGGGATGGTACTCAGCGCCAGCGGTGATCACTCACGGATCAATATTATTTTTCTCATTATTAAATATTCTTTATTAATATTAGATTATTACCAAGCAACCTTATTTCCTGAGGTAATTTCATTGTTAGAAATGCGAGAAATTGAATTATCAGCTATAAAGTATTAACATCGACGTTGACTATTTTGATTCACGCAGGAAGTCAGAGTTGTAAGTGTTTCTTAGTATGTCTGGTTGGCACTCTCTGCAACTAAAACAATCAACCTTTTTGTTCTACATGTATGCTTTCTTTCTTGTGCTGTTTTCCAGCAGCTTCTATTCTTCTCATTTGTTCAAATTATATGCACATGAATATGATTGATTCAAAAAACTACAAGGCAACTGCTAGCCTTCATACTCAGTTTTTTGGGTTATCTACCCATTAGAAATATCTAACTGAACATATATCAAAACCTTCAAAATTTAGAAATTACCAAAAGCACGCATAAATGCAAAGAAGCTACAAATTATTTGTTATTCCACACCTGCAGCCTAAAGGTTTAAGCAAATGTATCAAAACAAAAAAAAATTATCAAAGACAAAAATATAGTGACTCATTATAATTACTTTGGCCTGGCCTTATGCTGTTATTGTAGAATAAGACCATGCATGCTTTATTTTTAAAAAGGAAAGAAAAATGAGCTCACATTTCTAACTCTCACAACATTAATCATCATATGAGACACGTTGAACATAATATTCAAAATCTAAACTCACCAATATAAACAAATCCAACACAAATGCATATCAAACATTTCAATGCACATGGCTAGTACCCCCCAACATTTCAATCAAGTCCAGCATTTGTGTGATCTCATATTTCTACCTCCCACAATACTAATCATCATAAGAGAAAAGTTTAAAATAATATTCAAAATCCAAACTCACCAATATAAACAAATCCAACACAAGTTCAAGAAAACAAATGCAAATCCAACATTTCAATGCACATGGCTAACACCACCCCCTCGACATTTCAATCATGGCCAGTATTTATGTCAGCCCACATTTCTAACTCCCACAATACTAATCATCATATGAGAAAAGTTCAACATAGTATTCAAAATCCAAACTCACAAACATAAACAAATCCAACTCAACTGCAAGAACATAAATGCAAATCCAACATTTCAATGCACATGGCTAGCACACCCCCCCCCCCGGCGGCATTTCAATCTCCAACCCATTAAAATGCACACAATTTTCATCATCATATATATAATCACCACCACTTTTTTTCTTCCAATCTCAATTAACACCACTAATACAGCCAATAATCAAACTCAAATCAACCTAATTTCAATCATGCCAGTAAAATATCAACCAACAGTAGTTGAAAAAAAGTACTTACAATGGAACAATTCTATTAATAGACCATGCAACTGTGCTACATACTGCATCTTCAATATATTTCATTGAAACGTAGACCTCCATAAGTAAGATTCTGGTTTTGTTGCAACATCTATCCAAACTCTCATGGCATCAAGTCCAAGGGGTACATGATGAACAAAGTCTATTGGGTCACTTGAAGACCAACATCCTTCAACAACTACCTCATTTGATCCAATCGAATTTAATAACTTAAACTTTTTGACCAGCAAGTTATTATTCACACTCTATAATTAATAATAGAATATCATCAATTACCAATAGTAAAGCTCCATGTGCAAACAAATAAAAGTTTTAAAATTTATCGAGGGTGATGGCATGTCTGAAAAGGATGGTCCTTCATGGAGCTTTACTGTTGCAAAGTCAACTCCATTCACTATTTGCATATTTATTTAAACCTGTTTCACTATGCGCTCCATAAGGTTTTGCATATGATCAAATTTGTTCTTCAATTAAATTATTCCAATTATACCATAAATCTTGAAGATCTTCTACTAGAGGCTGTAAATACACATCGATATCATTCTCTGGTTGTTTCAGGCCAGATATTAACAATGTCAAGAAGATATTTTCTCTTTTCATGCATAACTATGGTGGTAAGTTGTAGATCACAAGCATGACTGGCTAACAACTATATGTACTGCTCAAACTACGAAAGGGATTAAAACCATCTGTGGCAAGTCCTAACCTAAGATTACACAGATAAGATGAAAAAGAAGGCCATTTTTTATTCACCAACTCCCAAGCCACAAAATCTACATGGTGACGCATCTTCCCATCATTACTCTTATTGTTTTGATGCCACCTTAAAGCTTCAGCAACTTTTGCATACTTAAACATCCTCCTAAACCTCAGAATTATAGGAAAGTACCACAAAAATTTAGCATGTACACCATTTTTTTTATCTTATTTGCACCTTCATCAACTTCCCACCTTGAAGAGCCACATCTTGGACAATTCTCCAAATGTTCTCCTGCTTTTCTAAACAAGCAGCAATCATTGATACAAGCATGAATTTTTGTGTACCCTAAATCAAACGTTTTGAGATGTTTTCTTACTAAATACATAGATCTTGAAATCACATTCTCATCCGGTAACATATCATGTAAATTTTTTAAAATTCCAATAAAACTTTTGTTAGACCAACCACTATTGGTTTTAACTCTACATAAAACTACAATGGCTGATAACTTTGTGTATTTAGTATAACCTGGATACAAAACAGTTTCACCGTCTCGTAACTTATCCATGAAATCCCCATCTCTCCCTTCAAAATCCCTAGAATATTCATCTTCAAATCCATAAGTTGATTCATACATATTGTGTGTGTATGGTTTGTTTACTTCATCCTTTTTATCTTCTCTAAGTATGTGTTCTCCATGGTGATACCAAGTTGTATATGTTAGATACATTCCTTTTATGACTAAATGCTAAAAAATCATTTCACTACATTGATGACACATATTTCGACATTCTTTGTAAGGACATAAAATTTTATCTTCATAATTTTCATTTCTCTCTACTATCTTGACAAAATTCCATGCTCCTTCTTGATACTCTTTTCTAGCTCTATCGATTAAAATATCAACTACTAAGATATCTATTTATGATTATATTTTACACTTATCTTAAATAAAGTAACTAATTTTTTTACCTATTGAGACGAACCCAATCTTTATTCATTTCGAAGCTACGGATTATTGATAAGTTAACTATTAAAACGTAGAGATAATTATCCTTTTGTATTTTTCTTTCAACTTATCAAAAGGAAAAAAAAAAAAAGAATACATGATCACATACGACTAAAGGATAAGTACAACTATTGGCTAAATGAGCATTAAAAAATCATTAATTAGAATTTTTAATGATTAATAAACCTAACATACAAGAACAAACCAAGAAATAAAGTCAATATACTCAACACTCCTCTATGAGCTTTTGCTCCCCCCAATCCAATCTGACTTTTGCTCCATCAGTCTAGTCTGATAACAATCAATTATAGATTGAACAAGCAACTATGTTCACGAGAATGACACTACTTGAGATCTGTTAGCAATGAAAGGTCCAAAGATAAACAAAATTATAATAATTGAATACAACAACACGGTCCATCTAATTTTGATGGAGAGAGATTATGGGTGTCTAAGTCCCAAATTCATCTACAATAGAAACAACATATAACTATTAATATTATAATTCCACTCTGTATATTTTGGGGAAAGCAACTAAAATAGATGATATACTACAATACCATATACAACACTCTAGAAGAACAAAGTTTTCAATTGAACAAATTATTAGGATGCATCAATTAAATGAACATTAATTTATAATGCATAAGGATAACATAGCCCAACCAAGAATTGTAAGACTTTTATCTATTACTAATATCAAAATGTCAGGATATAAGAACTGTGTCTATATTTTTTCCCTTTTTATAGTTCTAAAAAATTCAAAAGAAAAAGGGGCACGTGTGCAAGCTGTGACTGGAGTAGTGCCTTTGGTAATCAACATGTTGTTACATAGTAAAACATATTAATTAATAACATTTCAACTAAATAACTGAGGATTTTCAACAAAGCATCCATAAGTAGAAATTAAAACAATAATAAACACAACGCACAAGACCAACAATAGTATGAAAGGTCTTAACCTACTTATATACATTTTGAGCATCCAACGAATGACAATCAACATACCAAATTACCAACTAGTAATGAAATAAGTAGTTTCTTTCAGCCATTTATTAACTCTCAAATTCTCAATAACAATGGTAATTTTCTATTCAGATCATCACATTTGATGCATGGTTGTTAAATTCCTGACCTGGATCGTAGGATCTTACGATTTTATGGTCCTGTCTAACCCCCACGATCCAATTCATAGGTAGGATCTTACGATCCTATTATATTTTTCGTCTTGGATTGGTAGGATCTTACGATCCTACTACGATTTTATGATCCCACTAACCATAATTTTATAAGGTATTCAAAAGAAAACAATATAAAGTTCATTTAATCTGTTCAATTTTCTAATTTTTTTATTTATTTAAAATTTACGTAGTAAAATAGTAAAATTTACCATTGATAAAATTAACTATATTCAAGAATTTTAATATGTCGTTTGGTATATTGTGCACTTTCATAATATTACTAGTATATAGTAGGATCTTACGATCCACAATTCGATCCTACGATCCAGTCCGCGAGACCTCTCAACGATCCTAGGTAGGATCACGATTCTGCCAACCTTGATTTGATGCAATGGAAAGTAACATTGTGATTCCTTTTTTAGTCTGAAGTAGAAGCAGAGAGCGAGACAATTTGAAAAAAAAAGTGGCTATTCTTAAAAGATATACTAAAAACTAGAAATATTTCTAGCACCAAAAGTTTTTTACATGTAATACACATACATTAAGTTTGAGGCATATAAGGAGAAAACCATTGACTTAAATTCATATGTATATAAACAAAAATAACATCTCCCATGCTAACCCTTGACTTAAATTCTTGGATACATATGGGAGAAGCAAAATGGATTACCAAGTTCAGAAAGACATCGTAAGAAGTTGCAAAAGTAAGAATTGCATCGAATAGCTCAATGCACTATCTCATCTCACTTTTGATTTCTAAGTATTCTCTTCTCTTAAAACTCTAAAAGCTTGATGAAGCAGGTATGCCAGGTGGTAAGGTAATAAGTATACTTCTCTATTATCGATAGATACTATCTGCTCTTCTTCAGTACAGGACTTCTATAAATAATGTGGTAAGGTAATAATTTCCACGGGCTTCATGTTGCCTAGCATATACACATTAAGATTTCCAATCAATTAACCATATTCAAATAGGACAATCAACAAGAGAAAGAAGAAAAGGCGATGGGAAAATGAAAATAAAATACGAGAAGTTTGACGACAATTAATACAAAGAAATAGTTTAACAAAAAAATCAATTCTATAATACATAAGCTTTAGAAACGATCATTATCTACTAAACTCTACTAATTTCAAAATGGAAGTGTATGCTCCCATACTTCAGTACATGTTTGTAGCACCTTCAGAGCAACTAACCTTAGGAGTTTAAGAAAACCTCCAAAGCACCTCCAGATCACGTCCAATGCATCTCAAAAGCAACCTGGAAATCCTTCTGAATAACATAAAAAACAAGACAAGAATCACAACAACATAAAAACCACACAAACATCAGAAAAACATAAATACCATACAAAAATCATAAGAGTCAGACATGACTTTGAGATTAAAATCCACCTCGCAAGAAAACAACCCCCACCTCTAATAATGAGATGCAAAATCAAAGTGGGAGAGAGATGGGAAAAAAAGTTACGATACATAGCTCAGAAAGAGGGATGAACAGAAACCAAAGTACACTAGAAAATGTTTACAACACAAGAACCCTTAATCTAAGCACTGACCTCATTCAAAAAAGAAAAACTTAGAAAAAAAACCGTCACTGACCATCAAAATCCATCACATTAATCAAAAATAGAATTCTATAAATAAGTTCAAAACGTAAAAATTGATCCAAAATCCATCACAGTAGTCGAAATTACCTTTGAATATTACCGAAAATATCATACAGAGATAGATAGGAGATAGGGTTAGAGAGAGGTACAACGAGATATATAGTGGTTGACACCAAAGGTAGAGAGAGTACGAGAGTTATAGAGATGAATACCTTAGTAGAAGGAGCAGCGCAGGGGATCTAGGGCTCCTTCAGATGAGCTCGGCTACGATTGATTTCCAATTTATGTTGTCAAATTCCACCAGTTGGACAGCTCAACTATGGATGATTTGAAGATTAACCAAGATCACCAAGGGGTAGGGACAACCACTCACGCTCAAGTTTAGGAAAATAGAGAGAGAAATTGATTTATTTTTAAAAAAAAAAAAGAGGGAGATAGCAAAATGTGAGAAACTACAAATGGAGCGCTTGCGACCATGAAAGGGCTTGAGAGAGGAGGAGGCCACACGAAGAAGTGCTGGTAATTTTGAGTTTTCAAAGCGAGGAGAGGGTTGGGAATTTTTTTGAGTGTTTTTCAATTAGGTGGATTTTGAGAGTTTTTATTTCCCCCACAAAACATCGTGCTTTGAGTGTGAAGAAGAGCTAGTTTCGATGGCGTTTTGTAGCAAAACATCATGCTTTAACACAATTGAAGTTTTAAATTATTGTAGTGGGTCCAGATTTTACCACGTGTAAGATAGGGTTCTGACTGTTCATTGGTCCCCATTACACTTGCCGAAATCCATTCATCGTATGTAATGATTGCTATTTTCCTTCCAAACTGTATGTCTTCCTATACTCTGTTTTCACAAGTTTCTTGGGGATACGCGACATAGTTTTCCAAGTAGCCTTTTGTCAGGTCGTTGTCATCTTTACGTTAGTCGCCGATGTGTGATGATTACCTCTTTTTCTTTCGACCTTTCGTCTTCCTATTGTTCATTTTTATATGTTTCTAAGGAATACACGACGTTGTTTCCTAAGCCACTTTTGGTAGACTACGCCTACCCGTTTTGCCAACTATCACTAACTTTTCATCAGCTGTCACGACGATTCGTTACCGTCAGCCTTTTTAGTCACGCCTTTTTAATGAGTCTCTTCACGTTTAAACGTCTATTCATTGTGCCTTTTGACATTTCTAGAGTGAATTGGAGTCTTGTTTCACGTTCGTGGCTTATTTAAGCCATTGCCTCCATTCTTCCTTCACTTTTTGCTTTCAAACTCGTAAGTTCCTCCATTTCCTCTGCTATATTTTTATTTTCATCTTCTTCTTCGCATTTTCTCCATTTTTCAGAAACATGGAAGAAGAAACCATATTCTCCCTCACTGTTCTTAGGGTTAGAACTAAGTCTGTGTTTAGGGAGTTCACACCATCTATCAAGACTCGTTTCCTCCTGATGTCCTTTGTTCCCTTGGGGAAAGCATGACATCAGGTGTTCCTTATAGACCCTCTTTAGAAATTACCATACACCCCATGTACAAAGCCTTGGGTTTTAGATTTCTCTTTTCTCCGTTTTCTAAGTATTCTTTTCCCATTACTGTTTAGCCTATTCTCAGTTCACCCTAAATTCATATAGGGTCATTCTCTGCTTCAAAGCTATGAACAAATGATATAACCTAGCTTTAGGCTTAATTGAGCTTCGGCTCACTTACATCATAAAATTCTAAAAGGAAAGCTACTACTTGGCCCCCATATCGGACAATAGGGACCGCTCATTAGAGAGCTCCCTAAAGGGGACAAACGATAGGGACAAGATGTTTTAAACGTCGATGGGAATTGGAGCGGTGATAGCCACTGGATTATTCCTAAAAGATAGGAAATTTTTAGTAAGTTCCCTGGCCTAACCTCATTTCCCTTTCCTTTAATCTTCTTTTTTTTTGAATATTTTCGTTTACTAACATCTTCTTTCTTTGTGTGATCTAGACAAACGAGCCAACGCGAAGCCATTTTTGAAAAAAAAACACTAGCTGAATGGGTAACAACCACTTTTCGTTGCCCGGAAAGGATGTGGTATCAATTCCTTGATCCCATATGGGACGTTACCCCCATATTTGTGCCTTCTCCCATTGCTTCGACATAAGCTCCCGCTTCACCAGTTTCTCTCCCTAGAGGTATTCCAATTCCCCATTTTCCATTCAACATCTCATTGTTTCCCTACTTTTTCAAGTTCTTCTGAGTCAACAAACTTTGAAGAAGAAAAATAAGATGATGATGATGATGAAGCTCCCCTTTGGAGAAGAACTCGAGAGACTACCGAAGAGATGACGAAGTGGCTTCGGACCATGCTGGGTGAGATTGGAAGGAGGAACATCTGCCCGAGAATGAATGCTTCCATTTCATCTCAAGCTCCTACTATCTAGTGTGAAGACTGTTCCGCCAGTTCAGTCACTTCTCCTCAGACTGCTCAACAGGAAACTGATCCCGTTCTTGATCTTCCTCAGGAAAATACTGAGGAGTTTGTTCATTGGAGGTTAAGATGGTTTGCTGTTACACCTCCCATTCCAACCTTGGTGAGCTTCCTGAATGATGCTCAAGCTACCCATATAATTTCTCGTGGCATCATGTGTGATGCTGATACTTAGAATACTTGTAACATGAACACTAGTGAGCTCATTAGCTTATTAAGTCATGACTTTAATTTGGGTAAGTCTTTTTCTTCCTTTTTTTGTTCTCTTAACTTTTTCCTTTTCCTCGTACATTTTTTGGTCTCTGGACTTTTCTCGTTTCCTAACACTTGTACATTTTTGCTTCTTTTTTCCAGGCTTCCATCCAGCATAACTCCATTCAAGAGTATCATATCCTCCATGAACATGCCATGATTAGCCTTCGTGCGGAGCTTGCTGAGAGTCACGACCTAGTCTCCAAGTCCAAGCTTAAAATGGGCAGCTGAAGAGAATTGAGGTAGAGCTACAGGAAGCCGTGGAGAAACAAGCCCAGGAAGCAGACGTTTTGAAAGTGGAGAACTTCAAACTCGAGGAGTCTCTAAAGGTGGCTGACCTTGCTAAGGTGCAAGCTGAGGAGGAGAAGGAGAAAAATGTGAAAGCCGAGTTCCAAGCAGCCTTCGATGAAGCAGGACAAGCCATTTACAGCTTGGGCTATAGAGATTGCTCGATTAAAATTCCTTTCGGGCACCCTCTTTCCAACGAGCCTTCTGTGCCGGCTCTTGAGGTTGATTCCGTTGAGTACCTTCCATCCAAAGTCAACGTGTCAACTGAGGATGTTGTTGCTAACCTTCCTACTAAAGATGTTGTTGATGTAACTATTGCCATTTCTTATCTTTTTTACCTTTTGTTGTAACTTTCTTTTCCGTACTCTTCCTTTTTATTCTTTTCTTGTAATGTACTTTTCTTTTTAAGATGTACTTCCTTTTCATGAATTGAGAAAACTTTCATTTCCTTCATGACTAAACAATTTTCCTCTTTTTTTTTCAACAAAGCTCTTTTCTGTAGTGTTTCGCTTGCAAAAATTTTCCAATGCATTTTTCTTCTGTTCATAGGGACTTGCACTTTTGTCCTCAATTTTCTTGGGCGAATGACTATTCTAGGAATGTCTATTTTCAAAGACGATCTTTTTAGCTTCAATTTTCCTTAGAGAATGGCTACTCATTGTTGTGTAGTATGATCTTAAGGATTTAGCTTCATCGTAGAACCATGGTCCTGATTTACTTTAGAGAACGATTACCCATTATAGTGCAGTCCACTCTCAAGGTCTTAGGTTCATTGTAGAACCATGAACCTGGTTTCCTTTAGATAGTGACTGCCAATTATAGTGTAGTCCATTCTCAAGAACTTAGATTCATTGTATAACCATCACCCCAGTTTCCTTTAGAGAATGGGTGCCATTGTAGTGCAGTCCATTCTCAAGAACTTAGGTTCATTGTAGAATCATGACCCTAGTTTCCATTTGCTGTCTGACATGTAAAATTTACATATCAATAAAGTATCTTTTCAGATGCGCAACATTCCAAGGTTTGGTAAAGTCTTATCCATCTTCTGTCATCATATAATAATATCAATGCCTCCAATTCTATCGACAATGTATGGCTCTTCCCAATTTGATCCAACTTTCCCTTCGTCTGAAAAATCTTCTTCAACATTAGATCTCGTTTCTGAAATCCCCATTTTCAATTTTTCTTTCAAAAATAGGTTCTGCTTTTATGATTGTAGTCAGTCATTCGGATTAATGTCATTTCTCTCTTTTCCTCTAGAAGATCTAGATTCTCTTTCATCAGTTCTATTTTCTGCGGTTCATTTAGACTTAATTTCATAGTTGGGCTTTCAATCTCAACGGGGTTCATTTGACTTAATTTCATAGTTGGGCTTCCAAGCTGCGATCGGCCTTGATCGATGGAGGATGTTGATGGCACTCCCATCATCGATCAACACCCTCCTCAGTAGGTAGTTCACAACCTGGATTGTTATGACTAAAATGTCACTGTGTTATCCGTTGTGCTCCTTTAAATCTAGTTCATCAAAGATTAACGAAAAATTTTCGTTGTCACTCGATGAACTCCCTTTCTCCCAGAGTCCTTTCAACATGGGCTTTTTGCAGTATATTTTTCTTTCTTTCTTGGTGATTTCCTCTTGCTCAATTAACAAGATTGTGGTGTCCACATTTCTGAGCGGTTGCTTCCCTTTGTTCAGGACTTCCTTTTCCATTTCTTGCTTTTGTCCGTCCTTCTAGACATAATGTTGAAGGTATCCGTCCTTCACCAGTTCCACAATATAATCCTTGAGTTTGAAGCAGTCTTTTATGTAGTGCCTAAAGCTTTTGTGAAATGAGTAGTACTTGTCCTTGTCTTTGAGCTCGGCTCTTTTATCAACGGGCTTGGTCTCTTCAACCATGGCTTATTATTGATCACCTCAAGAATTTGATTCATAGGCACGGTGAGAGGCGTGTAGACTTTGTCCCTAGGATGAATTCTGTCTATGGATCTTCCCCTGCTTTCAGTCTTTTCCCATTTACTCTCTTCTCGACCATCATTTCTTTCTGAACTTCTCGCTCTCTTCTTTCCCATACTAGAATTATGGTCTCGTTTCTACTGCTCTTCTGCCCTCCGTTCTGCCAGCTTCATCATGCTCTTCTTTTCTTTTTACAACGTGATATAAATTTACGCCCGTTGGAATGTTTCCGCCATGGACAATGGTTTCACCTTTGACAAATCATCAAAGAGGGGAGAATATGGGTCCAACCCTCGTATGAAAGCCAATTTTACCAGTCGATCGTCATAACTTTCTACCTTCACCATTTCATCCTTAAATCTATATGTGTACTCGCGGAAGGATTCTCCCTTCTTGATAGAGATGGTTAGGTGGTATTCTGTGTCCTCCATCACTGAACGATACGTGGAGTACTATTCTAGGAAGATAGAGGACACGGTGGTGAAGTCAATGACTGAAAGAGAAGGGAGTGAGTGATACTATTTCAAGGCGCTCCCGTAGACTGGTGGGAAGCATCCTACACATCAGCTCATATTTGTGTGGCTACAACGCCAACACTTGTTTAAATCACCTGAGGCGGTCCACCAGATCAGATTTCCCTTCATAGCATTTGAACTTGGGCGCCACGAACTTCTTGGGAACTAGGGCGGCCAGAATTTCCAGACTCAACATGATACGGGTAAGTGATTCAAGGTCAGCCTTTCCATACTCCCCAATTTTCTCATCTCCATCATCTTCTTTTCCGGCATCTCTTCCATCATATTTTTGTTATGACCTTCGGCGAACTGGTTTCTCCCGCTCGTTTCCTTCATGTGGTCACGAGGATTGGATTTCTCCATCCTCTTACTGCACATTCCTACTAGTCTCAGGGTTTGCCTGCCTGGCATCTAGTCCATCTGATTCTAAATGATTTCCTCGCTTAATTGTTAGTTCATTGGCTTACTTCCGTACGTGCTTTCATGAATTCCCATTACAACGCGTTAATTTGGTCACGCACCGTCTGTCATACGGTGCGTAATGCTTCATTATTAAGCCGATCCATCTCTTGCATTCCCTTAGAATGATTTAGAGCATCTTTGTTGGCGATGTAGGTTGGTCAACGTGATCATTTCCGTTTTCGTTCCGCTTATTGAGGGCATCATTTGATCTAGTTCTGGGCATTTTTAGAAAAGATATTTTTAGATTTCTCTCAATCTCAATGAAAGCACTAAAATGTAAAAATGATTTTTCTAGAAAAGAAAAATCTACGATAAAGAGAATAATATGTGTAAACAATAATTTGAGAGAGGGAGAGAGAGGATGAGTCAAAATAATTATTGAGCTTGTATTCGATCAATTTTTAGGGTAGTACATCTTTATATTTATACATAAAAATGATAACTAAGTAATAATAAACCCTCATTTTTCGTTGCAAGCCTTGTGGAACAGCGAAGGTAGCAATCTCGCTGTTTTAAGGGAATATTCCTCTCTGAGATCTCTTTTATAACTGTCAAATTGATCTAACGATACTCATTCGATCATAATCTTTTATTAACTTTTTGTCCATATTTTGTTATGTGTAAGATAGGGTTCTTTGACTGTTCATAACCATTTTGTTTTGGCCATAAAATATTGTGCCCATTATACCATGATTTCTAATCGTTTTGTTTTGAGATAATTAATAATAGTTGATAAATAATAAATAAACTTATATTTTGAGTAACTATATATCTATTTACTAAAATAAAAAAATTTATTGAACATCTATTATTGCAAAGGTCCTTTATTTTAGGAAACCAATATTTCTATCCTATTAATTTTTAAATCCATATATTACTCAAATATTTCATGGATCGCAACGATTTTTGCAGTATATTACTAGTTTTTGAAATCTCCCATATCTTTTACAGATTTTGTTCAAGATGGAACAATCTCTTTTTTTTTTAAGGAAAAATTTGTGACTTTTATATATTAAAGTAGATCTTTTGTAGTTCTACATAGAAAAGAAAACATTATCGATTAAAAAATCAATGTTTTTCTCTTTCCACACAATTTCTTGCATACCTTTTATAACATTCACATTTATTTCTAAAATTAAAATTACTACATTCAATAGTTTTGGAATCAATTTACAGAAATTGTATTTACAATAAGTTTTAGGCTATTAACTGTAATAAAAGTAAAAATTAAAAAACATATATATCATAAATATTTATTTAGATTGTAATAATTATTTCTGAATATATAATAATTATTTTAGTAAACTAGTCTAACAATTAATATCGATTGATACTAATTGTCTGTCTTTGGAGAGTAACGTAGATTTACATTAAATTTGAAAATATATACTCTTGCTACTAGATATTTATATACATTTATTAGATTTTTGAATAATAATTACTTATATTATTATTAAATATAATAGGTATATACGATATTTTAAATTGTAGCTTCAAAATAATTAAAATGTTTGTTATTTATAATTAAATATAATAAATCATTACTTTAATTTTTTAAGAAACCTAAAACGGGCATATCTTTTGTATAATTCAAATTTTAAAATTATTTAATATAGTCATTGAATTTTTGTAAAAATTCTCTTCACTATTATTATTATTGATTATTTAACAAAATAATTTTTTTAAATGATATATTTGTCTAAAAAGTCATTTTGCTTATAGCATTCTTGCCCCAAGACTATAGATTGCTAGTGTAATTTCCCCCTCATCGCTCAAGCTCGTTCCTCAACGACCCAATGGACCAATTTCAAGCTCAAAAAGTACTGGTTTGAGAGATGAGAGATGTTAACGCTGAATAGAATTTTCAGAAAATTATAGCATTTAATCATTCTAGTATGATGTTATAATTTTTCAGTCATTAAAAAAAACTCAGTTAATAACCAAGTTAGTTGGACAATAACCTTATATTCTCATTCTATCATTCTCTAGACAATTAATATTAATATATTTATTAGGTATTAAATAAATGACTAAAAATCGTCATGTATCATTTATAAGTAACCTTTAGATTTAAAAAAAAATCTAACGAAATTATTCTTTAACAAATTTAAAAAAATCTCTAGATTTTCTTATCTAAATAAAATGAAATTGTGAGACTAATAATACTAAAAATTGATAAGACAACAAAATATATACGTGAGATATATATGAAAAATCTGTTAGAATTAATAATACAAAACTAATTTAACACTTTCATTTATAAACAAAATACACAAAAGGCTATTGTATATATGAGATATATCATATGACAAAATAAGAATAATATGAATTAAGTAATTATTTTCGTTACTTATATATAATATATTTATCCGTCCATTTTATTACATAAACAATTATATAATTAATGAAAATAATTATTTATAAATACTTTCTCCTATAATTATTTATATATGTTTTTCATTAAATGCATACTTTTTGAAAGATTGAGAAATCCCTTATTTTTATGGGAATTAGTTGTGATTTTTAGGTAAACATATATTTACCCATAAAATAAATAAATATAAATTATAATTAAATATTTTTTAACGTAGAAATATTTTTTGTTTGAAATCTAAAGTTTTTCATTCGATGTATATTTTTTTAAAGAATTAGAAATTCCTTATTTGGTAGGGAATTAGTAATGATTTTTGAACAAATATAAGTTTACTAATCAAATAAATAAATATAAATTTAGAGTAAATATATTGCAGATTATTTTTGGCAATATATTTACAGACCTTTGTTTAGACAAGTAAATATGTATTTATGAATTGTAATAATTATTTACATAAAGATTATTATAACTATTTGTGAATATATAAAAATTATTTTAGTAAATTAATCGAAAAATTCATCATTACTCTGATAATTATTAATTACATAAATTACATTAAAAATGATAAAAAGATTATTAACAATAATATTTAGTAGTATCGGCTAATATATATTGAATGTATTATGAGAATAATACAAATATACATATATATTTAGAAATGTTTAAGCTTACTGATATTGAAATAAAGAATATGCTTATTATTTATAATTAAATATAATTATTCAATCCTTTAATTTTTTAAGTAACCAAATGGTAAATCTTTCCGATAATTCAAAAAAATCATTTAGTTTAATTATTAATTAGGATAAATGATATTCAAATAAATATAGTTGATGGAGTATTATATTAAACATCGTTCATAATTTTGTTGAATTTTTTTAAAATAATTAGTTTTCTAATTGTTATAATTATTACCGTTTATTTAACCAATAAAAGTTTCTAAATGATATATTTGCCTAAAAACCTAGAATTTATCTGTCGTTTTAGGCTTTCGGCTTTTCGGAAAATGATATATTAAACTCTAAAACAAATAAAACTGCAATATTTAGCGCCATTAAAAATTAATCTAAAAAGGTTATGTTGCTACATTGTTTTCCAAAAATCTTTTTAAAATATATTTTAGCGTAACTAAAAAACAGTTCGAAGGGAAAAGGAAATTGTTGAACATGTTATTTGGTTTAGTTGGAATACATGAAAGAATTGAAGAAGATATATGAGTAATACTATTATAATTTAACTATGTAGCTCTCTTAGGTTCTTATATTTCTATTTTCAGAAAACTACAAAACACACTCTCTAAGTTTACATGTGGAGCTCATGCGCTATCCTCCGCTGCAATTATGTTGTAATTTTATTATAATTAAGTAATCACGTTTGTTTAAAATAATCATTAAATTAAGATGCAGTCCTACTTTACATATAATCTTATTTTATCATATCTTTAAATAATTAATTGCACTAGAAAATGTGAGCAATTGTGATATCAAAAGAAAATTACTCTTGTACCCTTGTAAATATTTGGAAGAAATGATAACTATTTTGTAATGCTTATTATTAACATTTTATATGGTCATGTTTTGAAGTGAAAGGATTTGGTACCATGTCATTTTATGTTTTGTGGTAGGGAGGAAGTAATACATCACTACAATAAACCCTCTCTAGGGACGAGACTTTTAGCAGCCAAAATAAATTTGACTAAAATTCTTTTTTAGCGACCAATGAAAATTTGGTATCTAAAAGCCTTTTGCGAGGAACTTTTAATGCGTTGCACAATAGTTTCCTGCCAAGGAAAAATTGTGTGTGGATTTTTTAGGTCCTTTACCGATGAATAAGTTAATTCATCATTAAACTCAAGCACCCAAGCACCTTTTTACTGACGAATTTGAAAATTTGTTGCAGGCTCGCCAAAATGATTTTTCAACTTTTGACAACGACTCAACAACAAAAACTTGAGATTGTGTGAAAGATTTATTTTACTATTTTCTGAACTTTTGTTCAGCCAACTTTTTATACTACCAATCTCTTGATGCTATTATATGCATTACATTTTGGTGATATTTTGAAATGAACAACTTTGTTAAATCATATATATTAATGATCAATATATGTACTTTACAAAAAATTAAAATATTATTTATTTTAAAAAATAATGTTTCAACAACAAAACTACATGTTGTCGTTCATGATATTGTCGACAAGACTACATGGTGTTGCTAAACATTATTAACGACGAAGTTACAAGTTGTCCCTGAAAACTTTAGCAACAACACTAATCTTTGTGGCTATAGTTTTTTTGTTGACAACAAGTATTCTCCTCGCTGAAGGATTTTGAGACAAAACGGTATGTCATAGACTTTAGCGATGACGTGTCTCTTCGTCGTTGAAAGGTTTCAGCGTCAAATAAAAGTTCACTACGAAAAAAGATCTATTGCGTAGACACTTTATTTTCATCACCAAATATCATTCCCGATGAATCTTAGGAGACGAATTTGGCGATGAAATAATTTCATCAGTAAAACCTTTACCAATGAAGTTGTGGGGTTTCCGTGATGAAAATTTCGTCACTAAAACCCATGTTTCTTGGAGTATATATTATTATTATGATAATGGCGTAACAAGATTTAAAATTATATTAATCTAATTAGACTTAACTAATTTAGTCTAAAATTATTACTTTAATTAAATTTTTAGCAACCATAATTAAAATTAAAGTTAAAATTGAATATCAAAATATTTTTTTGGCATAATATAACTAAAGCGCAATCAAGTAATTTTAAGTTATTTACACAAATTTACAGCAAAACTTAACTTATACTAAGCATATAACAACCCTAAATATCACTCATAATTTTATATATATGACCATGCACAATTCAAGCATGGCAATCATATTCTGACACTAATTCAATTGCGACCAATTGAATTACTACAAAGTTTAATCACAATGATCATTTTAATTATAAAGTTTTGTTTATGTCATTTCTAACCTTGAGGTTATGTTAACCACGAGATGTAGCATAAATATTTACCGTGTGCTTGGGGGTTGCTCTTCTCAGGTCGCATATTTGAATCAGGAGTCATGCTATCACGTGACCATTGGCATGAAGATTTATCTTTTGATTTACTCATGATGCACTTGTGAGAAACTCCTAGCCGAGAGTCAGTGCACTATCGGGATTAGTCAGAGAATTACGTTTCGAAAATCAGGTGTTAGTAAAAAAACTTGAGGTTATGTTTTTAATAAAAAATAGCATTTTGACTACAAAATCATTAAGTTGTCGTTAATTAATAAGCCAAAATACCGAGTTGCCATTAATAAGCCAAAATACCGAGTTGCCATTAATAAGCCAAAATACCGAGTTGCCATTAAGAAGCCAAAGCGACGTCATTTTAGTTCATGAATTAACCACCAAAACAACGCCGTTTTGATTACCACAAAACACTAAAGCACTCTACCATTTCATTTTTACCCAACACTAGCTCCTTCTTTGTCTTCACCGCGCTGGCAAGGGCAAGGGCGTGATTAGGCAGGGAAGCTTCACGCGGCAGCTGCTGCTAAGATAATAAGCATTTGAAGTCCCTTCTGCTTGGCGTTTGAGTGAAAGCCCGACTTTAGGGTTGACAACAAATTGCAATATTTGAAAACAAAAAGCTGGAAACCGTCATATAACGTTGAAGAGTGCTATTTTGCAACATTTGAGGGATAAAAATATCAATAAACACAAGAGATGGGGCACGTGTGCAATTACTCTGGCCTTTCCAAAAAAAATGGAGAAATCATCATATAAAAATATGAATTAAATATGCCTAATTGCTCGAGGACAAGATTACATACTCATATAAAACAAGAAAAAAAATTAAAGAATTAAAGAATTATTCATAAGAAAGGCAAAAAAAAAAAGAAGAAGATTAATAACTCAATGATAATATATAAAAAATGAGAGGCAAAAATGAAAAAATAATAATAGACTAAAAATAAAAGTATACATTAAGTGATCCGCCATAATTCATCAACTGGTGGCAATTCCTTGAGCAATCTCTCAAACTCCTTGAAAGACACATCTCTCATCAGAAAAGAACATTTGGCCAACCTTTGATCAACCCCAGTACTCCTCCCAATTCCACTACTCGTTCTTCTTCTCTTTTTGTTCTCCTCCACATCACTTCTCATTTCATCATTTTCTTCGCGTTTATGGTCATCCACTTCACCAATCGAATCTCGACCAGTAAGCCTCTGAACCACCGTCTTAAAATTCTTTGCGTCTGTTTGCACATATTGTGTGTCTATTATCACAACCTTCATTGCCGGAGCCGGAGCCGGTGCCGGAGCCGGAGCTTCATATCTTGACATTTTCCCTCTTTTCTTCAACTTATTTTTGTTGGCTTCAAAACTGGAATTTTGGTTTATGATGTGAAGTGGGTGTGTTGGTATTATATATGTGTGAATATCTATATATAAAGGAAGGTTTTGAGGTGTAGGGGGAAAAGTCATGGGGGTTGAATAATTAAGGAAAAAGGACAATTATTATTGGTCTTTAGATGAGGTAAGTTGACCGTTGTTGTAAATCAAATTGCAAAAAAAAGGTATGGGCATTCTAGGAAGGACAATATAGTATGTGGATTAGGTCAGAGCACGCAATGTATGAAATGATCTTCCTTCCCATGCACGTGATAGGAAACTACTCCCACTGTTAGGGACCCCATTGCATTGAGTAATACCAATAAATGCCTTTTAATTAGCATTAGTTTCAAAATTACACTTCATGAACTTTTTTTTTGGGTACAAAACATTGGTAGAATGAATGGCTAACCCATTAGCTGGTAAAGAACACTACTTACGCCTATTATTTGAATAAACAGGAGAAAGAAGAAATAAGAGTAAGAAAAGAAAAGGTAGAAGACGAAGTAGAGTTCTTGAAGATATATCGGACAAATCATATACTTCACTAACTCTTGTGAAGTATAAGGGTATTGTATTTATACTAATGGAAAGAGATACACATAAAACGAAAGCAAAGCTAAAACAAAGAAAACAGTTAGCAATGCAAATTAACTAACAAACTGTCAAGCACCTACTCTTTCTTAACATCCCCCCTCAAGTGAAAGAGGGTAACACTACTTTTAGCTTGCCCTTAAGATACTGAAATCGAGCAGTTGATAGAGATTTAGTGACCAAGTCAGCCACTTAAACAATAGAAGGAATAAATCTCACAGCCAATGAACCTTGAAGCACTTTGTCACGCACAAAGTGTATATCCAATTCAATGTGTTTTTGTTCTGGCATGTAGGACAAGATTAGAATCCAAAGTCAGGGCACTAACATTGTCACACCATAAGATAGGTTTTAAAGATAGAGGAAAACCTATCTCACGAAGAAGGCTAGTAAACCATTGAATCTCTGTTGTTGCATTGGCAATAGATTTGTACTCACTTTCTGTGGAAAACCTTGAGACAACTTTGTGTTTCTTAGAAGACCAGGAAACAAGATTTCCACCAAGATATATTAGGTAAGCACCAGTGGACCTCATGTCATCAACATCTCCAGCCCAATCTGAGTTTGAATAGGCGTGAATGTCCAACGAAGAAGAGGATTTCAAATGTAACCCTTTAGATAGAGTGCCTTTTAAGTACCTTAGTACTCTTTTACAAGCCTACCAATGAGTTGTGGTTGGTTTGTGCATAAATTGGCTCAACTTATTCACAATAAACTCAATGCCTGGTCTAGAAATGGAAAGGTATTGTAAAGCTCCAATGGTTTGCCTATAAGTGGTGACATCAGATAATGGTTCTCCCTCATTAACAGAGAGTTTAACAGTAGTACTTACATGAGAAGTAGCTGGTTTAGCTCCTTCCATATGAACTTTCTTGGGAAAATCAACAATATATCTCTTCTGATTGAGATAAAACCCAGATTCACACCTATGCACTTCAACCCCAAGAAAGTAGTATATAGGTCCAAGGTCTTTAAGAGAAAAGTTCTAACTGAGAGCCTGAATAATTTGATGAATCTTGAGGTTATTGCTACCGGTAATTAAGATATCATCAACATAAATCAAAATAAATATCACATTCGTTCCCTGATGACAGTAGAACAGAGAGGTATCAGACTTAGAGTTTAGAAATTCCCAACCAACAAGAGTACCATTCAACTTGTCATACCAAGCCCTGGGTGCTTGCTTCAAGCCATAAAGAGCCTTCTTAAGTTTACAAACATGATGAGGCCTACTTTTATCAATAAACCCTTTAGGTTGAGGGATGGAGACAGATTCTTCAAGCATTCCATTAAGGAATGCATTGTTTACATCTAATTGTCTATCATCCCAGTTATTAACTAAGGTAAGATGAAGCATAACCCTAACTGTGGTAGTTTTATTACAGGGCTAAATGGCTCATTGTAGTCTATTCCAGGAGTTTGATGAAGTCCCTTAGCTACTAACCTTGCTTTGAGTCTCTGAACACTCCCATCTGAGTTAACTTTAACCTTAAAACCCCTTTTATTGCCAACCAGTGACATATCCTTTGTAAGAAGAGCCAACTCTAAACTGTTGTTTTTCATAACACCATTATACTCTTCCTGCATAGAAAGACACCAATGAGGATTATTCAGAGCATGTTGGACAGTTTTGGGCTCAGTGGGTTGGTTATCAGTTGGGAGAGGATGTTTGGTAACGGTTAGGACTTTAGGTTTGAAGATACTAGACTTTGATCTTGTTATCATTGGGTGATAAGGTTTATTGGTTTGAATTTTTTGTATAAAAGTAGGGTTGATGGGCAGGTCAATGACCTAATTATTAGAGATGGAAGGGAATTGGCTGGACAAAGGAAGATTGCTAGGAGGAGCTTCTGTATCAGTAATAGTATTAGTGTTCAAAGTAAATGGCACAATAACAGTATCACAGTTATCACAGTAATTCAGATCAGGTGAAGAAGAAGAACCAGGAGATACCTGAGAAGATGAATGATGAGGTGGCTAACCTGTGACACAATCCTGAGAAGCATTATCAGTAGGTGTTTGTGAATTGTGACTAGCAGGAACAAACTGAGTTTGAATAGTAGACGAAAATAGATGATTTATATAAAAAGAAGAGGCTTCAGAAGTTATATGAAAAAGAGTACTGAAAGGAAGTTTGTCTCATTAAAAGTAAAATTTCTGGAGATATATATTTTGCCAGATCTGTGAAGAAGAAGAGGCTTCAGAAGTTGTATGAAAAAGAGTCTTAAAAGGAAAGTTTGTCTCATTAAAAGTAACATTTCTGGAGATATATATTTTTCCAGATCTGTGAAGACACCTATACCCCTTATGACTAGAAGAATAACCAAGAAAGATGCACAAGTTAGTGTGAAAATGAAGTTTGAAATTATTATAAGGTCTGAGGTTAGGAAAACAAGCACACCCAAAAGGTCTTAGAATGGTGTAATCAGGTTTTTGTCCAAAAATGAGTTCAAATGGTGATTTGTATTAAAGAATAGGAGTAGACAATCTGTTAATCAGATAAGCAAATGTATGAAAGGCTTCTAACCAGTATTTTAGAGGAAGATGAGACTGAGCCAGAAATGTTAAGCCAGTTTCTACAAGATGTCTATGTTTTCTTTCAATTCTACCATTTTGTTGTTGAGTATATGGGCAATGATGCCTAAATTGAATACCTTGAGATTGTAAAGAATTTAGGAAAGGTCTAAATTCCCCTTCCCAATCAGATTGAATAGCTCTAATTTTGAGATCTAACTGATTTTCAATGAATTTTTTGAAGAGGATAAAAACTTGTAAGGGTTCAGACTTGTTTTTGAGAGGGAATATCCAAGAATACCTTGTGTAGTCATCAAGGAAGTTTATGTAATACTTATACCCTCCAGTAGAAAGCAAAGGTGCTGGATCCCATAAATCAGTATGGATGAGCTCAAGGGGCCTTTTTGTTTTGGTTTGGGTTAAGGGAAAAGACATGACATGAGTCTTGCCTCTTTTACAGGCTAGGCATAAAACAGATTTTCGCTTAGTGAGGTTTGAGTGGCTCAAATTTAGAGCTCTAGTTAAAATGCTATAAGAATGGTGTCCTAACCTCATATACCATATATTAAAGTCAAATGTGGTATTCATGCTATACGCAACTGGTTTTCCATGAATTTGTGCAATTTTTAGATTTTGGACAGTTTTAGTAGCAGAATCAGACAAATTTGAGTAAGGAGAAACAAACTTTTTATTGACCAAAGACTTTGAATTACAATGAAAATGTTCAGTTGGACTTTTATCGTAGTCACAAGAAATAACGGAAGGAGAGTTATTAACACTAAAAAGACTTGAACATGATATGCTAGGCTGAAGCAAGCATGAAAGAGCAGTAGGACCACTTGAATCAGGGTATGTCAGCAGGTACAAGCCATCCTTAAGTATCCCTCGTAAAAGAAGGGTTCCCTTGGTTTTGTCCTTCACAAGACAAGAATTACAGTGAAACTCAATAAAGATATCATTGTCATGAGTAAACTTTGATATACTAATTAATTTTTTCTTGATATCAGGAACTCTGAGTAAGTAATTCAGGTTCAAATCATGCTATTTAGTAAGTTAAATAAAGCACTGCAATGTGAGTTATAGTAAGGGTTTTACGATTACCTACAACCAATTTTTCTTTACCAGTGTATTCTTGAGGCATACTCAAATTAGCTAGCTTAGCAGTGACATGGTTCATGGCAGCACTGTCAGCATACCAGGCACAGTCATTTATTGAGTCATGAGACTCCATATGGGTAGAAGGAGAGGCCATGAATGCTGAAGGATTTGAGGTCATAAAGGTAGAATGATTGTTTTTGGAGTTGTTGGAGAATTGAGAATATTGATTAGCATTCCTTGAAGTTTTGTCGAATCTATAATAACATATAGCAGTAGATTGTCCTGGTTTTGCATATACTTGACAGATAATCTTGCCACCATTCCTGCCTCTCTACCACCTCTTATTCCTTGCATATTGCCCATGTTAACACTGTGCTGATTTGAGTATTGATTGATTCTAAAATTCTTGTTTCCATTTTGTTGGAAGTTTTTTCTTTGAAAATCTGAGGTAGTGGTCATATTAACACCGAGCTTAACTTTGAAAATGTGAGGTGGTGTCTCTCCAATCTATTTTCGTGACACATCAACAGAGATTGTACTTCTTCCATACTCAATTCCTCAGATCTTGCTATTACGTTAACCACTACAGGGTCAAATTCACTTCCTAGACCATTCAATATTTGAAGGAACAAATCTTGCTCGTTTATAGGTTGTCCAGCAGCTGTCAACCCATCTGCTATACTTCTAAGTTTGTCACAAAATTTTGAGATTGAAAGATTTTTTTGGGTCATATTCTATAGGTCTTTCTTCAGTTACATCACTCTTGCTCTGGACTGACTTGTAAAATGTCTTTCCAATGAAGTCCAGACCTAGAAAGAAGTAGTATATTGAGTTACTGTCCTAAGAATACTTTCACTCATTGAGGTTCGCAGCCAACTCAAAACAAGTTGGTCTTTCCTCATCCAGTTTCTGTAATCTGGATTTTCTTCCCCATTTGTAAGATTCTTGCTTGGCTTTTCTGCTGAGCCAAAAACAATGCCATCAAGGTCATGTCCTATAATGGCAGGAATGACTTGTGATCTCCTAAGTACATAGTTGTTCCAATCAAGTTTGACAGAAACTGAGCTGTTGAGATTGGTAGGGAAGAAACTTTGTCTAGTTCCATTGTTGTTCATCAAACTCATAGTGTTCTTTGTACTATTATTCGTGGTAACTGTAGTGTATTCAGAAGCGTTGTTAGATGCCATTGGACGTGAGTCCTCTTCATTGCTCTGATACCATGTGAAGAATAGCAAGGCTATTCAAAGTGTCCGAGACTTGAATAAACAACAGAAAGAAGAAATAAGAGTAAGAAAGAAGAAAGGTATTAGATGAAGTAGAGTTCTTGAAGATATCTTGGACAAATCATATACTTCACTAACTCTTGTGAAGTATAAGGGTATTGTATTTATACTAAAGAAAAGAGATACACATAAAACGAAAGCAAAGCTAAAACAAAAGAACAGTTAGCAATGCAAACTAACTAACAAACTGTCAACCACTTACCCTTTCTTAACAAGACTAGAGTTAAGAAACGTCTTAAAATGAGACTCCTTATATATACATATGTATATCATATTTGATATCTCCAAAAGCCTCATTAGCACTACTCAAACCTTGACCGAGGGCAAGAAAGAGCGAGTGAGACTTACCGCTTGACATTATTACACTAAAATTTTAATATTTTGTGTGGTATGTGATCACATATGCATCTTACAAGTCAAATTTAATTTTAAGTACATTAACTACTCAGTCATGATTAACGTGGCAAGTCATGATTATTTCCATCTTACATGTAGTGGTTTACATTTTAGAATGGAATTAAAAGGCTTGCGTGGTTCTAATGATCACTTCTAGAGCGTTTAATCAAGGATCGATTATATATTTACGAATAAATTTGGAACAATGCAAGCTGACCAAGGCAAAATCAGGCTTGTGAAAGTGAAACATTAACATGGTCAAATATTATAAATTCCTTGAATTTTATTTTTTATTTACGGTTCATACCCGTATTTGACAAGTACTTTACAGTCAGCAAAACTATTATTTTTTTCGTTGTGTGCGCTAAAGATAACAACTACAAACGAAAAAAGATTTTGAAGTGTATGAGATTGACCTCTTTGTCAATTCTGAGATTATTAAAAATCATGAGAACATATATTAGTAGAATTATGTCTTACATAAACTTTGACTTTTGAGAAACTATTGAAAACGAAATATTAATTATGTTGAAAAGTGAGGAGAAATTCATGTAATGACTACAAAATTGACCTTTAACTAGTTTTGTCAATAATGGATACAAGACTTGGTAACCTACAAAAATACAAGACTTATTAATCCAAGTGTTAGAGAATGAATTTAAAAAGAAATTGAAAATAATGTAAACAATCTTGTTTAAAAAAACTTAAAATGTGTTTCGTAATATTGAAGAAGAGTTTTGTTTTTCTAACAAATATTTAAAATTTAAAATTAGATAAGATTAGAATGTACGTTTGAAAAACTTGTTTTTAGTTTTTTTAAAGAAAAACAGAAACTCCAATTAGATCTCCTCACACCACTATTTTAAATTTGTTTAGGTTAAAGGATAAATTTTATTCAACAAAAAATTACACTAATTCAAGGGCATACCCATAAAAACACAAATACTCAAAATACATAAGAAGAGATTAAAATCTAAAACAAATAAACACAAAGACACTAAAAGGAAACCCTCAAGCCGTAAGAAAAAGAGACTAAAGTTTTCATAAATCCTAGGATATTCATCAATATTATGGACTTCAGAAATATACCATAGTCTCTCCCGGATCAGTCTAATAATCTTTTTAACAATAAGGGAAGAATCAAACATTTTATCAATAAAGACCCTTCTGTTTCTTTCTACCCAAATGGAGTAGATAAAAACAGTAAACACAAGTTTTTAGATGAGATGACAACCAGGAACCAATCTTGAGTTTGAGACCATGTGTTGTAAGGGCACTTAAGATCACACAACTCCAGCAGTCTGTCCAATATGGTTCTGTAACAGGACGGGCAAAACAGACATGTTCCACAGATTGCAAGCCATTAGAGCAAAAAACAAAAGCTCTATTAACTGCAACATTCTGTCGTAACGTGTATACGACGCAGAGCGGCGATTGAAAAATTATTTTTTGAGAAAAAAAACTTGGAGTCGCCACCAATCATTTTAGGGCGTGATTGGTTACCCAAATTTAAAATCATATATTTTGGTCTGCGAAAATTTAAAGTTGGTTCAGGAGTCATTTGCGTGTGGGGAAGATATTAGCACCACACACCGCCCATTATGAAAAATGGTTACCAAATTTAATCAAATACTATCCAAATTATTTTTTTCTAAAAATAATGTTATAAAAATTTAATTTTGAATGTCACATTTGATACATTTTGCATCATAAAAATGAGCAAGTAAATTACCTTCAACGGGTGGTATAAAGATCATTGAAAAATTATTATTTTTTATCAAAACGTTATTGGAGTTACTCTCGGTATCCTAAAAATAACTCATCACCTCGGTAGTTCGAGAAATTTGGTATCCCAAAATTCTAAAGTCCTTCATCAGATTTTTTTAGTGAAAACTAAATAAATAAATTTACAAAACTTAAATCAAATTGTTATGGTTTTAATTTACGAGCGTCAATTTTGATGATAAAAGAATAAAATAATAATCACATACAACCGCGACATATGAAAATAATACATAAATAAATAAGAAGAGATAACAACTATAAATAAAAAAAGAATAATGGAAATGAATGTTAGAGATGATAAATATGTATGATAAATTTTAAAAGAAGAATATGCATGGTGAAAATAATGAAATAAGACGTGAAATAATTAAAAATAAATATAAAAATAAATTACAACAAACTAATAATATCTATTAAAAATAGAAAAATAAACAAACAAAAAAATATAAACAACAAAAAAACAAAAACAAAAATTTAAAGTAAAAGAAAATTTACAAAGGGTGACGTCACCCTCTGTTAAGTGACAGAGGGTGATGTCACCCTCTGTCTTTCTTTTTTTTCTTTTTTCGTTTTATATATATATAATTGTTTAGTAAATAAATTGATAATAAATTTTTTATGTGTAAAATAAATTAATCTATGAAAAAAATGTTTAATTTCATATATGATTAGCATGATCATACTTTTTTTACTACATGATCTATTAATTACCATTTTTATTTCTTCATCCAATGCTAATCAAATAGCCAAAGAATGATCATGAATGGTAATTAATTTAAACAAGTTTCACTATAAATAAATAAATAATTTTGTTTGGGATATAAATATACCATTTTTTATTTTTGGACTACTTAGTTCACTAATTATCATTTTTCCTTTCTTTCTTCATTGCTAGGAATGATCATGGATGGTAACTAGTTTAAACAAGTGTCACTAAAAATAAATAAATAATTTTGTTTGGAATATAAATATACCATTTTTTATTTTTGGACTACTTAGTTCACTAATTACCATTTTTTCTTTCTTCCTTCATTGCTAGGAATGATCATGGATGATAACTAGTTTAAACAAGTGTCACTAAAGAAAATCCATAAAATTTCAAAATAAAATAATTTTTGTTTGGAATATAAATATACCATTTTTTATTGGACTACTTAGTTCACTAATTACCATTTTTTCTTTCTTCCTTCATTCCTAGGAATGATCATGGATGGTAACTAGTTTAAACAAGTGTTACTAAAAATGATGGTCAAAAAATTAAAAAGAAAAGAAGAGAAGATTTGTAAGAACATAAAAAAATCAAAGCTTAAAATATTTGCATAATCTTGTATAGAGGTTTTACTCTCTATTTTATGCATTTTTATGTATGAGAAATTATCATAGGAGATCTTTTCATCAAATGTACAATTTCAACCCATTAAATGGTTGATTCACATTGAATTAATTTTACACCCCTCAAAATTTTATCCTCATTCTCATTGATTAAGTTGATGACAAAAAAAATCACATCATCAAACTTGTAGAGATAAAAAATTTATGAAAACAAAACTTAAGATTAAAAGTAGGAGAAATGATAAAGAATGAGCAAACAAACCTATATATGGAAAATGAAATAAAGAAATATCAAATACATGAGTATGAAAAAGAGAGATGATTATTTAGAATGAACAAAATATATTGTAAGCTAAAATATAAGAGATTTGAACTATCTTAATAAAAAGAAAATGAGAAGATGAAAGATGAATAGAAATGAAAACTCACATTCTTTCACTTTTTCATTATTTTCTCAAAACCTCTATTTCTCTCTCTAAAATCTCTTCTCTTCCTCACTCTCCCCAAATCTCTCATTTCAAGTGAAGACCCTCCCTCTATTTATAGGTAAACTTAGAGTTTCACCTTTTTTAATTTTATTCTTTTTGTTTCTTTTTTATTTTTAGTCCTTGAACAAATTTTCTTATTTTTTAGGCATTGGGCTATTCTTCAAATCATACACATAGTCTTATACTAGTATATGGGCAAAACAAATAAAATTTTCATTCTCAAAGTATTGGACCGGATAAAATACGGTATCTACAGCTGCCCCCCTTTGTTCACGCTTCTAAACTTAGAAGGTGTACAAAGGTGTAGATAAGTATTTTGATCGAGAAAAAACTATATAGATAAAGGAAATAGAAACCTCGACTTATTCGGGTTCTATGAAATGATGGAACTTATGAAATGGACCTGGATAGACACAGGCTTCGACCTCGACTCAATTCGGGTTCGATTTAACCCTATAAATTGAAACGGACCAGACGCTGACACCGGGCTTCGACCGCGACAAAGTCGGGTTTAATTTAACCCAAGATAAAGAAAGGATGCATACTTGGATAGACGCAGGCTTCGACCTCGACTCGATGAGGGTTCGATTTAACCATATTAATTGAAATGGACCAAGCGCTGACACCGAGCTTCGACAGCGACAAAGTCGGGTTCGATTTAACCAAAGATAAAGAAATGATGTAGACCTGAATATAGGCAGGCTTTGACCTCGACTCGATGCGGGTTCGCTTTAACCATAGATAAAGGAAGGGTGTGGACCTGGATAGACGCAGGCTTCGACCTCGAGTCGATGCGGGTTCGATTTAACCATATTAATTAAAATGGACCAAGCGCTGACACCGGGCTTCGACCACGACAAAGTCAGGTTCGATTTAACCGAGGTATTTGAAAGGAAACGAACCTAGATAGACGCAGGCTTTGACCTCGACTCGATTCAGGTTTGATTTAACTAAAGATGTTGAAATGATATTTGATATGATATTTACAAGTTTCATATGGTGCAAGAGCTAGACTGATGGATGCTCTAAATGTTGAAAAGTCATGTATGAATTTTGAAAGAATATTTTTAAATGATTCATACACTTGAACTGCATCAAAACATATCAATATGATGAATGTCTATGCATTGTAATTATTGAATATAAATGCAAAGTAGTGATTTTGAGTGCATGTGTGCTATGCATGATTGAAAACATTTATGAGAAAATTATTTGATGATTTTTTTTGAAAGTTGGCTAATGTCGCCATATCCTTCACCCTTCAAATCAATAAACTTGGCCTAAAGTCATGGAATTGCAAGCATACTTTCAAGAAAATGATGCATCCTTATTCGTTGGTTTGTGCCCCAATATTCGGCTTCACGTCGATGATGAAGAAAAAGTAGATAATTTCTCCCTATTTTGCTTTTTTTTTGTACTTTAATTGCAATCCTCCAATCATGTTTTGGCCTTCGTTATGTGCATACCAACTTTCTCGTGATGACTTTTCATACTCCCCCCGTACTCAAACCGCTTTTCTTAGTTCCTATTCTTTTCTTTTTTTTCTTTTTTAATTAGCTTTCACCTAACCAAGTTTATGCTTCTGAGTTATTTCAAGAGTAATTAATGATATCTTAGAATTGAGAGGAATAAGAAATAATGGAAATAAGAAGAAGATGAAGTATATTTATTTGTCAACTGAGAAAGAAAAAAGCCTCTTCATTGATGATGAACAGTGTTTACAAACGATGAGCAACATTTTCCATTTAGCGATTCGCTTAGAAAGTGATGGCTTTTCAAAGACATATTTGATTAGATCCATATTTGAAATTAACCAAGCAGTGTGGTATAACACATACTGTTTAAGCCGATGAGCAACCCAGGCTAATGCACAACACGTTTTCTCCAACATCGAATAATTAGCCTCATAATTTGTGAACCTTTTACTTAAATAGTATATTGCTTGTTCTTTCCTTCCAGAAGCGTCATGTTGACCAAGTACGCAACCTATGGATTTTTCTGTCACTGTAAGATACAAAATGAGTGGACGCCCTAGAGTTGGAGGAACAAGTATAGGCGGATTTTGCAAGTATTGCTTGATCTTCTCAAAAGCAATTTGACAATCATCATTCCATCCTTCTGTATCACTTTTAAAGATAGGTTCACAAGTTACAGTTAGCTGTGAGATGAATCGGGCTATGTAATAATGATCTCCCCAAGAAACCTCTAACTTCCTTTTGAGTTTGAGGTGGCGGCACATCAATGATAGCTCGAACCTTGTCAGGGTCAACTTTTATTCCTTCATTGCTCACGAAAAAACCATGTAGTTTCCCTGAAGACATTGCGAATGTACACTTTGTCGGGTTAAGCTTTAACTGGAACTTTCTCAACCGTCTAGATAGTTTTCGCAGAGTGACCGTATGATCTTCCACTTGACGAGATTTGACAATCATATCATCAACGTACACTTCAATTTCTTTATGCATCATATCATGAAATAGTATTACCATTACCCGCTGGTAAGTCGCCCCTTCATTCTTCAGACCAAATGGCATAACCTTATAACAAAATGTACCCCCACAAAGTTATAAAAGTCAGCTTTTCATGGTCTTCAGAAGCCATTTTGATTTGGTTATACCCCGAAAAACCATCCATGAAAGAGAAGGTTGAATGTCCTGCGGTGTTATCTACTAAGACATCGATATGGGGTAATGGAAAATTATCCTTGGGGCTTGCCCGATTTAAGTGTCTATAATTGACGCACACCCTTACTTTCCCATTTTTCTTTAGCACTGGGACTATGTTAGCAACTCATTCAAGGTATTTTGCTACTTCTAGAAAACCCGCATCTACTTGTTTTTTAACTTCTTCTTTGATCTATACCAGCATGTCTGGTTTCATTTTCCGTAACTTTTGTTGCACTGGTTTACTTTCAGGCATAAGTTGCAAGTGATGAACCACGATATCAGCGTCCAGACCTGGCATATCTTGGTAAGACCATGCAAAGACGTCAATATACTCTTTGAGTAAGTCAATTGATTCTCGGCGGCTATGGCTTGTTATAGAAGTGCCGATTTGGACCTCTTTCATCTCTCCCTCCAATCCCAAATTTATCACCTCCGTTAACTCTTGATATGGTTGAGTTATTTTTTCATCCTCCTCTACCATTCTTAACATTTTTGGTGATGATTCGAAATTATCATCGTCACTTTCATATGACTCTACGCTAAGAATGAGATTGTCAAAGTTATTGCTTATGCTCTTGCTTTCAAAATCACCATTCTCGAACCTGAATCGGATTATTGGATGAACAGAAAGCGAAAAAAATAAACAATGCATGAGTATGAACAACATTTCAGAAATGGAAAAAGTAGACATAAAAGGAAGAACAAAAATAACTAGAATTATATTTTTCATTAGCAAAAGGAGACGAAACAAGTTTTTATATTTTCATTCAAAGAGATGACATGAAATAGATGAGAAAATAGGCCCATAACAATGAAATTCCTAAGGCATTGGGTAGAATCATTAGAATTTTGGCATGAACACATTACTCTTGAAAATTCTCGAGAAGCACTGGTAGCTCGGTGACGTCCCAATTGTTAAGTTGATGATCTGAATCGTATCGAGAAACCAAGTCCTCTGTACTTGCACTTGATGATTTTTCTAAGATTGCGGATATTGAAAGCTCAGCAATATCATCTTCAAGGTTGTACTGCTCTACTATAACTGGTTCTTCGAATGAAATTCCCCCACTTATAAAGGATTTAAAAATATGGGGTATGATCGCCATTTCTATATCGAATTCCCTATTTTCGAGCCTAGCAATCCTCTTTTCATTCTTTTGAGCTTCCACTCTCCTTCTATCAGTCTTGGTCGGTTTATATCCAAGCCCAAACCTTTGTTCATTCTTGTCCCACTCGATTAACTTATTTATGCCTTGATGCTTACCCCGAGTCCTTTGTCTGGCTTGTATCCCCCTTTTATCATCAACTTTACCACCATCTGAGATGTTTTTGATAGGCTTGATGTTGGAGTGAGTTTCCCACTAGCAACAAATGTAGTGTTCGCAATCTCAAATGATCAAAATGAGCACTCCAATACTTCTTCTGCCACCTCATCATACGGCATGGTAGCCGGCTTAGATACTAATAAATCTTCTTCCCCATATATACAAATGAGTTTATGCTCCATTATAAATTTCAGCTTCTGATTTAATGAAGACAGTACTGCCCTGGCAGAGTGAATCCATGGTCGACCTAAAAGAAAACTGTAAGGTGGATTTATGTCCATCACTTGGAAAACAATATTGAATATGCATGGTCCGATTCGAATTGGTATCTCTATGTCTCCGATTACTTCTCTTCGGGTACCGTTGAATGCTCTTATTATCATCATGCTCGGCCGTATATGTGTCACATGCACAGGGAGCTTTTCTAGTGTGGATCTTGACATTACATTTAGAAACAAGCCATTATCAATCAATACTTTTACGACAACATAATCCCCACATTTCATAGATATATGTAGGGCTCTAGTGTGTTCGGTACCATCGGTAGGGATTTCATCATATGCGAAAGTGATAAAATTTGGTGTGGTAATATTTTTCACAATTCCACTCAACTTCTCCACCGTAATGTCATGGCAGACATATGCTTGATTCAAAACCTTCAACAATGTTTGGCGGTGTGGTTCAGAATTCAGAAAGAGTGACAGTAAAGATATGCGAGCAGGTGAACGATTAAGTTATTCTATCACCTTATACTCGCTTTGCTTGATGAGCTTCAAAAATTCACATACTTCTTCTTCAGACGCTGCTCTTTCTTTCTCCGTATCTCTTATTATATCTGGGTCTATCACTTGGCCACCATGCATTTCTCCTTGGAATTCATGACCTTTGTCGCCTTCTTTGGCCTTCCCTTTCCTTTACCTTTCAAACACATCGCTTTTATCCATTTTCAAAACTTCTGGCATGTAGCATCTGCCACTCCTCGTCATCCCACCTACTCCCGAAATATTAGTTATGGGGAGATCGAGGTCAGACGGATTTATCTCTTGAGTGTTATCATTATCGCTTGTAATGACCTCATATTCGTACGTCTATGGTACCGCTCTTGAATCTTTATAAGCAAACGTACCCGGTATTTGAATGGTGATAGGCATCGGAGCATAAAGCGTAGTGGTATGAGTTGACTTTTCCTCGTAATGTATTGTGAGAGGTTTTGGGATATAGGATGACATTTCAACATTAACTCCAGATGATTCTTTAGTTATCATGAGGACTAAAGAGTCATCTTCCTAGTACTCCCTTTATCCTTTATGACTTATTGTAAGTATCTTTCCATCTAACAATTTTTTCGCTTCCATTTTAAAATCAGCACACTCCTCAATTGTATGCCCCGTCATATTCCTATGAAACAAACAATCAAAGTCATGCATATGCTTCCTAGAAACACCCTCATCCTCTGAGTGTGTTGGGTAGGTGTACCCTGCTCTAGAAAGAAGATGGAAAATTGTTTTCATTGACGTGCTCACATCTTCCACGTCCCTCTTTCCATATGAAAAATATTCCTCAATTGCATTTACGGTAGGATTCCCATGATTTGGTAGAGGGTTGGAATTGATATCTGGATTCCCATTAGCCTTTTTAAAATTCAACCATCCAACATTGATCAGTGCATGTACTCTACCTTTTAATGTCGTGCAATTCTCAGTCGAATGTCCCACTGCCCCAGCATGATAATCACAGCAAGGAGTCGGATCATACCACCTTGGGTATGGTGGTTGTAGAGGTTCATAAGGAATTGACCCCAATTGATTATTCTGTATCAATTGTGGTAGGAGTTCCATATACGACATGGGGATTGGATCATATTGGACAAAATGTTGATTGTTCATATTTCCCCTTAGAGGCTGATTAACCTGACCAACATTTTGTTGATGAGCCGGTGGTCTGAAACTGGGTCTTGGGTTATTTTGAAATGTTGATTGTTGAGAGTGATAATTGTACAGAATTTGTGAGGTATTTGCCACATATGATTTCATAGACTTGGGACCTTCCCCATACTTTGAAAATCCTGATGCCGGGTTCACAACTTGTGATGGGTACCCAGAATTGATCATCTGTACATCCCCTACTTTTCGTTTCAATGGAGGCCCCCTTTTTTACTAACGATGTATCTAAAATACGATTTTCAAAATTCTTCCATTCTTTATCACGTACTCAATCCTTTCACCGATCACTATGATGTCAGAGAAGTTGTTTGAAGCATTTCCAATCATCCTGTCATAGAATGGAGGTCTCAAGGTGTTAATAAACATTCAAACCATCTCCTTGTCTGACAATGGGGGGTATACCTGAGCAGCTAATTCCCTCCACCTTCTTTAAAGCCTTCTGTAGGCTTTTTCTCCATCCTTTGTAAGTTTAAACGATCAGGGGCTATGTCTATGTTGTACATATATTATCTTAAAAAAGCATCTGCTAGATCTTTCCACCTCCGAATATGTTGGTTATCCAATTGGATATACCAACGAGATGCGGCCCCCATCAGGCTATCTTGAAAGAAATGAATCAGGAGCTTATCATCATTTGCAGAAGCAGCCATTTTTCTGCAGTACATAATAAGGTGACTTCTGGGGCACGTACTACCATCATATTTTTCAAAGTCAGGTAGTTTGAATTTATGTGGGATGTTCACATCAGGGACCAAACATAATTGGGTGGCATCAATGGTACCGTATACATCAGATCCTTCAATAGCACGTAATCTCTCCTCTAGAAAGTCCAATTTATCTTTTGATCGTGGGTCGTCACTTGGCTTGGTAATAGGCTTCTGCATCTTTGGGTCATCAACATCAGTTATGATGATTGGCTCATTAGCGAGTTTGCCTTGTGGAGTGAAAGCTTGGTTGTGACCACATGCCATTGCGGATGGGTTGTACCCAGTTTTCCCTGTCTGTATTGTTTCCTGGACATTTGGAAATGGATGATGCTGGATATTTATTGGTGGTGAAGCATGCTGAAACTGGTCAACCTGATGACGTTGATAGGTTGGAGTGAACCTAGGAGGGTAAAATGGAGTATCGTTTGGCAGTTGATTTTATGATGATTGAGCCCCTTGCGGATTTTGAAAACAAGCATTTCCCTTACTTGCGGCGAGGAGTTTGAGGACTTTAGCCATATGCTCTTTTAGCTCCCTAATCTCTTCCTTCATTTCCTCTCGCGATTGCTCTCTTTATTGCTCGTCCATGACCCTAACTTGAGCTCGAGTTCGATAGGGATGTCGAAGTTGTCGAGCTATCTTTGAAAAATTTCTTAAAAATTTCTTAAAAATAAAGCAATGAGATGTAGATTTTTGCTAATAAAAAGAAGAAATAATGAGAGCAAATTTATGCATGAGAAACGATACTGCGCAAAGTGAAAGTTCTAAAGTAATCAATTTCATTCAATTAGTAGAGCCATCCACTACATTTGAGTATGTAGAAGTCAATTACATTACTTCACAATATGAGTTCATACAAAACGACCAAAATGACCAAAATCCCGGTTGACTTCTTCCAAAAACTTAGACAAGTTCTCCCCATTAGGATGGATGTGCAAGACATTTCTCTTCAAAAATGAAGCTTGTTCCGCCAAATTGCCCGCTCTCACAACCATGCCTTTAAGCCATTCCACAGCCTGCCCAGATCGTTGTCGAATCGAGTTGTACTCTTGTTGTAGCAACTGATAATCATATCTCAGTATATCGACATTAGCATCATTGTTTCTTACTAACTTCTCTGCCACGTTCTGATAAACTCTAACTTGGTACTCAAGGCTTGCGATGACTTTCAATAATTCAACTTGCAAATTAACAACGATTCATCGTAATGCGTCATATTGCTCTTCTAACTCGACAATGTACGCATTTTTCTTATCAACAGTTCCCTTCACCTCTTCTAGAATTTCTCGTACCAGTTTATTTTTCCTCTCGAACTTCACGATTTGATCCTCTTTTTGGTAGATTACCTCTCGTAAGTTCTCATTGTCTTCCGCTATCTTTCTAATTTTGTTGTTTAATTGGCGAGTGTCAGTTCCCAACTCTGAGTTTTTTCGCTTCAGATATGCCTGATCCTCAACCTTATTTCTCAACTCTTTGAGTCGTTCTTCAGCTTCAATTCTGTGTTTCTCAGACAAATTTGCCTCGACTGCTAGTCGTCTGTTTTCTTCCACGAGGGCTAGAACTTTTTGCCGCTCCTCATATAACTCATCTAGCTCCTCTTTTTTAGCAATCGTTTGATGAACTTCCAGTGATTTGGCTGAACTTCCAGTGATTTGGCTGAACTTCCAGTGATTTGGCTGATGGTACATCCTCAAGTGGTAAGGCAATAATTACTTTGTTTCTACTCTCAAGCCATGCTTCATACTCTTTTGTCCAGTTCATGCGATTCTTCTCATTTTGCATCCTTCTTGTTATTTTCCAAGCTCTAATCAACTGCTGCAGTTTTTGTTCAATTTCTTGAGAATCGTAACTAACTTCAATATCCTTCAATGCATGCGTGGTGGGGATTGTCTCATGTATAATTGACGGAGTGCCATTAGCAGAGCATAACTAGTACAACCCCATGGTCCCGGGAGCGGAACCCATTGAAAATCACCACACCTGTAGATCATTGGTGTTAACGGCATCCAATGGGCTTTCCAAATTACATCCTCATCTTTCAACTTGGATAGGTATGAGAGCCAAGCCCCTTTTATGGGAAACTGTGGATTCCATTTGACCATTCCAAATTCTGCAATAGGGATCCTCGTCTTCATCCATGAACTTGAGAACTTAACTTGAGGACATTTGAAATCTAGCGGACATCTTAGATGACTAAGAATCCAAATACACAAAAGAGTTGAAAAGCCGATGAGCTTTCCTTTTCCAGACACTCGGATGTGATTCAAAGAACGAATAGTCTCAGCGAGAATTGAGATAACAGGGTTAACACCATGTTCGACTTGAAGGAACATTTTTATCACTTTATCATCCATATAACCTTGGATCTTTGGAAATAAAATGGTGCCATAAATACACAGAGCATAAAGAGTCATGCCCTTATCCTCATTCAAGAAATTTTGGATGAGATCTAGGAGGTAATCCAACGGTACACACTCATTTCCCCTTTGATTTTCAACCTTTTCTCAATCTCAGTCGCATGGACAATACCCAAGAGCTTAGACAAAGCTCTCTTCAAAGTGAGCTTTTTGTCATAGTTATAAGCTTTGTCTGCATTTTGCAACGGGACATTCAGTAGTGCTTGATATTCTTCAATTATGGGAGTCATTAATAATGAGGGTCCCAAAAATGCATTAAAGCTTCAAGGATGGAAAAGTTGACTACAATATAAAACAGATAAGCTATATGACCATATTTTCCGACAAACAAACTTTTCTGCTCTGGTGAAAAATCCTCCCATATCTTCTTCAACCTCTTCAAGTCAATGCGTGAGAACTCCATCTTAGTGATTGATGGTAGAAGAACAACGTCTTCCTTTTTCAGATAATCTCCTTTATGTTTCTATGATTCCTCTGGCCATTGGGCTACCGTAACTTGATCTTCTATCACACTCGAAGTGTGAGTCATGGTCTCTAAAATATGAATGAATTGAATATTTTTTTACAATCCCTTTTACGCAGCATGATGCATGTATGCAAAACACAAAGATGAAGTTAGAAGTGAAACAATGAAGAAAAGACATGTTTAAGTGACACAAGACATATATACATGCACAAAATTAATCATGATATCATATTTCAGCACAAATCTAACGTTGGTTATGAGGTGGGCTCTAAAAACATAATACATGTATGGTTGGGCTATAAAAATCTCTTAAAGGCTCCCAGGTTGTCCACACTGTTATCTGAATAGCGTAACAGGTGCCCCCAAACAGTATCCCGAAATGGTCGATCTGAGTGAGAACTTTCGTGAGCCTGCACGGGAACCGTAGTTCCACGAAGTCATTCCACTACTCATTCTCGCTAATCCTAAAGGGAAAACCTGGGTATAGGGCTAGTGTATATGTGTGAAAGTAGAAATTATGAAAAGAAATATACTTCGTAAAAAAAACTTATGTACAACTACAGTCATGAATTAGAAAAAAAAAACAATGAATCATATAAACAAACCAAGAACCAATACAAAAGAATAGCCTACGATGAAATTTTGGCTTGACTCTCTATTGATCTAAAGATGGTTAGACTAATTGTTTGTCCTCAGTGGAGTCGTCAAGCTGTCGCAACGTGCATGCGACGCGGAGTGACGATTTAAAAATTATTTTTTGAGGAAAAAATAATTTTTGGTCGTGATTGGTCACCCAAATTTAAAATCAAATATTTTGGTCTGCGAAAATTTAAAGTTGGTTCGGGAGTCATTTGCGTGTGGGGAAGGTATTAGCACCCTACACCGCCCATTATGAAAAATGGTTACCAAATTTAATCAAATATTATCCAAATTATTTTTTTTCTAAAAATAATGTTATAAAAATTCAATTTCGAATGTCCCATTTGGTACACTTTGCATCATAAAAATGAGCAAATAAATTACCTTCAACGGGTGGTATAAAGACCATTGAAAAATTATTATTTTTTATCAAAGCGATATTGGAGTTACTTTCGGTATCCTAAAAATAACTCCTCACATCGGTAGTTCGAGAAATTTGGTATCCCAAAATTCTAAAGTCCGTCATCGGATATTTTTTAGTGAAAAATAAATAAAGCAATTTACAAAATTTAAATCAAATTGTTATGATTTTAATTTACGAGCGTCAATTTTGATGATAAAAGAATAAAATAATAATCACATATAACCGTGACATATGAAAATGATACATAAATAAATAAGAAGAGATAACAACTATAAATAAAAAAGAATAATGGAAAAGAATGTTAAAGTTGATAAATATGTATGATAAATTTAAAAAAAAAAGAATATGCATGGTGAAAATAATAACAAGACGTGAAATAATTAAAAATAAATATAAAAATAAATTACAACAAACTAATAATATCTATTAAAAAATAGAAAAATAAACAAACAAAAAAATATAAACAACAAAAAACAAAAAAAATTAAAGTAAAAAAAATTACAGAGGGTGGCGTAACCCTTTGTCTTTTTTTTTTAATTTTTAGTTTTATATATATATATAATTGTTTAGTAAATAAATTGATAATAAATTTTTTATCTGTAAAATAAATTAATCTACGAAAAAAATGCTTAATTTCGTACATGATTAGCGTGATCATGTTTTTTTACTACATGATCTATTAATTATTATTTTTTATTTCTTCACTCAATGCTAATCAAATAGTAAAAGAATGATCATGAATGGTAATTAATTTAAACAAGTATCACTAAAAATAAATAAATAATTTTGTTTGGGATATAAATATACTATTTTTTATTTTTTGACTACTTAGTTCACTAACTACCATTTTTTCTTTCTTCCTTCATTGCTAGGAATGATCATGGGTGGTAACTAGTTTAAACAATTGTAACTAAAGAAAATCCATAAAACTTTCAAAATAAAAATAATTTTTGTTTGTAATATAAATATACCATTTTTTATCGGACTACTTAGTTCACTAATTATAATTTTTTCTTTTTTTTCTTCATTGCTAGGAATGATCGTGGATAGTAACTAGTTTAAACAAGTGTCACTAAAAATAATGGTAAAAAATTAAAAAGAAAAGATGAGAAGTTTTGTAAAAACATAAAAAAATCAAAACTTAAAATATTTGCATAATCTTGTATAGAGGTTTTACTCTCAATTTTATGTATAAGAAATTATCATATGAAATCTTTTCATCAAATGTACACTTTCAACCCATTAAATGAGTGATTCACATTGAATTTATTTTCCACCCCTCAAAATTTTATCCTGTAAAATAAAATTATATTAGTCTTAGTTTGTTATCTTATATCTAGGGATAGTTGTTAGTTAGTTTCCAAGTTTTTTATCTTATATCTAGGGATAGTTGTTAGTTAGTTTCATATTTTTTAGATTTTTTAATTCTGAGTTGTTACAGTTTGAAATTTATAAATAGCCATTTGGCTATTCAAGGAATTTATATGAGAATTATTATTCACCAAAATTACATGGTATCAGAGCCCTAGATCGTTTTTTTTTTCTGTTCATTTTCTTCTTCTTCTTCCTCTAAATGACTGATGACTCCACATCACTCCCTGTTAAAAAAATGATGCTGCCACTCCTGGTTCACAGACCTGTGCTGCCATCGACACTGTCCATTCTTCTATGCAAATTATAGTGCATAGATTGAACGGACAGAACTACCTTGAATGGTCTCAGTCCGTGAAATTTGTGATTGATGGCCGTGGAAAATTGAGATTTCTGACTGGAGAAAAGAAGCAGCCGAATACAGAGGATGTAGGATACGGACAATGGCGATAAGAAAACTCTCTTTCCATGGCATGGTTTGTGTTCAGCCTAAGACTACCTGGATTATTGATTCTGGAGCCTCCGATCATATGACTAGTTTTTCTAGTTTTTTCTTTTCATATAAGCCTTGTGCAGGAAATAATAAAATTTGTATAGCAGATGGCTCTTTTTCTGTTATTGCTGGTATAAGAGATGTAAAGCTCTCCAATACTCTAACTTTGTCTAATGTCCTTCATGTTCCTAAATTATCCTGCAATCTCATCTCTGTTAGTAAACTAACATCCACACTAAATTGTACTGCAAATTTTTTTTCCTCTGATTGTCTGTTTCAGAATCTGGACTTGGGGACGATGAATGGCAGTGCTAGGGAGTGCGATGGGACATTCACGAATAAAGTGGCTCAACAAAGTTCTTTCCTGCAAGTTGCATCTGATTTTAAAGATGATGAGATTTATTTATGGCATTTTAGACTTGGACATACAAACTTTCATTATTTAAAGTATTTATTTCCGGTTTTATTTTGCAATAAAAATTCCTCTTCTTTTCAGTGTGAAATATGTGTTTTGTCTAAACACCATCGAAGTACATATCCTCCACATGTTTATACACATTCACAACCATTTGCTTTGGTGCACAGTGACTTATGGGGACTATCCAGGGTCTTCACATGCAAGGGTAAATGCTGGTTTATTACCTTTATTGATGATCATACTAGGTTAACATGGGTTTATTTGCTAAAATAAAAATCGGAAGTAGAAAGTGTTTTCAAAAAATTTTATAACATGATTCAAAATCAATTTCAAGCGAGTATCAAAATTTTAAGAAGTGATAATGGGCGTGAATATTTTGCACAATTTTTAGGTACCTTATTTGTTGAGAAAGGAATTGTTCAACAAAGTTCTTGTAATGACACACCTCAACAAAATAGTATTGCCAAAAGGAAAAATATGCATCTTCTTGAGAAAAGTCGTGCTTTACTTTTTTCAAAAAATGTTCCTAAATATCTTTGGGGTGATGTTGTTTTACATGCTACATATTTAATAAATAGACTTCCTTCTAAAATACTAAACTTCAAAATGCCCATATCTGTTCTGAAAAACTGATTTCCTAAATCTCATTTGTTTTCAGACATGTCTATAAAAATTTTGGTTGTACTGTTTTTATAAAAAAAATCCACTTAAAAATGCTAGTAAACTTGACCCTTGAGCAAAAAAGCGTGTTTTTATTGGTGTTGCTTCAAACCAAAAAGGGTACAAATGTTTTGATCCTACACTTCAAAAGATGTTGGTAACCATGGATGTAAATTTTTTTGAAAATATCTTATTTTTTAATCCTAATCTTAAGGGGAAGAATCAAGTTAAAGATTTGGATTTTGGAATAACAAGTAATAGATTTAATCCTCATTACAATCTCAAAAATATTGCCAAAAATAATTTTAATGATCATACATTAGACCTGAATTTTTTAGGCTATGATTTAGGATATAATGAAATGCAGATTGAAGAGATTGATAGCAGTAGGGAAAGTCAGGCAGTAAATAATTCCAAAAATACTGAACAAGAAGGTTGTGAAAATGCTGAACAAAATGTTTGTGAGGTAAAAAATGTTTTACAAAATAAATCTCAGCAACAAACAGTATGCAACGAGCAGAATGGGACCAAGTTTGACCATGTTTATACACGAAGGCTTCCTCATCAAAGAACTGAAGTCACCTCTGCCTGGCCACGCCGAGAATCTGAACCAAGATTGGAAAATGAATCAGGTAATTCTTCTATTACTTCTAATCTTAGTCTCAATCTTCCCATAGCTATTAGGAAAGGAAAACGATCATTTGTCTCTTGTTGTCTCTAACTCAAAACTTTTATATTCTTTTATCACTTTCACCACCAATGTGTCAAATGTCCAGATTCCAAATAATATACAGGAATCTTTAAATGTTCCAGAGTGGAAGAAGGTTGTTCTTGAGGAAATGAGTGCTTTGGAGAAAAATCAGACATGGAGAGTTGAAGATCCACCCAAAGGTGCTACAATAGTTGGCTGTAGTGGGTTTTTACGCCCACATTTAATGGAGATGGCACTCTAGAAAGGCACAAAGCTTGGCTGGTTGCCAAAAGGTTTACACAAACCTATGGTATTGATTACACTGAGACCTTTGCTCCAGTAGCCAAACTTTATTGTTCGAATCTTGTTGTCTATTGCAGCTAATTTAGATTGGCCCTTGAAATAGTTTGATGTGAAGAATGCTTTCTTAAATGGAAGATTGGAGGAAGAAGTGTACATGCTCCCGCCACCTAGCTTTGAACATAAGTTTGGAAACAAAGTGTGCAGGTTGGAAAAGGAACTTTATGGCTTGAAACAGTCACCGCGAGCTTGGTTTGAAAGGTTCATTCAAGTGGTGAAGAAACAAGGCTATATACAAGCACAAGCTGACCATACCTTATTCACTCGACACTCAACTAGTGGAAAGATTGCAGCTCTAATTGTTTATGTTGATGATATACTTCTTACAGGAGATGATCTAGAAGAATTAGAGGCAATGAAAAACAAGCTCTCTAAGGAATTTGAAATCAAAGATCTAGGTGAAATAAAGTATTTCTTAGCTATGAAGGTTGCACGGTCTAAAAAAAGGATTGTCATTTCCCAACGAAAATACATTCCTTATCTTCTAAAGGATGCAGGAATGAGTGAGTGTTATCCTATGGATACTCCTATTGATCCGAACAAGAAACTTGGTGACATTCAGCAAGGAACACTAGTGGATGTGCAACAATACCAACGATTGGTTGGGAGGCTTATATATTTGTCTCACACTCGTCCTGACATTGCGTTTGCGGTAAGTATGGTGAGTCAATTTATGCATCACCCTTATAAAGAACATCTTGAAGCTGCTTATCGAATTCTGAGGTATCTAAAAAGTAGTCCAGGTAAAGGTCTTTTTTTCAAAAAGCAAGACAACAAAAATGTTGAAGCATTTACTGATGCAGATTGGGCAGGCTCGATCACTGATAAAAAATCCACCTCTGGGTATTGTACATATGTATGGGGAAATTTGGGGACTTGGAGAAGCAAAAAACAAAGTGTGGTTGCAAGGAGTAATGCTGAGGCGGAGTACAAGGCTATGGCCAATGGGGTGTGTGAGATCCTATGGATAAGACGGGTTCTACATGAGCTGAAGCTGAAAGTTAGTCTACCTATGAAGTTATTTTGTGATAACAAGGTTGCTATAAGTATTGCACATAACCCGGTGCAACACGACATAACCAAGCATATAGAGGTTGATCGACACTTCATAAAAAAAACTTGGAAATGGGAGTCATTCGTATCCCATTTGTGAAATCTGAAGATCAAACTGCAAATATTTTGACTAATGGTTTATTTAAACCAACATTTGAGTTTCTTGTACACAAGTTGGGTATGTTTGATATTTATACGCCAGCTTGAGGGGGAGTGTAAAATAAAATTATATTAGTCTTAGATTGTTATCTTATATCTAGGGATAGTTGTTAGTTAGTTTCCAAGTTTGTTATCTTATATCTAGGGATAGTTGTTAGTTAGTTTCTAAGTTTGTTATCTTATATCTAGGGATAGTTGTTAGTTAGTTTCCTATGTTTTAGATTTTTTTATTCTGAGTTGTTACAGTTTGAAATTTATAAATAGCCATTTGGCTATTCAAGGAATTTATATGAGAATTATTATTCACCAAAATTACATATTCTCATTCTCATTGATTGAGTTGATGAAAAAAATCTCATCATCAAACTTGTAGAGAGATAAACAATATATGAAAATAAAATTTAAGATTAAAAGTAAGAGAAATGATAAAGAATGAGCAAACAAACCTATATATGGAAAATAAAATAAAGAAATATCAAATACACGAGTATGACAAAGAGAGATTATTAATTAGAATGAACAAAATATATTGTAAGCTAAAATGTAAGAGATTTGAACTACCTTAATAAAAAGAAAATGAGAACATGGAAGATGAATAGAAATGAAAACTCAACTTCTCTCTTTTTCATTATTTTCTCAAAACCTCTATTTCTCTCTCTAAAATCTCTTCTCTTCCTCACTCTCCCCAAATCTTCTCTTTCAAGTGAAGACCTCCCATCTATTTATAGGCAAACTTAGAGCTTCACCGTTTTTAATTTGTCTTTTTGTTCCCTTTTTTATTTTTAGTCCTTGAGATTTTCTTATTTTTTAGGCATTAAGCTATTTTTCAAATCACACACATAGTCTTAGACTAGTATATGGGCAAAACAAATAAAATTTATATTTTTAAAGTATTGGACCAGACAAAATACGGTATCTACACATTCCATTTTAAACATTATCTTTTTGGTATAAAGCCTATTATGACAGGTCAACCAAGAAATGAAAAAACATTTAGGGGCCCCTTAAGCCAAATCAATTTATGTCACTCAAGGTGTTGTCTATGCTGCTTCATTGCTCTATAGGTGCTTTTGACAGAAAACAAGCCTTTTGAATCAGGGAACCACTGCCAAGTATCAATACTGTGTCTACTAGGATCTTGAAAATCTAGATGAACACCTAAAGCAGTAAATTTAAATTTGTCAACTAAAAGAAAATAAGATGACAATCTCCAATTTATATTGTGTTAGCAAAATATGTACATCTCGTACGTATAAATTAAAAATAAAACACAAATTGAATATAAGAAACAATTACAAATCTAAAAATTGCAACAACAAATACTATTGTTATATATATGTATATGTTTGTATGCGTGTGCGCATGCGCGACACCTCAACAAGTATGAGATCTACAACTTTTAAATATAGAGTTCACTGTCTTCTCCGATAAAATATGTAAAATAATAAAATTTTACATGAACCCTATAAAGAAAACCATGGTAAAATGCAAAAAAAAAAAAAACAGGACTTGAATAAAAAAATGGGACTTAGAATAAGCACACTATTTATCTATCTATCTATCTCTCTCAAAATACAAAACAGAGAACCTAGGGTTAGGTTGTTTGATGAAGAAGAGAGAGCCACGAGCCTCGTCGATTAGCTTATCGCACTCTATTACTTGTCTCTCTCTCTCTCTCTCCTCCTTTCCTCGTTAAAAAACAGAGAATGAATTAAGGGTAGGTTCACCGAAGAAGAGAACGTCACCACAAAAAAAGAGCCCTGACCTTATCGCCACAGCCACCCGAAGAAAAGAGAGCCCCGAGCCTCGTTGCTTCATCCACGCTAAAGAATAGAGGGCTAGGTTTGTCGCCACTATTTCTTCTCTTATTTTATCTATTTTTCTGGTTCTCAGTTTTGTCTCTTGATATGTGTTTTTGATTTCTTGACATGGAATTTTTTGTCTCTTGATATGGAATTTTTAGTTCTCTGTTTTGTTTTCTAGTTCTCTATTTATCTCATGTTTTTTTTCTCTTTAGTATTGAAATAGATAGTTTAAATACTTAGTTTTTACTTTTGAATTAATAAAGCTTCAGATGAGTACATCCAAGGAGCAAGAGAATTCATTGGAAAAGCCATAAAGTATGCAGATTATCCTAAAAAATCATGCCCTTATAAGAAATGTAGGAATATGAGTCACCAATTTCCTAATGATATTTATGAGCATTTAATTATCAAAGACATGGATCCTACGTACACAAATTGGTATCATCATGGAGAACCTATTAGATCTGATGAAGATGATGAAAAGAAAAGTTCTTATCCAAGCTTGATAACGAGAGTTGATGTTTGGATTGAAGCACATAAAAGAAAAATGGTACTGAACCAGTGAATGCAGAAGTTGCTGAGGATCTTGTATGTGAATGGTTGGATAGGTTTTCATAAATTTGATGCTAACATTGAGCTTTCGTTATTTTAGCATAAACTTAAACAAGTTCAAGCTGAGCATCCTAACTCCCTTACACAAAATTTGAATGATGACGGTCTTGGTAAAGTTTTTGGCAAATAAAGATGTGGATGTGTAAGAGGCCTTAGTCATCTAAAATTTGAATGAGAAAGTTTTTGGCAAATAAAGATGCATGCTAGAGTTGGTAGGTAGGAAACTATTAGGTTCAATGTTGATATCTTTAATGCTCCTAGGTTCAACGTTGGTAATTAAGTTATCTTCAAAATGTAAGTCTTATAATCGCTTAAGGCTATTCAACATGACATCAAAATTTAAAGATTTGAGTTTTAGGGTATATACGATATTTTAGTGAAATTTGAAATTTTTTGTAGCATTTTTGAAACTTTTAGATGTTTTTTATTGTTTGGAACAAATGCTGATACAAGGATAATTAGTTAGACTAACTAAGTAATGATACTTTTGGATGATACTTTTTAGTTTAGTAACGTATTTTGCGAAAGTGAAATGATAAACTAATGCTATTAACTATCTCATTGATGTTATATATAATCTTAAATGCGTTAGATATGTATATAAAACTTGTACGTATAAATTAACTTTAAATATAGCATTTATAAATCTCAGTAAAAGTAATTGATGAAATGTATAATATATAACCAAAAAAACTATACCATATGATTCAATGATTCTAATGGTATCTTCTTTTATATGATACAAAAGAACATGTGAATGTTAATCCTATAAGCGTCAAAAGAACCTGTTAAAAATATTTGATAGAGGCTAGAAAATCCTATTAAACAACATTCTACAGAAATCGAAAAACCCTAAAAAAAGAAGAAGAAAATAACAGCATTCTTTGTAACCGGCAAAGCTCGCTACGAAATATGTGAACTTTCTACAAAAACTTTCTAAAATAACATTGTTCACAGAGTTTTTCTCCTATTATAGGATCTCATATTTATTGTAATGTGTGCATACGTATGTGTTGTTTAACCACAAATAATATCGATATATCATATAAATAAATGGAGAATTTTCTGGAACTTCAAACCACGCTTAGGCTTCTGTATCATACAATCTCCTCTAGTGGGTTCTCGAGGTTGCTAGGCGTCTAACTCTTAGCATGCAAAGGAAGAACGAGCGACTATCATATATTTTAAAAACTAGCCAGATGAACTTATTAGAATCTGAACTCTATCACACTAAATATTGAAATTCTATACAAACTACTAAAGACTCAAAACCGAAGATGACAAGAACAATGAGAGTAGATGAACTATTTGAGTGGATGTGTTAGAATGGATAAAGGAGGTACCAATTTATAAGCACAAAGGGTTTGGAATTAAAAAGGTTAACTTAATTTTTAAATAAATTTTGGGTTAGTTTTAAAACCTACATTATTTCAAAATTGTTACGTATTAAATTTTAGAATTAATTTTACAATTTAATTTGGAAATAAATTTTTAAATTAATTCGATAATTTAATACTTACTTCATTTGAAAGTTTTGGAATCAAGAGTTGGAAGATCAAATAAGTGTAATCTAATAATACTTTTTTTTAACTTCATAGGTGTATTTTGGGCATCACTTTCTCATTCATCCAAAAATCGTATTTGACCATATGAGTATCATTCGCCAAGAGCAATAAAATAAGATGTCGGTCTCACTAAAAATAAAGCCTTAAAACAATACCTCAAAATAGAATTTATTACCAATTGATTCTTATTTTTCTAACAATCCCCCACATGATGACAGATGAGACAAAAAGCTGACAACTCAATGATTCTTAGCATGTGGTGATATAGTTCAATGGACGAATACCTACATAGAATAGGTAGGTGTACCATTTAAGCTTCCCTTGTGAAAGTACCTCACACAGGTATCTTTCCTGGTACAATCCAGTTCTCAATGTAATGCTCATTCTTTTACCACAAACATGCACCTGGTTTTATGAGAGATTCCAAAAATTGAGCCCTACCCGATTCTCTTTGGAAGCGACCCCATTTCTCTCAACTTCTTAGTAAAGACTAATCCACTCTATTTTTTTACACTTAGAATCATTATAAGTATGGCTTAACCTTTCTATACGGGCATTGCTGCTTCCTCACAGGAATGAAAAAAAGGAAAACCCACATTCATCCAATTAAGTTTTTACAGTTACGTTATCCATATGAACTTAGTTCTTGAGATCTCTAGTTATCTAGGTTTAGTTTTCATCGTATTGACTTATTCTTTCATGGGATTGAATCACATTCCCCTTGATAGCAACTAGCCCATTATTTAACCTTTTAGTTAGCAGGTCCGTAATGTTATCTTTTGACATCACATAATAGACAGATACAACCACAATTGATAGAGTATTATGCATATGTCATATATATCAAAACTTACTGTTATATATGTTGCTCTTGCCCTTCCAATTGGAAATTAAACGTCACATTGGATGCAAATTATTGGCACATGCTTCGGCCATAATGAAATATCTTCTAAGAAATTATGTAGCCATTTAGCCTCATCGATATCTAGAGCAATGAACTCAGATTCAACAACGGATCAAGTTCTACGTGTCTGTTTAGATTTTCATGATACAATTGCACCCCTTAGTGTGAACACATATCTACTAGAGGACTTTGAGTCGTTCATAACAAATATTCAGTTTGCATCACTATATCCTTCAAGAATAGTTGAATATCTACTACAATGCAACCCATAACTACAAGTATGTTTCAGTACCTACGTACTCTAACGATTCCTTTCCAGTGATAAGGTCTTGCATTACTCATTTATCTATTAAGTTTACTGAGTGAGTATGTTATGTCTGGTCTTGTACAACTCATTGAGTACATCAAACTTCTTATCCCTCTAGAATACTCCAGTTGAGAAACATTTTCTGCTTTATTCTTGGTTAGGTGTAGATTTTATATCTAGGGTGTTTGGGACATAACAAAATCATCTTTGTTGAATTTCTCAAGTATCTTGTCAAATATATGTGATTTATTATATGAGACCCTTCAAAGATCTTGAGATTTTAATTCCCAAGGTTACATTGGCTAGTCTCGTATCTTTCACATTAAAACTCGAGTTTAACATATTCTTGATAGATTTTATCATCTTATGATCACTTTCAACAATGTGTATGTCATCAACATAAAGACACAAAATTACAGCCATTTTCTGTGGTTTTGACTTAAACCTATTTATCACATTAGTTGATCTTAAAACCATTTGTCATCATCGCATGGTCAAAATTCACATGTCATTGTTTTAGTACTTGCTTTAAACCATATAAAGACTTTACTAATTTGTAGGTTCTTTTCTTTCCCTGGAGAGGAAAAACCCTTAGGTTGTTTCATATAGATTTCCTCCTCTAAATCTTCATTGAGAAATGCAGTTTACACATCCATTTGAAGTACTTCGAGGTTTCACAAAGTTGCTACTACAAGTACCATCCTAATGTAGGTTATTCTCATTACATGAGAATATATATCAAAGTAATCTAGGGCTTTCTAGGTGTATCTAACATTTAATTGCAAACCTAGCCTTATACTTATCAATTGATCCATCTACTTTCATTTTCCTCTTGAAAAACCACTTTTATTCTAGTTATATACATCCAAAATGAAGATCCACCAATTTTTAAATATGATTTTGAACTACATTTGCACAGAAGTGCTTCTGAGAAGCTCAAAGCTAGTAAAGTTTTGAGGTTCACTTTCTAGTAAATAGGTAAAAAAATCTAGACCAAAAGATTTTTCTATCTTAGCTCTTTTAGTACACGCATGTTCATCATCAACTTCCTTTTTCAAGTTCTTAGTCCTAACTGTTCTCACATACACCCTCATTTACGACAACCAAAACTCGTATTGATTTCTATATGATAGTAAATTAACATTAATTTTGTTTTTATTTGTTTCCCTAAGAGATTAATCCTTTTTTTCAGGGGAAGGTTATTGAATGTGAATACTTCAATCCTGTTTTTAAGCATTTATCCTAGTCTAATATAGGGTATTTACAGTACATAATTTATGTTGAAACTGATTTCATACAAAGAATGACATAAATCTTATTGTTTAGTTTTCATAACATTAATTTAATTAGACACTACTGTTTTGCATAGATACCTTAAAATCTCAAAGTTTTCAGATTTCAAAATATGCATTTGAAAGGAATTAGAATACTCAAAAATTTAACATTTCATTTTATTTTTTTATTTTTTATGTCGTAATTGATATATTGAATATAAAACTCAGAAAATGAAAATCAAATTAAAAAATAAAAAGAATCAATGAAATGTTACATGATCTTAATGGAGAACTTAAATAAATAATAATGGGGGGAGGGGGGTTTATAAAATTTGAAAGTGGGAACTCATTTATTTGTGTAACTATTTGAGTTAGAAGAAACGTTCACGCCCGATTTTGAAAGGGAGAGATCCTATAAGATTCTATCCAAAATTTTCTTTTGCTAAACCCATAGCTAAAAAACCTACTTTTTTACGATTATGGGCTCATTCGAATATGAAATTCAATCCTGAAAATACAACATCTCACTTTTTTTTAACTACCCAAGGCTGCGATACATTTCGAAATTGAGAAATCTCTACAGGAGTAGGTGCTATCCAAGAAAAATTTACTAGTTGAAATCCCAGAACATAAGAACCCAATTGCAGATTCAATGCCATTCACAAAAAATTCCAAAATCGTCTGTTGTCTTTAAAACAATAAACGTATAAAATCTCTTTAATAATTGTTAGCAAAATATATGCATCTAATAAATATAATTTGAAAATAAAGACATAAACCGAATCTGAGAAACAATTATAAATCTGAAAATCACAACAATATCGATACCGTTAATTAAATGGATAATTATTTGGAATTTCGGATCAAGCCGAGGTCTGTGTGACATACAACTTCCTTAAAACTGATTCGCCTCCTCCGGTGGGCATTCGAGGTCATTAGGTAATCCATCTCTCAGGACGCATTGATGGAATGGCGGCTATCGTGCTCTATAGAAACTGCTCCTGCGAACTGAACATGAACTCTATCACACGGAATTCCAAAATTCTTTACAAACTACTCGACACTCAGAACATAGAAGATAGGAACAATAGTAAAGCAAACTATTTGAGTTGGTGGGTAGGAATGGAGAGAAGATGTGTCAATTTATAGTCACGTGGAGGGTTTTTAGAATTGAAAAAACAATTTCTGTCCTAAAATAAATTTGAAGTTAATTTTGAAAATAAAATTTATTTCAAAACCGTTACTCGTTAAATTTCAAAATTAATTTTGCAATTTAACTCTGAAATAAGTTTCAATTAATTTAACAATGTAATACTGAATTTATTTTGTCACTTTAAAAAAATTAAGAGTTGGAAGACCGGTCAAAAGACTCTAAATAAGTGTAATCTGATCATACTTTCACATCTTTTTTAAATCCATGGGTTCATTTTGAGGATCGATATCTCATTTACCCAATTTTATTTACCATATAAAATTTAGGTTCATGATCCATCAAAATAAGATGTGAGTTCCACTTAAAATTGAGTCTTAGGATGGTACCACAAAATAAAATTTATTACTAGTTAATTCACATTTTCCAACATATTGAACTCTAGAAGAATTTGATTCAACCAGTCCATGGTGTCCATGTTGAATTTAATTTTTAAAGATTGAAAAACAAATTTACAAGTTCTATTATATCTCGATCTCATTTAAGGCTTAATTCAAACCTCTATCCTTAATGAGTATGTTTCTAGTGTGTCAAGCGCTAAAAATGCCTCAGTGACTTCAGATAACACCACATTTTCTGTCACGTCTGTGATTGTTGTCTTCTATATCTTAGTCAAAATATTGCGATACGAATGACTTTCTTTGATTCTATCCAAAATGTATTTTAGTTATTTTTAACTTTATTTAATCAACTATTATTATAGTTTATTTTAACTGATCTAGATATGAGATTTTGTGTCAGTCTAAGAAGCTCAATTTATGCTTCAAAGTAAAGAAATGAGATTGGAGCAAAATAATCTTGTTGTTGGCATTTATAGATGCCTCAAATGCAATAATGCTTCAAACGAACAGCAAAGCAACATGATTCATAGATATGATGCAACTCTTTTGTAATGAGTCGAATTAATTAATTTTAAGCAATAGGGCATTCTCAAATTTGGTCTGTGCTAATTTTTTTGAATCTTGGATTGAAAACTTTGGTCAATTGAGATAGGCTAAAATGTAAAATATACCCTTGCAGTTTGATCAGAATGTAAATTATATTCTAAATTTTTTAAATATTTTTATGCTCATGTCGTTTGAGAAACTGCAAAGTACATTTTTATGTGATGATTTTTCGTCAAAACTGACGGAAAATTAACTTCATTTTTTTTACCTTTCTTCTTCCCCCCAAAAAAGAGAAGATCTTCATTATTTTCCTTCATTTGCTCTATTTCCCTCCATTTATAGACACTAGTTTTCTTATATAAATAACTTCATTCATTCCTTCCATTTTCTAGACCTCCATTTTTCACTTACATTCTCATCTTCACAACTGGACAACCCTTTTATCACCTAGAAAAGTTGAAGAAATCATCAATAAATTGAAGATAAAATCAAGACAAAATAAACTAAAAAAAAAGGAACATGACTTACCTGATGAGAATCATCAACAAATTGTGAAAAAAATTAGCCTTTTGATCCGTCAATTTCAAACCCTAAGTTTTGCCCTCCCCCTTCCTCCCATTTTGCTTCTCTCATGACTTGGCTCTGTCTCTCACATGCAAATGAGACAAAAGTAATTGTAAAATATTAAAATTAAATAAAATTTAAAAGAAAAGAAACTATATATGTTATACTCAACTATCTAACACTAACAACACTAACTTTAGTGTCATCTTTAATGAAAAGTCGTAACAAATATGTATATATTTTATAATTTCTTAAATTATAGGGATATGAAATTATAAAAAAATTTAAGTGTATAGTTTGTATTTTGATAAAACTACAAGAGTATTTTTAATTTTAGCCATTTAAATAATATTCCTTTTTTTGGCTAAAAAATATCTCATCATTTTTTCGAAAAAGGTAAAATTAGATCGTTTAATTATTTAGGTAGCATATTGAATAATTAATTAGGAAAATTCATAAACACATTATTATTCTATTAATTACGAGGACAGTGCACTAGATAGAACCTTGAACTGTTGAACACATCAAGCACCGTACGTCCACCATTAATTCACATCCTAATCACGTACTTGATCATTAGTCCTTGTTATTAACGACTGAACAGTTTCTATTGTATTTAATTTAATTAATGATTTAGCAACAACTGCGATCCATAAATATTTGTCAAAGTTATGATTTTACATAAATTATTACTTAAATTCACGACTTTAAAGAATAGACATGCATCAACCTTCTTATCACATAACAATATGACAACTATTTTTGGCGTGAATTTACATACTATACAGGAAGATGATATCACGACTGTAAATTAGATACGAGTCTTAATCACTGCATCAACCATCTATATAACTAATTATATTTTTGCTTCTCAAATTTTGGTAAAGTTTTCTAAAACAGGAAAAAGAGAATATTCATCGCTGAATAAAGTGAGAATATCAAAAGCATACCAAAACTAAGATAACCCAAATTTGGAAACAAATAAGACATGATTATCATATCATTTTCAACCCTCCATTAAAACATATAAAAACATAACCAAAGATAACCCAATTGACTTTGTCGAACAAGAAGAAGAAATAAAGAGAAGAAAATGGGTCTCATATATGGTTTTATGAAGTTTTTCTTTGTCATTTTCTTATTCTCTTGCGCCACAGAAGCTCAAATCCCTACTAAGTTTTTCAATGTTCTAAATTATGGAGCAAAACCAGACGGCAAAACTGACAACAGTAAGGTAACACTTCTAGACAAATTTTTATAGTACTTCTTGTTTATGCTTATAGCATATTTTTTGTGTGCAAATAATATGTTAATACACGTGACAGCAAATTACAGTAGGTGTAAGAGTAGAAAATTTTTAGTACTCGATAAGAACTAATACTCGGAAAACAATACTATTGTTGACTTTGTCTAATAAGTACTAGCTAGATTTTCCATTGATTACAATATACATCAGAGTATCATAAATATGAGACATTAAATGGATATATATTAACTTTTTTGGGGATGTGTTCTTATGTTTAATCAATTGATAGGCATTTTTGAAAGCATGGAATGAAGCATGTGAATGGGAGGGAAAAGCTAGGGTTTTGATCCCAAAAGGAACATACAAGTTGAACAAAGTGAAATTCTATGGTCCTTGCGAAGGTCCAATAGCATTTATCATCAAAGGGGTTTTAAAGGCTACTACTGATCCGTCTAAAATCTTTGCTGAAAGCTGGATCAACTTCCGATACATCGATCACTTGACGGTGGGCGGAGGCGGCACGTTGGATGGCCAAGGAGCTGTTGCTTGGCCGCTAAACGACTGCGGGGAGAATCCTAAGTGTAAATCTCTTCCCACTGTAAGTTTTTGCTTCTTTTACAATTGTGTTTAGAATCTTCAGATCTTCTTCCTTTTTTTCCTTCTCATGTTTTAGGGTTTAGTGAAATAAAAATGATGTATCATTAATAAACTCAAGAACCCTATACAGAAGAGCATATTAATTATTAAATAATTTGCTTTCCAAATATATTTTAGTTACCTAATAAGCTGACACAAATAATTATTGGTCAATCAATTCTCCTAGAAAATCACTCCTAAAATATGTTAATTAACTTGTCAAAAAGAAGGGGAAAAAAGAAAGAAAATCTCGAAAATTCATTGGTCAAAAGAGACTTAAAAATGCTACACAATTGGCTTATTTTATGAGAAAATTTGTAAATAGTTTCTTGTAAAAGAAAAAAATAATTTTAGGACTTTTTTTTTATTTTTAACGAAACTCAGTATTTTTTATAGTGAAAAAGACTAAGTTGTCATTTTAGTTAAAAAAATGGTTGAAATTCGTGATCGTAGACTAGGGTGTAGCAAAAAAAATTTTAGACTCTATTCTAGCGTGTATAAATTTTAACGATGAAATTCTAGACCAGGATCTAAAAATATTTTTTTACTAGACAGAGTCTAGTACAGGGGCATTTTAGTCTTCTTAAAAAGTCAGATTTGGTTAGAAAATTTTAAAGGGTCTTCTTTTCGTTTTATTTCACTTTGAAGACTCTCTCAAGAAGTTTCTCTTTAGTGTATGCACCTTGTATTTCTTGGTTTGACACTTATATTGTTTACTTATGCATGCAAATGAAAAAGTTGAATTCTGATTCATTTATATCGTTGTACATATTCTTTTTCACTAATAATCTCATGTTGAATAATTCAGTCGATGAGATTTGATTTCGTCACAAATTCTCGAGTTCACCACTTGAAATCAATCGACAGCAAGAACAATCATTTCAACGCATTCGGATGCAGCAAGCTTAATTTCACCAAAATTAGAATATCTGCCCCGGGAGATAGCCCTAACACAGACGGAATCAAAATCGGAAGCTCAAACCGAATAAAAATCAAACATTCAGTGATTGGCACGGGAGACGATTGTGTATCGGTGTTATCGGGGAGCAGAAAGATCCACATATCAAAGGTTGTATGTGGTCCAGGACATGGAATCAGTGTAGGAAGCCTTGGAAAATATGAAGATGAAGATGATGTTATGGGAGTAATAGTAAAGAACTGTACCTTCCGAGATACTACTGATGGAGTTAGAATAAAATCATGGGCTTCTCCTTTGTCTCTTCAAGCTTTTGATTTTACTTATGAGAATATTTACATGGAAAATGTTGAGAATCCAATCATCATTGATCAAGAATATTGCCCACATGGTCCTTGCAAACAAGAGGTAAATTTTTATTTATCATTTTTTAAGTAGCTAAACTAATTAATTAGTTTCTTCTTGTTTAATGGTAAAATTATTTTTTATAAAATAATGTTAACCATGGAAGTGCCGTGACTCTCGAGTCAAGCGATGTTGACTCATACAGTGCAAGTGATATTGTAAGAACGTAGATGAATATTAACATTCACTAATAAATAAACTCAAAAGAGAAAATATGAATAGGAGAAGACAAGAAATCAGACCAATTGATGAAGATTTTAATGTTAGAATAGCTGAATTATTAATTTAATTATTTTGTTTATTGTGTGAAACAGAAACCATCACATGTGCAAATCAGCAACGTAACGTACAGAAACATATGGGGAAGTTCAAAATCAAAGGTAGCAGTGAATTTTAAGTGCAGCAAAAGCAAGCCATGCAAGAACATAGTGTTGGACAATATCAATCTAAGCAGTAGTTCTGAAATTAATGGAAGATTGATTTCTTCATGTTCTTATGTTAATGGGGTATCAATTGGGCACCAATCCCCTCCTGCTTGCATATAAAATATTTCTTTAAATTTTCTCTGTTTTGATTTCTCTCATTATTTTCTCGGAAATTTCTTCATTTTCTATTATTGATTTTCTTCTCTTTCCCTACTATTTTAAACTATGCTAATGTTTGTTTTTATTTTAATGGCATAGTTTATAAATATTTTTAGCTTTTGTTGTAATTGGATATATATTTTAGTTTATATATGTTGAAGAGTAACTAGTTTATGTACTTTTTCCTATATTTCTTATACTTATTTTATTCTTCGTAAGTTATCAACAAATATAATGGAGATGTTGAATCAACCGGTCATAATGATGTTTTTCTTGATTTAAAAATTAGATTATCCGCAGAATCTTCATTCCATGTCAACAAAAAAAAATATGACAAATAATTTGAGGATTAAAATTGAGAATTAGATTAGATGAATATATATATATATATATATATATANAAAGAAATCTACTGTGACAACTTATATGAGGAAAAAAAATGCACCAGCCGGGAATCGAACCCGGGTCTGTACCGTGGCAGGGTACTATTCTACCACTAGACCACTGGTGCGTGTTGAGCACATTTGGCGCTATGTTAATTATAACCATTAACCAATTTAAATATGTATTGTTCTTGAATGTAAATACAAACTTCCTACAATGTCATCTATATCTTACATTATCTTACTATATTAAAAAAGTCTTAAAGGGATAATTTTTTTTTATCCTTGAAACTACATTTAATATATATTAGAGTTTTCTTTTTTTTTTTTCATTTAATTCATTTATACTTTTTATCCACTAATAATTTTTATTAATTATTTATAACCTCAATATTTTGTACTAAATTATGTTATTAGGAATATAAAGGTTCGTATAAATGAATTTTAAAATATTTATATGATGAACATTATTTTCGTCAACATTGTCCATTTGCGTAATTTTTTTTAGGTTGGTGTATGAAGAATTTACTAAATTTTGATAATATACCTAATAAATTAGTATCCGTATCAAGACACATTTTTAGTTTTAAATAAATATATTTTGTTATTTCTTTTTATCTTATCCTACGATATATGTATGACTATAAATATTTTTTTTTCTCCTCGAAGAATTTATATGTACGATTGCATTCATTAATCTTAAAAGTATACAATTTATCATCTCTAAGTGATGTATGACTTATTTAGTTATATATGAATGAAAATAATATCTTTACCATAATGTTTTACTTTCATTTTAGATTTACTATAAATTCCAAAGCTAAATTAATGCATATATTTTAACCTCTAATATTAATTTCAAATCCTCTTAACATCATGCATATTTGAGTATTTATAATATTCAAAATTTTAGTGTATTTTTAACTTCGTTTAGACACATGCAACATGTTTTGAGAACTAGTCAATGAGATCAAAGTTATTTTCCTAAAATCTTTTTCCATTTTTTTTGGCACTTCATATTTTCATTTTTGAATAGGATTGTCACCATTGTACATCACTAAAATATCTTTTTAGTTGTCTTACAAAACAATACTGTGTAATTATTTTATATTAAGCATGAAATTTCCGCGTGTAACTATTAGATTTGAAGAAAAAAAACTGAGGTGTTAACCATGCTTATTGAATAGTATTTTAGCACCTTGGAGAAGCTTTTTGCATAATTTTACTTTCAATTGTTTACATAATTTTGAGAAAGAAATTTAACTTTTCTTGCATGTATATTTGCAGGAATTACATAAATTGAATTAAAAATAATTTACATGCTTTAGAATTAAGGGCAAATTGAGAAAATTAGAAAATCCAATAAATAATTAACAATAATATATTTGCCTACTAGATACAGTTATTTTACATTCAAATACACAGATCTCACGGTATAATCAAATCAGGATATATAAAAGAAAAGCAAAAGTAAGGAGAACCTGTCTCTAAGAGGCTGAGGTTTTAGAAAATACACAGGAGCTGGGCGGGTATGCTATGTAGCTACTGTAGATAAACTAGCACGGGTAAAAGGGCAGAGACGGATATAATTGTCCCCCTCCTCCACATCACTTGCCCCATCCCCACCTAATTTATTTTCATATGTTTTTAAATATTTCACATAGATGAGGATTATTGATATTTCCCAATTCACCCGACCTTTCGTAGAATTACCTTTTGTAGAATTATTGATCGGCTCAGCCATAGAACAGGACATTGATAGCACTACTGCCGCCACCGACCACAAGCATTGATGACGCCATCTTCAGAGGTGAAGGTTTGCATAGGGGAGTCGAACGCATCGATCTCCATGGGAGAGTTTATCTTATAATTAAACCATAACGCTATGTCCCAACCTAGTACTAATTTTGTTTAATTCCTCTCACTACACTGGCTAACTTAGCCGTTAAATAAGATAATTTCTCTGTTATTTTTCTTTTAAATCATCTTTACTGCGGCCATTATCTTCGTATTCTTTGTTGTCCTCTTCGACTCTACCACAATGTTACGCCAGTTCTGAAAAATTCTACACATAATTAAAGCCTAAATAAAGGGAAGTGAAACCTCTAGGTGACCCGATTCTAATGACTATCCCCATCACCTCCCCATGTCCCTTAATCGGGCAATGGAATGAAGATGAAGTTGACATATGGAGGTGCAGATAGCGAAGGGGAGGTTTCCCCGCCCCACCCCCACCCCAACCCCACCCCATTATATCCCTAAGCAAAAGTTCAAACCCTGGCAAAAATTTGACACGTCTAATGCCAATGATTTTTAGGTGAAAATTATCAGAAAGTAACAGCAACAATATGCCACTTATTTTGATCGAACTTCCAAGATCAACACTTCATAATGAACTAGGAATATTGAAGTGAGCCAATAGAAAGCAAACTCTCAAGATCAAAACTTGTCCTGTAAAAACTTGAGTTAAAGCAGAGTCAAAATAACATTTTTGAAACAAGCCAAAGTTAGAGCACCTCTTCAACAGAAGAGGCTCGGATACGATATTAACTTAATGTGACAACGGACGAATAAAACGAGGCCTCACGGGTGTCTTAGATGGACTTACCCTACAAAATCAAACGATACATGAACAATAATAGAAAATAAAAGATTAACAGAAGATAGTTATAACCCACAGTTTGGTAGCTCACCTTATAGGTTGGGATCCCAAAACCATCCCACTGCAATTGAGGGCAATAATGGCACTTTCAGCCTGCTCACACAGAAACAAAACGATCCATTGAGTTAGATGTGCTTTACACTTATCAGTTAGTTTCATAATACATTTATCAGTTTGAACAATGCAGTTTTCAGTGGGTTTGTAGAGACTCGAACGCAGTTACTAATGCTATCGCAAGATTCGGTGATGGTCAGGGTTGTATGTCTTAGAAGTTAATCTGCGGTATTTGTCAAGAAAGGAGGAAGTTAATGCTCTTTGCATTGCCATTAAATCTGTTGAACTTAAAAGAAGAGTATATAAGAAGCATTTGCTTAAGACACTTGATTTGGATGCCTATAAACATATGTTTTTGACGTCAAATTGGGTCATAAGACGACAAACTCTGAGGAAAATTTTAAGCAGAATACATCATTTCTACTTTCATTTTTCAACTATTTGAGGACAAATTTAACCGAACCCCTAAAGGAGTTGAATTTACACACCCAAATTGAAATATATAAACTGCATTAATGTGTAAGCAGTATTATTATGCAATATAGCAAAAGATAACAACTTCATACAGAGGATAATAGGGTAGTGGTGGTCTAATTCCAGTCAAAGCCTTAGCATGTAATATTATATGACGAAACGGTGTCATCTTATACAGGTCAAAGGCATAGCAAGAAAAAGTCATAAAATCTACTGATAGAAAACGTAATAAAATCCACATTTTAATCTTTGTCCACTCCAAGGTTTCTGTACCTTAAATCCAAGCTCAAGATGATTCCATCCTCCTTTCACTTGAGGGGGATGATAAAGAGAAGTTCATAAAGGAAAATGGCTAAACAAAACTCTCCCTCACACCCTCTATCGAGCTTTTTCAGTGACTGTTAAAATGATATCGAATTGATATCACATGCATAAATAAGAAGAAAAGAACTTACCAATGCAAATTCGACGAAAGCTATACGTGTCGAATGCACCTGATCACCCAATAGCCTCAAACGAGTAACCTGCAATAAAAAATATGGATCCGTTTTTCATTAATAGCTTTGGTTGTATTTCTTCTCATCCGAAAAAAATAAATGTATTTCTTGGGATGATATACTCACCTCACCACAAGATGTTTCAAAGAAATTCTTAACATCAGCTTGAGATATCTGCATAGAAGCAATTTCAATTTTATAGGAAAGCTAAACTATTGCGTTACATGCATATAGAAACAAATAATGACCATATTCTTGAATGAGTAAATGGATACAGATAAGATCATGACTATTTTCTAGAAAATATAAATTCACATGAAATAATTCAGATCTATAGCAGAAAGCTCCAATACCAAATGTGATGTAGGACAGTTCAATATGGCTTCAGAAATTTAGTGAGCCAAATACATGGACAGTAGGGTAAATAAATTTTGATACTTCAGAGATAGATAAATATTAGCAAAACTATGGTAATCAGAACGGCCTGAATAGCAATCTTAGATAGTATGAAAAAAGTTATCTGCGGAGGTTTGTTCTCTCACTGAACAATATATAGCATTTTTAAGGATACACAAAGATAGGATTTTCATATGTCAGGTAACTAAGGACTGGAGAATTATAATGATGTCTCACTATTATAATAAAGAAAACCTGGCTGACCTTGTATGGGCAAAATTACCCAATGTGTGGTTATTAAAAACCTTAATACTTCCATTTGGAAAGAAAATAAACCTCTATAAACTAGAACAATAACAAATCATTTGAAAAGTAAAAGAGCTGTAACATGTAAAAGACCAAACAACTTTTACTGTAGGCTACCCAAATGCCCCACTCATGATTGCATCAATTCCGACAAATCAATGCATTGAGATACATTCCTTTTGGCTGTTGGTACATGTTAAAATGTTGATCCTTGAAAGGAAAGAATATACATATGCTCAAATAATGGAAGCCATATTGATTTTGAGTAAGTTGAAGGGTTCTTATCTTCATCAAATACAACAAAATTGCTACATGGTTTCGCGAGTGCAACAGCATTTTATCGCTCGGTCTAAAAGAATTTTTTATTAGCTCATTTGTTTCCTCCACTTACTATATCTTTACCAAGGATTTATTCATTAGGAGAAACTTGAATAAAAGCAAGGTTTTAGCTTAGTCATGAAAAATCCCAACTAACATCCCTCTCCATTCTAATCGCGTAGATATGCTCTTGTCATTTTCGGTGTGCTTTTAATTAAAATTGTCTTTCCCTTTTTGTTGACTAATCATTCAAATTCCTTTATAATGACAGTGAAATTTGTGGGGAGGTTGACACCTAATTGAAACTGCAAGGTTTGATATTTCAACAACTTGATGTTTAGGTATTACCAAGAGGAATTCTTCTCTTTGAAGGCTTCAGCTTATATTCATGAAATTGAAATAAGATAAACGATAGCAGTGTGGAAATGCATAGTGGTAGCGTATGTTTTGTTTTTGGGAAGTTTCTTAAAGAGTGTGGCAGTAAATCTTGAAGATAGGAAAGAGAACATCTATTTTTTCTATGACAAGGTTAAATTTGGCATCAAGATGAGTTTATACAGTGAGCACTTCAGAAAATTTTGCTTTCAGTACTTCGATTGAAGGCTATTCTAGTTGAGTTTGGCTTATCCTCTCTTCCAGACCAGAGGGGATTGCAATAAAATTTCATTCTGAATACTAGATGAGTATAGGAAACTTATACCTTTTTGTCAATATTTGTACAGTAGATGGTCCTGCTACACATTTCCCGCTCATCATGTGACTGCAATTTAAAAGAAATTGTAAGAAAAGCAATGCCATAATGTTTTAAATGCGCAACCTAAAGGATAAACATGCAGTGACCATGCAAATGATGCAATCATAAACAGAATAGCATAAAAGAATTTTTCATTCACCCGAGGAAGAAACGATGGATTCACAGGAAGGATGGAAGTTTTTGAAGGCAAGACCCTGACTGGATAGTATCCTAGCATCGTCCCACCAAGATTTAGAGCAACTCTAGCGCCATCTGTGGACAGATATTCCACAGCATGTAAGAAAGATACAAGTGAAATGGTATACGTGCATCCCCCCCCCCCCCCCCCCCCC